>JASFAX010000021.1:40625000-41225000 GCA_030737875.1 Allium sativum
TTGGTGTCCATGGAGGAAGCGGCCAACGGGGCAGGTGGCACGGAGAGGCAGGGGGTGGGTCAGGTGGTGGTGCGGTGGGTAGGGTCCACTTGGGTGGAGGAGGTGTCCATTTTTGGTGAAGAAAAGAGGAGGAAGGAGGAAAGTGAGAATGGATGAGAAAGAGAGAAAGGGAAAGAGAAAAGAGGAAGGGGGTTTTGGAAAAATTGCCACCCCTCACGCGGATGGAAGACGCGACGCGATCCCGTGAGTGAAACCACTTTGTCCATTGGATGATTTCCGTTTGTTTTAAGTTTTAAAACTTAATGTGTATAAAAGTGTGCTAGTTGGCCTCCACCTCTTTTGATCGTACGATCACAAATTAACTCCGTTTACTATGAAATTTTGATATCTGCTATAAACCGTAATGCCGATTCAAACGGAATAGGTTTCATCAAATTCCGAGTTCGTTTGACCTTCTGTTTTACTTTTTGATCATGTTTTAACTAGTTTCAGAAATGCGATTTTAGCGTACCTTTTCTTCTTATACGCCCGCATGCTAATTCCAATAATCATGAAACTTTGTATTTAACCATTATTTGACGATACGAATCTGAAAAAAAGTGGAATCGAATTCCGAGATCGTCTCGATAATTTTCCTTGGTAAACTGATTGTCAGTTTCTTAGCTAATGTGTTTGCCTCTCACGACCACATACTAACTCTGTTTCGCGTGAAATTTGAAATCTAGCCATGACTTATTATTCTGAATCCAAAAAAATTGGTCTCACCAAATTCCGAGCTCACTAGCGAAATTTCTCTTTTTATTGGCTATGCGAGGATTTTAAAAATTGAATTTTAAAAATTTTCAAATTTTCAAATACAAGACTTATAAATCAATTTAATAATTTTACTGAGTTTGATTTAAGTCAACTAAAATATAAAAACTAATTTTAAAATTATTCTCAAATTTTATTTAGCAAAAATAACAAATTTATATTTCCATATTCCTTAAAATAGCTTAAATCAAAATTTTAAATTGGTTCTGAAATTCCGGGTTGTTACAATCTCCGCCACTTAAAACTTTTTCGTCCCCAAAAAGAACAGAGCTGAAAGTTGTTTAACTAACTAACTCAACTTTCATTCTGGCTTCAGTTCTTCAAACTTTTAGTTTCTAAGAACTTCTAAATTTCTCCGAAATTTCGCTAACACTCTAAATTTCTGAAAAATTTCACCATAACCTCACTTGTACGGGGTGGTCTGGAAAAATTTGTTGGGCCGTATTATGCACCCAATAAATCAAGATATCGCATACAAAGCAATTGTGCACACTCAATATGATTTATATACCCTGCTCCCCCTATACCCACTCGTCGTAACAAAAACAAGAGAGACGTGATGTGTGTATTTTTGTCATCTCAAGAACTGTGTAGGGTTTGTTATTAAATCCTGCAATTTTATCGTTATAGGTTATTAAGTCCATAATCAGTCCTCACTTCAACCCGTAATTCAGTCATCGCCATATAAGCATCTCGCTAATATGGTAATCCAAACCTCATCATATAAGCACCAAATTCTTATACGGAATATGATATGCTATGCCATCTTCAACAGTATGTTATGCGGTGTAGTCCATAATTCATTTGTTATTATCCTATGGCGTATGTTTTAAATTTCACACAGAACAACCATCACAGCGCATCCAAATCACTCATAGTGGTTTAATATAATAATAAAATTGCGCAACCTACTCATAAGGTGCACTTGTTTGTCGGGCATGCAATTTATTTCTTTACTCAACTGTAGATCCATACCCTGCTCAACATATATATGTATATGCATATCTATCTCTATATATATCCAGTTTGAACTAAATTTTCAATTCAGTTCAACATTATATTTGATTTGGCTTCATTTATCATTCATTTCCATATTGGCTTTATTATTCCAATATTTTAATTAGTTAAACTAATAATCACAAATCACAACCAACAATCAATTAGTTGATTAGCTTTTCAAATATATGACTTTTAGATGCTCAAAAATCATATTTTCAATGCCTAATCACAAACAATAAACTCTAATTAAGTTTTGGTTCTCCCACCAGTCAATTGGAATCATATAGATATATCACTTTCGAAACTCGAACATAAATGTTGGTGATAATCGATTAATCACCAGAATCATCCCGGGCGACTAGAGTGTGATTCTATATCTACCCATTATATTAAAGACCTCGTATACACGTTTGCAAGGAGTATATACAAAATCTTCATGTACTCAATAGTTCAAATTTAATATCAAATAAAATACTCAAATACATATAATGAGGTATTATTTTTAAAATTAAGTTCGTTATATATATATATATATATACATATATATATATATATCACTCTTCAAACTCATTCTAGGGTATTACTAACCCTATCTCTAATGAATTATTCTTATAGGATGTTACTCATCCTATCTCTAATGAATTCTTTCATTTGGTTCTAATGTGTCTTGTTCTCAAGCTTTGTAAACCAAAGCTCTGATGCCAAGCTGGCACGACCCGAAATCGCCATCCGGCCTAGATCGAACAAGAACGCGGATTGCGTGAGAATACAACTCATCAAAACACAGAACAACAGAACATTTCATTGCTATTAAAACAATATTACATCAGAGTACAAGAATATCAGAGTGCGAATAAATAATATACAACGGAGTTAAACGTATAAATACAATGCACAACAGGAATACATCAACTAACACAACTGGAAGAAATACACAGATATAAAGCTTTCCGAATATAACTCCAGCTGTAAACCCGGATCCTGTTAAGTAAAATCTGCAAAACCAAAACTACTCGCTGCCCATGTGGAAAATATGTGCACCCAGAGTTTATGCGAAAATAATAAACTCCTGGTCAGTCATGGGACTGGTGTGAGAACTTAAAATAGTTATTAAAGTTTACTTTGAAAACAAGGTGAATCATGGGGCCATGCCGTGTGGCACGGAATGGGTTTACTCGACATGAACACGAGTTTAAAACATAAAACAATGCAATGTTTTTTGAAAAATGAAGCTATTATAAGACTTAGGTCCCATCACACAATGCAACACAAACCAGAGGATAGAGTTTTACCTTATAATACTGAACATGCTTCATACATTTTAAAACAAATCACTTTGATATTACTATAAGTGCATAGTGTATAAAACAAATTCAAATATAAATGTATCAATCAAAGATGACATAGGTACCATATATTATGTTGCCATATAGGTTTACAACTAAAACCGAAAAATGTCGTATTGGAAATTTGATTTCTGTCATGAATCAAGGCAAGGGATGTCTCCTTACCAATTTCGAGACACTCTAGTAAATGCCTCAGGATCACACCTGTGGGCAACCCTTGGATCTTCAGGGCCGATCCACGCCTAACGTTTGTGGATTGGTTATTCCTGAACAATACATTTCCTGGTCCTATCGGACCTCCAAAAATGGCCAATGTCGACCAAACATATCTGAGGCGCCTCGCAATCCATCATCTACATAAGTAAAAATGTCTGGGATCCATACCATGACACCACTTCTAGCTAGAAAGAAATGCATGCACTCCTTGAAGTCATATCCTGTTTTAAACTCATACCGGGGTGTGAGGCTGGCAAATCAATGCTATACAAAAAGCTACACTATATTAAAATCGTGCTTTGATCATCATCCACAAGACTATAATTTTCAACAAAAGCCTTGATCCATGCATCTCAGCATGCCACATTGACAATCCATACTATACCATTGATTTCCACCAATATATAACCTCTAAGCTTGTACGTCTCAAGGAAGGGTGTTAAGCAAGAAAATAAATTCTCTACCACCAAACAGATATATATTTAGCAGAGATCAACAAATACAACACACAATATAATGTCAGACATACAATCCATTTACAAGCCCGTTCTGGGACTGAATGAAGCCGGAGGCACCTTATTCCTCATCCTATATGTCCAATACAGGAGAGAGGTCCTCGCGTATCTGGTTGATCTCCAAGTACGTTAGGATGATCACCACTTATTACCTTGTATTGGGGGATCAGCCCAATCAAGACATCAGTAATCATCCATTCGATGTGATGATCTCCTCCAACCACTGTCTTCATCATCGACTTTTAATCGTCGTAATAGTTGTTTAGAATGGGTTAAACCCGGTCTTTCCGAATAAGTGATGCATCTTTTTCATCATGTGATAAATACACAACGATAGCACACATCTCATTCCAATCCAGAATATTGTTTTATTCACATATTCTTGGAAATCATTTCGAAAGATTTTATAGTATCTTTTCACAACTTAAGCCAAATTAAGGTTTTTCAACTAGTCGGGATTAACGAGCCTTACCGAAGTAATTATTCATTTTATTATCCTAATCCCAACCTATTCATCCCATGGAGAAAAACTGGTGGTACTCCATATTTAACACCCATCGTGTTATTGGTAAATTTAATTACCACTTACCGTTCAAATCTAATTAAAGATTTAACTACCGCATGGAGTAAAACTGGCGGTACTCCATCCCGAACAATTCTCGAATTTGATAAATTTAATTATCCCATTCTCATTTCAATTTAACTAAAGATTCATTCAAGTTCTAACTTAGTTTCAATCCCAAAAATCATTACTTAATGATTATTCGGCCTTGGAAATTAATCTTGCCATTACTTAGGTTAAAGAACAAATGCATGTAAAAACATTGTTCACAATAAACCCAAATTCATCTTCCATTAAATATGGAATCTTCACGGAAATCTAAACAATTTATAATCGATATAAATTTCCGATCTGGCCAATACTATAAGTGGAATAACGCCCAGGCCTTTTGAATTCCATAAATAGTAAACGCCTTCTTTCACAGAAGTTCATCTCGATTATTATTGAAAAAAATTGATGCAAACGATTATTATTAATTGAATTCCATTCAATTCCAATTTTAATTAAATAAATTGGAAAACTTTATTAAATCTTAAATAAAAGATTTATTACTTTCACAAGTGGGCTCAAAAAGAGTATCGTTTAAGATATCATCCTCAACGAATCCCAAAATCTAATTTGATATTAAATATAGGATCTTAAATGGAAATCATGTCAACTTACATTCAATACCAAATTCTAAGACTAATAAATATAATTTTGGAACAACGGTATCAATATCTTCCAAATTCCCACCACAATATCTGTATAATCACGGAATCCAATATCGAATTATTCGAAGATAATTCTTATTCAAATCCATTCCAATATATATGTGGGAAACTTCGTGTTACAGTAAAAACCATTCACTATCCAATTTATTATTTTTAAAAATCTTTGGATTATTATTCTTTCATTTCGATAAAAATATCTTTTATCCTTTCAAACTTGGCGTATTTCATCAAAAAATCTTTCCAAATCATTTATTTTGATTTTATATAATTTTCCCATATTTTTAAATATTTTAATAAGGTTATTACAATCGGTTTCCAATATCGGCCACTGAACTGCATCCATAGTGACCTTTTCCAAAACAGATTTGAATATATCTTAAAATCTAGCCGTTAGATTTTAAATCTCTTATTATTATTCGAAAGCTCTTTTCGATACGAACATAATGTTTCCAATTTTAGGAGAATCTGTTGGTCGAATCTCTCGTTATGTACATTCGAAGTTCATGGTTGAAATTCACGAATGGTCGCCGCGCAACACGTTCTATTCAAGCCATTTAAATACATATAATATATTTCATCGATTTCTATTCATAAACGTATTTTATAAAACATTTATAAATTCGTTTAAAAACGATTCCAACTTCCATTTCAATATTTAATTAATATTGAACATCCTGTTTTATTATGATCTCAAAATGATAATATTTTCAAAATGTCATATTTTGAAATTCAATCTTCTCATTATTCATTATAAAAATGAATAAAATTAATATAAAAATCTGTATGGGTCAAAATAGCGTTTATATACTTAACTCAGCTTCACATTTTTATATTTTCGTGTCCATCCAAAATCGGACATCAAAATCAACTTCAAATTTTCCTTAAATATTACATTCTAAAAAAAATATTCACATTTACCCCGAACTGGAATAAAATTTCAACCAATATCCATATAAATAAATTTATATTGATTACATTCATCATTTACATCCAACGATAGTTGCAAACAACTATCAACATCCAAAATGACTTCCAATGTGCATTTTATTTTCATATAGCTTCAATCAAATAATTGACGCTTACATAAATCCGTCAATCAACCGATTAACCACAATTTCACACAAGAGAGACATGTGAGTCAAATATCATCCCAAGACCCGTGTGGGATTTTCAACCAACAACACTTATCTAATGAATCATTACTTGCATATAATGCACACACCGTAGTCATAAATAAATAAATACTCAACTATCCAATGCCATTTACGGTGCCACAAGTGTCCATCCATAGAGTATGAATTGCGAGTGTCACATTTTGATACAACGCTTCTAATGCAAATGATTTGTGAATAGTTCATGTGTTGAACTCCAAAAGGGATATTACATGCGACAGATAAAAATGATGGTACAAAATAGTTGAGTGAGAGATAAGAATGGCAATGGGGTGGGTTTCTCTTGCCCCAGACCCGACCCAGTCTTTTTAAACCCCGCCCTAGACCCGTCTCGTAGACCCGGCGTGGGTCTAGAATTTCTCCCCATACCCAAAACCCGTAGGGGTCAGGATAGACCCAACCCGCCCCACGACCTAGTAATACTGTGTTCTAATATACACAAATTTATATACTTATATTTTTTATCACTAAATGATAAATTATATACATATTATAATTTGTTCACAATGATAGGAGAATTGTAACAACCCGGAAATGCGAGCCAATTTAAAAATTTTATTTTGGCAATTTTAGCGAATTTTGAATATTTAAAATGATTGTTTTAAATAATAACGACGAAAATTTATTTTGAATAGAAATAGAACGTATATATTTATAGATCGTCGTTAGAATATAAATATTTTATTTTAAATATAAAAGGAATTGAAAATGGCGCGGTAGTTCGATAATTCGATTTCAAACTTCAAATGAATGTACCGGATGCAAAACAAACCGGATTTTAACAAAACCGAAAATATTAGAATCTAATTGAGAATATCTTACCAACGAATCCGAAAAATTGAAATTTCATAGCGGGAATAAAAAGTTATGCCCAGTTGAAAATTCAGAATAGTCGATATGGAATTTCGGCCTTTAAAAATAGCCATTTTGCAAACGACCTCGGATTTCGACGAAACCACTTTTGTTGGATCCGTGATGTCAAATTATTACTAGATTCCCAATTTCATAATTTTTCGAATCAATATGTGAGCGTGGCAAAGGAAAACGTGTTTGACCAGTTTCAGTTGATTTTAATCGACTGGAAAATGGCCATTTTTCAAACGGTCTCAGAATTCGATGAAACTAGTTTTGTTAGGACCGTATCGTCGATATGAAGCTAGAAAATATTTTTCTGAAATTTTTCGAATTAGTATGTGACCCCGGTAAATTGAAATGCACGTTCAAATTCAATATATAGAGTTATATTTTGATTTTGACGAAAATTGGTCGAAACGATCGAATCAGCTTACGATACATATCCCATTGTGTTCGGAATGGGGGTAATTAGCTATGGACGACAGGCGGTGGGTCTCATTTCGAGTTTGAATGAAAAAATTACTTTTTAAAAATAAAATAATATATATTTATTTATAACTCCCTTACCCCTCTTTCTCTCCTTCAGTCAATGCAACAATAAAAAAAACCGATCTGAAATCAACGGAGCTCCTCCCCTTCCTCCTCGTCGACGTTGCCGCCCATCCCCTCCTCCTTCTCCTCCAATCCCCTTCTCCTCCGTTCATCCCTCTACCGCACCCCTCTCCGAACCGCGCACCCCCCCTTCAGCCCCGTTGGCCACCATCCCTCCACCGCACCCAAATCAAGACGCGCCTCCCCTCTTCCTCCACCCACTGAGAACCGCCAACACCTCCAGCAGTGCCGACGATGCTCCGACCACCCTCCGGCGCAAGTAAACCCCCTCCTCCTCCTAATTGGCAGCGCTTTCCCCCTTCCTTTTAAAAAAAAACCCTGTAAGTTTTTCTATTTTCGTTTTCTTAATGAAATTGGTTTTATTTATTTATGTTATAGCATAAGAGAAATCAGATTTTAGTTGATATATTAGCGTTCATATGAACAAAGGTTTGATTTTTACATAGATTTCATGTAAGAAAAGATTAGAGATTTTTTTTATAGAAAAGATTAGAGATCTTTGTAACGACCCTGAATTTTGGGGCCAAGTTAAAATTTATTTTAAGTGATTTTAAATGAGTTTTGATATTTAAAATAATCTATTTTAAATAATAAGGATCACAAATTTGATTCAAATCGAAGTTAGAATGAATAAATTAATTTTAAATATAAAAAGAGCTAGAAATGGCGCGGTAGTTTGAAAAGTCAAACTTGAACTTTGACTAACCATACAGGATGCAAAATTTAACGGATTTTAGTAAAACCAAAAATATTAGAATCTATTTAAAAATATCTTTCCAACGAATCCGAAAAATTGAAATTTCATAGCGGAAATCAAAAGTTATGGCTAATTCAATTTTTAGAAAGGTCGGTGGGTAATTTGCATAGGACAAAAATGCTACTTTTCACATATGTAGGAATTTGAACTCGAAACCACTTCCATTGGTTTCAGAATGACGTTTCTGCATTGAAAAACAGTAAACACTTATATGTTTCGAGTTTCAGAAAATATTTGTTTAAAAATGTATTTTTAATATTAAATATATTCGCCTTGAAAATAGCCATTTTTCAAAAAGTCTCAGAATCGAACGAAATAAATTTTGTTGGGTTCGTATCATCAAAACAAAGCTAAAAATGATTTTTTGGTAATTTTTAGAATTAATATATAATTATAATTGATTTTTCAGCATAAACGGGCAAATTTTTGACTTTAAAAATTCATTAAAAATTCAAACGGGCTCAGAATTGAACGAAATTAATTTTCATAGGTCCACAGCATCAAAACATAGCTAAGTATATTTTTCGAGAATTTTTGAAGTTAATTTGAGACCTCGGTGAATTTTCACGTACGGTACACATTAAAATATTAATAAAATAATGTATTTATTCCAAAACTCATAGCATACCTCGGAACTGGACCCCGGGACATAGCCCATTGTGTTCAGAAGGCCTCAAAACCTTAAGAACGACAGTAAGCGGGCCTAAATCGGAGTTCGGACCAAAACGGGCCTTAACGGGCTAATTACATAATTAGTTAACCCTAATATAATATTATAAAATTCGGATTTTACTGTTCATCCTCCATCTTCAGCCGACACCTCTTCATGCTGAACCCATCATGGCTGAAAACTTCAAACCCTCATAACTCTTTCATTTCTCAACGAAAATTAGCGTGTGAGTACACGTTTCGAAGCTCTCGCCGAGCTCTTCGATCTCCGACAAGTCCCGTCCCTTTCCGTCGCCTGAGCCGCCCGCACCGAAGCCTCAAAGCCGCCGCCGTTTTCTGTCCGCCGCCCCCTGTAGGTCCCGCCGCACCTCACTACCTTCTGGCCGTGCATAGACCTCTCGTAGCCGGTCCTTCTCCAACAAACGGCGTCCAAAACCGTTCAGTAAATCAAAAGTTATCGGGATTTGAAGTTTTGAACAAATTCTGAAATGAGGTATGCTTCAGATTTTGCGACGCTTTTAAGCGTTGCTGCAGCAGTTGTTAAAAGTCTGTTTGATTTAAAACATTGATAACTTATGCATACGAACCCCGTTTCTGAAAATTTCAGATCCGACATGACCGTGAGGACGAGTAGTATTTGCTGAGACCGATTGGAGCGTTCTGAAAATTTATTTGGATTTATTTTAATTATTATCCAATCAAAGGTGAGAGTTCACTTCTATTTTAATTAATTTAATTTAATTTAATTCATAATATGCGATGTGAACCTGCTATAAACAAATGCGATGTGAATCAGCTATGACCAAACCTCTGTATGTATGCTAGATCTAATGTTGTGAGTATTCACTTTATTTAAATTAATTATAGATCTATTATTTGATGTATGAAGTATGATGTTTGAATTGTATGGTTGATGTTTTGAATGATTAGAAATAGTAGATCTGAAATTTATCATCGATGAATATATTTGCTGTTGTTATGTTTCGTGGAAAAATAAGATTAGCGATGTGTGTATGACATGAAAACTTGAATCACTATAGAGGTAGGAAATTTAAGTTGGACGCTGTTAATATGACATGAAACAAAAGTTAGAGATTTTATTGTTTTTATAAAAAGATTATATTTTTATTGATTATATAAAAAGTTATATACTTTGTTGTTATAAACAAAAGACCACATTTTTATTGCAAACATATAAAAGTATATGTTTTGTTGATTTAATAAGATGGATAGATTTTACATTTGAAATTTGTAAATATAGTTGCAATGAAAAACGGTGTTTAATTTTACATTAGAAATATGTAAATATGAAAATGCATTGATATGAAGAATAACATTTTTGTCATGTGATAAATATAAAATGCACTGTAAGGAAAATAACATTTTTGTTTAAATGTTAAAAATAGAAATTTCATCATATGAAATTATTCACCGTATGATTGATTGACATTATTTCTTTAATGTTAAAGATAAGATAATTTTTATCGTAGGAAGGTATCATTTTTGTTAATGTAATAAGAAGAGTGGAAATTTACATTGTACAAAAAGATTGAATTTATATTTTTAATATAAGGATTAAATTTACATGGTAAGGGAAGTTAGCATTTTGTTAATATTATATATAAAATGTGCATTGTACGAAAAATAGCATTTTGTTAATATTATATATAAAATGTGCATTGTAGGAAAAATAGCATTTTGTTAATATTAAATATAAAATGTGCATTGTATGGAAAATAGCATTTTGTTAATATTATATAGAAAATATGCATTCTATGTAAAATAGCAATTTTTGTCATATTAAAATTAGATAAATGCATTGTATGTGAATAGTATTTTTGTCATTTTTATTTAATGTTTAACATATAAGAATGCATTGTATGTGAATGGTATTTTTGTCATTTTTATTTAATGTTATAAAAATATAAATTTGCATCGTATGATAAAATAGCATTTTGTAAAAAATGAAAATATTTACCGTATGATTGATTGATACTTATTTTGTTAAAGATGAAAATGTCACCGTATGATTCATTAACATTATTTTTAATGTTATGTATTAAGAAAATGAACCGTATGAGATTAACATTCGTTTTTTGTTAATATTAGAATTATAGAAAATTTTCACCGTGTGTTGAACTGACATTTTTGTCAATGTTAGAATGGGAAGTTTTCATCGCATGTAAGATTAACATTTATTTTTAATGTTAACAAATATGAAATGTAGGCATGTAAGATTAACATTTATTTTTAATGTTAATAAATATGAAATATAATGCATATAAATTAACATTTATTGTTAATGTTAATAAAAAGGAAAATATATTGTAGGTTAGATTAACATTTATTTTTAATGTTAATTAAAAGGAAATGAATGCATATTAAATTAACATTCATTTTGATTGTTATATAAAAAGAAAGGATGATTTAGCATTAATTTTAATGTTAAGATAAAAGTATTTGCATTTCATGTAAATTTAACATTACTTTCAATGTTAAAACAAAAAAAACGCATTGTATGTAAATGTAACTTTATTCTTAATGTTAATTAAGAAGGAATTTGCATTGTAAGATAAATGTACATTATTTTATTATGTATATGAAAAGAAAACTCACCTCGTAGGAAAAATACACATTATCCATAATGTGTATTAAAAAAAAAAAAGAGAATTTACCTCGTAGGAAAAAATGTACATTATTTGTAAATGTATATGAAAAGGAAATTTACACCGTAGGATGATTTACCATTATTTTTAATGTTAAAAGAAAAGAATTTCCATTTCATGTAAATTTAACATTAGTTTCAATGTTAATAAATAGAAGGTGCATGGCATGTAAATGTAACTTTATTTTAATGGTTATTAAAAGAGAATTGGCATTGTAAGATTTTATACATTATTTATAATGTAAACAGAAAAGAGAATTTGCATTGTAAGATAATAAACATTATTTATAATGTAGATAAAAAGAGAATTTACCTCGAAGGAAACATATACATTATTTTAATGTTGAAAAAAGAAATGAAACTGTATGTAAGAATTAACATTATTTTTAATGTTAAATAAAAAGAAATGAAATGGAGGAAAGATTTACATTATTTATAATGTATAAAGAGAGTTTACACCATGGAAAAATGTTCATTGTTCATAATGAAATGGGAAAAGAATATATAAAGGAATTAATGGAATGGTATGTTATAATTTTCATTTTCGAATGTAAATTATAAAATATAAAAATAAATAATAATAAATTAAAAGAAAAGGTTCATCGTCTAATTCTAAATTATATTGTCATGTAAGTAGAAAAGTAAAAGATAAGAGAAACGACAGTTATATATAGGAGCGACGAGTTAAACGAACTATTTATGTATATATATATATATATATATATATATATATATATATAATTAATTAAACGAATTGAGCGCGGTAGTTCGTGTTTTGAAATCGAACTTTTAAACGAATATACCGGAAGATCCGACCGTCGGATTTTCCCAAAACTGAAACCGTTAGGACCGTCTTGGAAAAATCTTTCCAACGATATATGCTACGCTAAAATCCAACGGTTAGATTTTGAAGAAAGTGAAAAACAAAATTGATTGAAAACAGCGCCAAGGTCGCCCTTGACCTGAAGCGTCGTTAAATAAGGAAATTAATTATATTAAAATAATTAAGGCAAGAATTAATCGTTATAAAATAAAATAACGATATGAAATATGTTTTTCTCAAAATATATGAATGCGAGATTATTTGGGAAGTCCGGGTTAATCCCATTCCAAATGATCGTACGATTTCAAGAATTCAAGTATGAAGACGGCGTATGAAGACCGTAAATCTCCTCTCGAATGGACAACGATCAAGACTCTGAGTTGGTTTGATCCCAATTCAAGGGTCGGGGTAATTGCCCAAACGTACGTGTTGATTTCACGGGTTTGACCCTAGTTCAGACCTAGAGCATGGGTATAAATGGATGGTGTGTCTGACATCGTACCCCACAAAATATTATGTTGTTGATATTCAGTTAATATATAAACGATTGGTGGTAGAGAATTTATTCTCTACTTAACACCCGTTTATATAGTGACGGACGATCAATAGTACGGTATGGAGTGGCGGTGTGGCATACTAAGATGCAATGATCAGGGTTACTTGTTGAAAAGCAGAACCTTGTGGTATGAAGAACATGACTTCACGAGCCTCACAAACCGGTAGAGTCTAAAAAGGGGGAAGGGAACGCAGGGAAGTAGCACGTTTCTTTCTAGTTAGTAGTCATTTTACTTTTGGAGGATGATGAAATGAGGTGCCTCGGATAGGTCCTATAGGAGCGGGGAACGTGTACTTAGGAATAACTAATCCTCTAAGCTGTATGTGAGGACCGGCCCTGCCATTTCCAAGGGTTAACTGCGGGTAATCCTGAGGCATTAACTAGAGTGTCTCGAATCGGTAAGGAGTCCTCCCTAGCCTGGACTCATGATGGAAACCCAAATTTCCAATACGACCCCGACGGATTTGATTTGTATTACTAGTATTGGAGGCATAATATATGGTACCTATGCTTCCTAGGATTAATACATTGCTTTGAATTGTTTTAAACATATACACCCTAATAATAGTATTAGTTTCGTATTTGGCGTATTTAGCATGTTTAACCACCATAAGGTAAAACTCTATCCTCTTGGTGTGCGTTGCATTGTGTGATGGGACCTGAGTCTTATGGTGGTTCCATTTTTCAAAAGACATTGCGTTGTTGACGACTTATTTAATCATTTATTATGACACCGTAGTTATGCACGGCAATCCATTGGTACAACCCGTTCCGCGCTAGCGGCGTGGTCTTTGGATTTGCCTTATTAGTACGAGTAAATTTATTTAAGAATTCTCACACCAGTCCCACGACTGACCCATAGTTTGTTTCACCTTTTTGCAAACTTGGGTGCCCTCACTTCTACACGGGCAGCCAAGTAGACAGGTTCATTCTTTGCTTGGAGCTTTTCTTTGTAGCTGCTTATTTTCTCTCTCTTGGATTCTGCTTGGGAGAAAAGGTGATGACTTGGAGCTTGAAGACTTTTTGTTTCTATTGGCATCTTTTCTTTTCTTTTTAGACATCAAACTTATTTCTTTTCTGCAAACTTGTTGTAATAATCTTAGTTTTCTGTGACTGTGGAATTTCTGTGATTGATGACATTATATTTTTCCGTTGCTATAATGTTATTACTCTATGAATCTCCTTTGCTATATTGTATCTGTGTTCTGTTTTATTGTATTTATGTTGTATTCCATATGATTTCTCCTTGCTTTCACTTGTGGAAGTTTGGGGTTATCACAGTTGGTATCAGAGCTTTGGTTTACAAAGCGGAGTACAACATATCTATAATAATTCGTTTACGTAGAATCACTATATTCTATGGCGAACAGTTCATGAGATACATAATAGCCAGTCACTTTATCGTCATCTTTTCATTCATCCTTCGATCTTTTCTATCTCTTAGAATCACCATTTCAGTTGTTTTGACTCTTCCCTTGATCGTGCATTCGAAGAAGACTAAGTGAAGTGGCGATGCTCAATTGGCACATGTGTACGAAGGAGCGAAAGGACCAACTTCTTCGGTGGAAGGCCTGATGTTATAGGCGGTACTATTTCTGTTAAAACGTTTCAACATTCTCTGTGTTTATTCTTCCTCTTTTCCTCTTCTATTTTTCTTTTTCCTTTTCGGGGACGAAATGTTTTTAAGTGGGGGAGACTGTAACGACCCTGAATTTTGGGGCCAAGTTAAAATTTATTTTAAGTGATTTTAAATGAGTTTTGATATTTAAAATAATCTATTTTAAATAATAAGGATCACAAATTTGATTCAAATCGAAGTTAGAATGAATAAATTAATTTTAAATATAAAAAGAGCTAGAAATGGCGCGGTAGTTTGAAAAGTCAAACTTGAACTTTGACTAACCATACAGGATGCAAAATTTAACGGATTTTAGTAAAACCAAAAATATTAGAATCTATTTAAAAATATCTTTCCAACGAATCCGAAAAATTGAAATTTCATAGCGGAAATCAAAAGTTATGGCTAATTCAATTTTTAGAAAGGTCGGTGGGTAATTTGCATAGGACAAAAATGCTACTTTTCACATATGTAGGAATTTGAACTCGAAACCACTTCCATTGGTTTCAGAATGACGTTTCTGCATTGAAAAACAGTAAACACTTATATGTTTCGAGTTTCAGAAAATATTTGTTTAAAAATGTATTTTTAATATTAAATATATTCGCCTTGAAAATAGCCATTTTTCAAAAAGTCTCAGAATCGAACGAAATAAATTTTGTTGGGTTCGTATCATCAAAACAAAGCTAAAAATGATTTTTTGGTAATTTTTAGAATTAATATATAATTATAATTGATTTTTCAGCATAAACGGGCAAATTTTTTACTTTAAAAATTCATTAAAAATTCAAACGGGCTCAGAATTGAACGAAATTAATTTTCATAGGTCCACAGCATCAAAACATAGCTAAGTATATTTTTCGAGAATTTTTGAAGTTAATTTGAGACCTCGGTGAATTTTCACGTACGGTACACATTAAAATATTAATAAAATAATGTATTTATTCCAAAACTCATAGCATACCTCGGAACTGGACCCCGGGACATAGCCCATTGTGTTCAGAAGGCCTCAAAACCTTAAGAACGACAGTAAGCGGGCCTAAATCGGAGTTCGGACCAAAACGGGCCTTAACGGGCTAATTACATAATTAGTTAACCCTAATATAATATTATAAAATTCGGATTTTACTGTTCATCCTCCATCTTCAGCCGACACCTCTTCATGCTGAACCCATCATGGCTGAAAACTTCAAACCCTCATAACTCTTTCATTTCTCAACGAAAATTAGCGTGTGAGTACACGTTTCGAAGCTCTCGCCGAGCTCTTCGATCTCCGACAAGTCCCGTCCCTTTCCGTCGCCTGAGCCGCCCGCACCGAAGCCTCAAAGCCGCCGCCGTTTTCTGTCCGCCGCCCCCTGTAGGTCCCGCCGCACCTCACCACCTTCTGGCCGTGCATAGACCTCTCGTAGCCGGTCCTTCTCCAACAAACGGCGTCCAAAACCGTTCAGTAAATCAAAAGTTATCGGGATTTGAAGTTTTGAACAAATTCTGAAATGAGGTATGCTTCAGATTTTGCGACGCTTTTAAGCGTTGCTGCAGCAGTTGTTAAAAGTCTGTTTGATTTAAAACATTGATAACTTATGCATACGAACCCCGTTTCTGAAAATTTCAGATCCGACATGACCGTGAGGACGAGTAGTATTTGCTGAGACCGATTGGAGCGTTCTGAAAATTTATTTGGATTTATTTTAATTATTATCCAATCAAAGGTGAGAGTTCACTTCTATTTTAATTAATTTAATTTAATTTAATTCATAATATGCGATGTGAACCTGCTATAAACAAATGCGATGTGAATCAGCTATGACCAAACCTCTGTATGTATGCTAGATCTAATGTTGTGAGTATTCACTTTATTTAAATTAATTATAGATCTATTATTTGATGTATGAAGTATGATGTTTGAATTGTATGGTTGATGTTTTGAATGATTAGAAATAGTAGATCTGAAATTTATCATCGATGAATATATTTGCTGTTGTTATGTTTCGTGGAAAAATAAGATTAGCGATGTGTGTATGACATGAAAACTTGAATCACTATAGAGGTAGGAAATTTAAGTTGGACGCTGTTAATATGACATGAAACAAAAGTTAGAGATTTTATTGTTTTTATAAAAAGATTATATTTTTATTGATTATATAAAAAGTTATATACTTTGTTGTTATAAACAAAAGACCACATTTTTATTGCAAACATATAAAAGTATATGTTTTGTTGATTTAATAAGATGGATAGATTTTACATTTGAAATTTGTAAATATAGTTGCAATGAAAAACGGTGTTTAATTTTACATTAGAAATATGTAAATATGAAAATGCATTGATATGAAGAATAACATTTTTGTCATGTGATAAATATAAAATGCACTGTAAGGAAAATAACATTTTTGTTTAAATGTTAAAAATAGAAATTTCATCATATGAAATTATTCACCGTATGATTGATTGACATTATTTCTTTAATGTTAAAGATAAGATAATTTTTATCGTAGGAAGGTATCATTTTTGTTAATGTAATAAGAAGAGTGGAAATTTACATTGTACAAAAAGATTGAATTTATATTTTTAATATAAGGATTAAATTTACATGGTAAGGGAAGTTAGCATTTTGTTAATATTATATATAAAATGTGCATTGTACGAAAAATAGCATTTTGTTAATATTATATATAAAATGTGCATTGTAGGAAAAATAGCATTTTGTTAATATTAAATATAAAATGTGCATTGTATGGAAAATAGCATTTTGTTAATATTATATAGAAAATATGCATTCTATGTAAAATAGCAATTTTTGTCATATTAAAATTAGATAAATGCATTGTATGTGAATAGTATTTTTGTCATTTTTATTTAATGTTTAATATATAAGAATGCATTGTATGTGAATGGTATTTTTGTCATTTTTATTTAATGTTATAAAAATATAAATTTGCATCGTATGATAAAATAGCATTTTGTAAAAAATGAAAATATTTACCGTATGATTGATTGATACTTATTTTGTTAAAGATGAAAATGTCACCGTATGATTCATTAACATTATTTTTAATGTTATGTATTAAGAAAATGAACCGTATGAGATTAACATTCGTTTTTTGTTAATATTAGAATTATAGAAAATTTTCACCGTGTGTTGAACTGACATTTTTGTCAATGTTAGAATGGGAAGTTTTCATCGCATGTAAGATTAACATTTATTTTTAATGTTAACAAATATGAAATGTAGGCATGTAAGATTAACATTTATTTTTAATGTTAATAAATATGAAATATAATGCATATAAATTAACATTTATTGTTAATGTTAATAAAAAGGAAAATATATTGTAGGTTAGATTAACATTTATTTTTAATGTTAATTAAAAGGAAATGAATGCATATTAAATTAACATTCATTTTGATTGTTATATAAAAAGAAAGGATGATTTAGCATTAATTTTAATGTTAAGATAAAAGTATTTGCATTTCATGTAAATTTAACATTACTTTCAATGTTAAAACAAAAAAAACACATTGTATGTAAATGTAACTTTATTCTTAATGTTAATTAAGAAGGAATTTGCATTGTAAGATAAATGTACATTATTTTATTATGTATATGAAAAGAAAACTCACCTCGTAGGAAAAATACACATTATCCATAATGTGTATAAAAAAAAAGAGAATTTACCTCGTAGGAAAAAATGTACATTATTTGTAAATGTATATGAAAAGGAAATTTACACCGTAGGATGATTTACCATTATTTTTAATGTTAAAAGAAAAGAATTTCCATTTCATGTAAATTTAACATTAGTTTCAATGTTAATAAATAGAAGGTGCATGGCATGTAAATGTAACTTTATTTTAATGGTTATTAAAAGAGAATTGGCATTGTAAGATTTTATACATTATTTATAATGTAAACAGAAAAGAGAATTTGCATTGTAAGATAATAAACATTATTTATAATGTAGATAAAAAGAGAATTTACCTCGAAGGAAACATATACATTATTTTAATGTTGAAAAAAGAAATGAAACTGTATGTAAGAATTAACATTATTTTTAATGTTAAATAAAAAGAAATGAAATGGAGGAAAGATTTACATTATTTATAATGTATAAAGAGAGTTTACACCATGGAAAAATGTTCATTGTTCATAATGAAATGGGAAAACAATATATAAAGGAATTAATGGAATGGTATGTTATAATTTTCATTTTCGAATGTAAATTATAAAATATAAAAATAAATAATAATAAATTAAAAGAAAAGGTTCATCGTCTAATTCTAAATTATATTGTCATGTAAGTAGAAAAGTAAAAGATAAGAGAAACGACAGTTATATATAGGAGCGACGAGTTAAACGAACTATTTATGTATATATATATATATATATATATATATATATATATAAAATTAAACGAATTGAGCGCGGTAGTTCGTGTTTTGAAATCGAACTTTTAAACGAATATACCGGAAGATCCGACCGTCGGATTTTCCCAAAACTGAAACCGTTAGGACCGTCTTGGAAAAATCTTTCCAACGATATATGCTACGCTAAAATCCAACGGTTAGATTTTGAAGAAAGTGAAAAACAAAATTGATTGAAAACAGCGCCAAGGTCGCCCTTGACCTGAAGCGTCGTTAAATAAGGAAATTAATTATATTAAAATAATTAAGGCAAGAATTAATCGTTATAAAATAAAATAACGATATGAAATATGTTTTTCTCAAAATATATGAATGCGAGATTATTTGGGAAGTCCGGGTTAATCCCATTCCAAATGATCGTACGATTTCAAGAATTCAAGTATGAAGACGGCGTATGAAGACCGTAAATCTCCCCTCGAATGGACAACGATCAAGACTCTGAGTTGGTTTGATCCCAATTCAAGGGTCGGGGTAATTGCCCAAACGTACGTGTTGATTTCACGGGTTTGACCCTAGTTCAGACCTAGAGCATGGGTATAAATGGATGGTGTGTCTGACATCGTACCCCACAAAATATTATGTTGTTGATATTCAGTTAATATATAAACGATTGGTGGTAGAGAATTTATTCTCTACTTAACACCCGTTTATATAGTGACGGACGATCAATAGTACGGTATGGAGTGGCGGTGTGGCATACTAAGATGCAATGATCAGGGTTACTTGTTGAAAAGCAGAACCTTGTGGTATGAAGAACATGACTTCACGAGCCTCACAAACCGGTAGAGTCTAAAAAGGGGGAAGGGAACGCAGGGAAGTAGCACGTTTCTTTCTAGTTAGTAGTCATTTTACTTTTGGAGGATGATGAAATGAGGTGCCTCGGATAGGTCCTATAGGACCGGGGAACGTGTACTTAGGAATAACTAATCCTCTAAGCTGTATGTGAGGACCGGCCCTGCCATTTCCAAGGGTTAACTGCGGGTAATCCTGAGGCATTAACTAGAGTGTCTCGAATCGGTAAGGAGTCCTCCCTAGCCTGGACTCATGATGGAAACCCAAATTTCCAATACGACCCCGACGGATTTGATTTGTATTACTAGTATTGGAGGCATAATATATGGTACCTATGCTTCCTAGGATTAATACATTGCTTTGAATTGTTTTAAACATATACACCCTAATAATAGTATTAGTTTCGTATTTGGCGTATTTAGCATGTTTAACCACCATAAGGTAAAACTCTATCCTCTTGGTGTGCGTTGCATTGTGTGATGGGACCTGAGTCTTATGGTGGTTCCATTTTTCAAAAGACATTGCGTTGTTGACGACTTATTTAATCATTTATTATGACACTGTAGTTATGCACGGCAATCCATTGGTACAACCCGTTCCGCGCTAGCGGCGTGGTCTTTGGATTTGCCTTATTAGTACGAGTAAATTTATTTAAGAATTCTCACACCAGTCCCACGACTGACCCATAGTTTGTTTCACCTTTTTGCAAACTTGGGTGCCCTCTCTTCTACACGGGCAGCCAAGTAGACAGGTTCATTCTTTGCTTGGAGCTTTTCTTTGTAGCTGCTTATTTTCTCTCTCTTGGATTCTGCTTGGGAGAAAAGGTGATGACTTGGAGCTTGAAGACTTTTTGTTTCTATTGGCATCTTTTCTTTTCTTTTTAGACATCAAACTTATTTCTTTTCTGCAAACTTGTTGTAATAATCTTAGTTTTCTGTGACTGTGGAATTTCTGTGATTGATGACATTATATTTTTCCGTTGCTATAATGTTATTACTCTATGAATCTCCTTTGCTATATTGTATCTGTGTTCTGTTTTATTGTATTTATGTTGTATTCCATATGATTTCTCCTTGCTTTCACTTGTGGAAGTTTGGGGTTATCACAATCTTTAAACTAGAAAAGAATCGATTTTTAAAGTAGATAAGAAGTGATTTTTATATAGAGAGCAAAGAATTAAAAATGTGATTTTTTATTACACGTGAAGTTTAAAAATGTGATTTTTATTACACGTGAAGTTTAAAAATATGAAGTTATGATTTTAAATATATAAAGTGGCGACATAAAAATGTGATTTTTACCATGAGAGGTTGAATCTTTAAAAATGCAAAGAAGGTATTTTTAAATATGAAAAGATAAGATTTTTATCACCTTGAAAACGAAGTAAAGATGCGATTTTTATCATTTTGAAGGCGAGATAAAAATATAATTTTTATAATATAAAAAGGTTAAAAATATAATTTTTATACGTGTAGTGAAGATAAAAATATAATTTTTATATATAGGAAGGTGAAATAAAAGTAGGATTTTCATTGATATAGAATTATAAAAATATGATCTTTATTGTGAAGTGAACAATTGAAAATGTGATTTTTAATATCGACCGCGTGAAACAGATCTCGTTGGAAGCATGGCGAAGATATTCTACAGTAGAAGAGTCATGGCATTTGGTTTAGCTTGGATGAGAACTCCTCACTTTAAATTTTATTCTCTAGTTATATAAATATATACTAGAATGCAGACGGTGTTTAGTAACACCCGTCGTCCACAGACCATGGACGGCTTGTATGCTTGTTTGTTTGATTTTGATGTGTAGTTGATTGTGTGATGTGAAATGAAATAAAATATTTATATAGTTAAAAATATTTTATAGTTGAAAATAGAATTTTTAACGTGTATATAAAATAAATATTTATAAACAAATCGGAGATTTGTTTATATACACTGATTTGATTGATATTGATTGGGACGATAAATTTTACACATCGCCCAACTGCACAAATAAATTCTGTGTTTGATTGTTTGAAACCCCACACGGGTATTGGGATGATATTTGGTGTACACTAATCCCAATTATTTAGCTGTATGTCGATCGATTGGTCGACAGACTGCGTAAGCGTTAATTATTTATATTTAATGCTTATGCAGTTGTGTGGTGCACTCTGGATGATGGTTGATTATTTATCGTTGTTATTTTATACATGTGTTGTAGAAAATCCATATAATTAACATTATATGGTAATTGATTGGGCCTCATTCCTGTTTTGAAATAGAATATCGGAATATAAATATTTGAAAAGAGATATTTGAAATAGAATATTGGAAAATAGAAATATATGAAGCCGTGTTGATTAGATTGACGCCATTTTGACGTGAGCGATATTTATATCGATTTTATTCATTTTTTAAATGAATATTGAAAAGTGATTTCAATAATCGAATATTTTAGAAATTGAATTGAATAGAGTTCAAATCGAATTGAATAGAATTCAATTCGAATTAAATTGAATAGATTTGAAATTCGAATTAAATTGAGTAGATTTGAAATTCGAATTAAATTGAAATGAATTGAAGTTCTAATTAAATTGAAATTGAATTGAAATCGATTTGAAATGAAATTAAAACATATTATATTGAAAAATTCAATTTTGATTTGAATTTGAAATGAAGTTGAAATCGTTTCGAAAACGAATTTAAAACGGTTTTTAAAATACGTTTTAAAAGGAAATCGACGAAGTATATTATATATATATATATATATATATATATATATATATATATATATATATAATGGCCTGAATAGAACGCGCTGCGCCGCGGCAGTTCGCGAATTTCGACCATTGGCTTCGAATGGATATTGCGGGAGATCCGACCGTCGGATTCTCCTAAAACTGGAACCGTTGGGTTCGTATCGAAAAGATATTTCTAACGAATATTAGAAATTTGAAATCTAACGGTTGGATTTGGAATTATGTCCAAATCAAATTTGGAAAAGGTCATTGTAAGTGCAGTTCGATGGCCGTTGATGGAAATCGACTGTACGGGCCTTGATAAAATTATTAAAAATATCAATAATTTTTGTAAAATCATAAGAAATGATTTGTGAAGAACTGGGATGAAAAATCCCACATTTGTAAAGATAAAAATAGATTTTTATCGAAATGAACTAGTTTTGAACTAGAATTAAAATCCAATTATTTATAAATAAATAAATTGAATTAGAATTGATTTTTGGGTTTATCATGAACAGTGTTACACTTGTTCTTTAACCCGAAAATTGATGGAATGTGATTTTGGGTTGTCGTGAACGGTATCTTCAATAATACTATTCTTAGACCCAAAGGAGTTAAGAAAATCAAAAACTAACTGGAGATTAGTTAAGTTGAATGGTTTCTGGGGTATTGATCTGATGTTGGTTTCGGCCTTCAGGGTTAATACTTAGGGAATTGCTCACTTGCTAATTTACGGTTAGGGACTGATTGAAATGGAATGTGATTTTGGGTTTATCGTGAACCGTGTTTTAAAAGACATTGATTCTTTAACCCAGTCAAAGATTAAAACTAAGTGGAGTTTTAATGAATCTTTAATTAGATTGAAAAGATCGAGAATGGAGTATCACCAGTTTTTCTCTAGGCGATAGTTAAATCTTTAATTAGATTTGAATGTGAAATGGTAATTGAATTTACCGATAACACCGTGGTGTTAGATATGAAGTATTACCAGTTTTACTTCATGGGATGTATAGGCTGGGATTGGGAAATAAAATAAATGATCACTTCGGTGTGGATCGCTAATCCCGACTAGTTTGAATTGATATTCAAAAGTAGATTAAAGAATAAATGTAAAGGAATTTATCTTTGATAAAATTAATTGGAACCTCTCCCTAGGATTGTGAAATTTAGAAACTAACTGTAGGTTAGCTAAGCAGAATGATTTCCTGGGTATTGATCTGATGCTGGTTTCGGCCTTCGGGGTTAATATTTGGGGAATTATTCTCTTGATTAATTTACGGTTAGTGACTGATGAATTGGAATGAGGCGTATGTTGTGTTTGTGTAACACTTGTTTATTATATATGCAAGTTATTCGGAAAGACCAGGTTTACCCCATTCTGAATAACTGATACGACGATAAGTCGAAGATGAAGACGGTGGTTGAAGACCGGATGTCTTCACGTCATTTGGGTGATTACTGATGATCTCGATTGGGTCGTACACCCAGGAGGAGGGAATCCGTTAGTGATCGTCCAGACGTACTTGGAGATCGATGGATATGCGGGGTACTAGGTGCCTCCGGTTTCGTTCAGACCCAGAACGAACTTGTAAATGGACTGTGTGTCTGACATTGGATTTTAGTCTTTGTGATTGATTTCTATTAAATATATATCTGTTTGGCGGCGGAGAATTTATTCTCTTTCTTAATGCCCTTCTTTGAGACGTACGAGCTCAGAGGTTATATATTGATGGATATCAAACGTATGGAGTGAATTGCCTGTGTGGCATGCCTAAGTGGCAATATGATCAAGGCTTCTGTTGAAAAGTAGAGTCTTGTGGTTGATGATCAAAGCACGGCCTGTGTGGCATAGCTTTGTGTAACGTTGATTCGCGAGCCTCACACCCCGGTTGTGAACCAGAAACGGGAGAGGACATCAGGGAGGGCATACGTTTCCTTTTAGTTAGAAGTGGTGTCAGTGGTTTTACACGCCCTGACGAGTTTGACTTATGTGGTTGTTGCTGTTGCGAGGCGCCTCGGATATATCGGTGACTATGTGAAGCCGATGGAGTCATTCGTTGGCTCATTGACACCCCAAAGGGTGGGGAAACGCAGTGTTCAGGCATTTTAATCCACATCGGTGGACCGGCCCTGACGATCCAAAGGTCACTCGAGCTCTGACCTGAGGGGCGGATTAGAGCGTCTCGAATTGGTTGAGGACTATCTTTTGCCTCGGTTCACAGATGGAAATCCAATTCCCAAATACGTGATTTTGCGGTTTTAATTGTAGAACTAGTATGGCGACATGATATATGGTACCCATGCCGTCTATGATTGATACTTATGATTTGAAGTTGTTTTATACACTATGCACTTATAATAGTATCAAATGATTTGTTTTAAACGTAGTAAGCATGTTTGGCTATTATAAGGGAAAACCCTATCCCCCGGCTTGCGTTGCATTGTGTGATAGGACCTGGGTCTTATAATAGCTTCTTTTTTTCAAAAAGCATTGCGTTGTTTTGTTATATGCACTGGTATTCTTGGGAGGAAACCCGTTCCGTGTTATACGGCGTGGTCCCTTGAGATATCTGATTTAAAGTAAAGTTTTAAATAACTGTTTTAGTTCTCACACTAGTCCCATGACTGACTTGGAGTTTATTGTTTTAACCTAAACTCTAGGTGCCCTTATTTTGACACGGGCAGCTAGTAGTTTTGGTTTTGCATATTTATATTCACAGGATCCTGATTTACAGCTGGAACGATACTCGGAAAGCTCTGTATCCGTGTATTACTTCTAGTTGTGTATTGTATTATTTTATGCTGCTATGTAATTTATTGTAATCTCTGAAAATTTCTATGTAATATTTATTCATACTCTGTATATTCTTGTATTCTGACGAATTGTTGTAATTAACAATGAAATGTTCTTCTGTCTGCGTTCTGATCTGTCTTGTCCTCAAGGTAATTCGTTCTTTCTCTTCTCTTCGAAGACCTGGGAAGTTCGGGTCGCTTCAAGAATATAATAAAATGAGTTGTAAGATAATAGTTCAAAACGTATGATTTTATTATTGTATGATTATCATTGATGCAACTTAATAATATGAAAATGTATAGTTTGTTGATTGAAAGAATGTAATATTTAAGTTATAACCATGTGTACCTAAGAAGATTAACAATTAATAATTATAGTTATAAAGTGTTTTAACGATGTTTCAATCATGCGGGTCGGGTTGGGGCGGGTTAGACATGCCTCAGACCCGACCCTAGACCCGGACCTACAAAAGCGGGTCACGGGTCTACCTGCCCCGAAGACCCTTTGGGGAGGGCCAAAATGGGTCAAAAAAGGGGTGGATCAAGCGGGTTTGGACCCTAGACCCACCCCATTGCCATCCCTAGTGAGAGAATTCTCACCTATAAGTTAAACCAAACACCACGACACTTCTAATGTAGGAATTTCTTCGTCGCGCTTTTGCCGTTTGTCGCTCTCTACACTCGAATTCACCATTTGGGCTCTAGAATTTGCATACGACCTCCAATCATCACCAAACTTTATTACTAGCACAAAAACGTCATTTCGGACAAATTTTGCTTATGAACTTTCTTCCAAAAATGTACTGATTCATCAAAAATCGCTGATCTTTGCTCCATGTCTATGATCTTCAATCGCACTTTCCGAGTAGCTACGAACTCCAAAATTCGATTTTGATATGTGCACTTTGCAGAGAAAAACGAGATCTACGAATTTTATTTATGTAGCCTCGGCCAGAAATGCACGGATCGAAAGTTATTACGCTAAGAAGGAAGAGAGGTTTTTTTGCAAAATGTGTTTTGAGAAAAATGTGATTTTTATGGGTTTGCGGGCACGTGGGGCCCACGGGCTCGCTGTTCCGTGCGATACAGTAGAGGTAGAGGGTCGTGGGTGGTTGGAAGGTGGTGCCATGGCCATGTGGGGACCGTATGAGGTGATTGGTGGTGGTAGGAAGTGAAAAGGAGAAGAAATGGGGTGTTTTGTGCAAAATGGAACAAAAGGGGAGGCGGTTTGGGGTCCACGGAGGCGGCGGCCAGTGAGGAAGGTGGTGCAGTGGGTGGGGTCCACTTGGGTGGATGTGACGACCCGTAACTTCCCCGTAAAGGAAAGTGTCGGATAGTTCGAGAACAAGCCACAACAGAACTCATATAAAAGAACAATTCATTGTATATTACAACAATGCATCAGATTACAAGAATATACAGAGTATAAATGAATATTACACAGAAATATCAGAGATTTAAATAACATTTAAATACATAGCAGTGGAAAATAATACAATACACAACTAGAAGAGATATACGGATACAAAGCTTTCCGGATATCGTTCCAGCTGTAAACCAGGATCCTGTGAATATAAATCTGCAAAACCAAAACTACTAGCTGCCCATGTCAAAATAGGGGCACCCAGAGTTTAGGTTAAAACAATAAACTCCAGGTCAGTCATGTGACTGGTGTGAGAACTAAAACAGTTATTAATCTTTAATTTCTAAAGTTCGGTAAATCAAGGGACCACGCCGTATAACACGGAACGGGTTTCCTCCCAAGAATACCAGTGCATAAAACAAACAGCGCAATGCTAAATAAAGAAAAATGAAGCTGTTATAAGACCCAGGTCCTATCACACAATGCAACGCAAGCCGGGGGATAGGGTTTTCCCTTATAACAGCCAAAGAATGCTTGATACGTTTAAAACAAATCATTTGATACTATTATAAGTGTATAGTGTATAAAACAACTTCAAATCATAAGTATCAATCATAGGCGGCATGAATGGCCCATAACACTATGTCGCCATATATAAGTTTACAAATAAAACCGCAAATGTCACGTATTTGGAAATTGGATTTCCATCTATGAACCGAGGCAAAAGATAGTCCTCAACCGATTCGAGACGCTCTAGCCCGTGTCTCAGGACCCAGACACAGGTGGGCCCTTGGATCGTCAGGGCCGGTCCACCGATGTGGATTAAAATGCCTGAACACTGCGTTTCCCCACCCTTTGGGGTGTCAATGAGCCAACAAATGACTCCATCGGTTCGAGAACGACCGATATATCCGAGGCGCCTCGCAACAGCAACAACCACATAAGTCAAACTCGTCAGGGCGTGTAAAACCACTGACGCCACTTTTTAGCTAGAAGGAAACGCATGCCCTCCCTGAGGTCCGTCTCCCGTTTTTGGTTCATACCGGGTGTGAAATCCGCGAAGTCACGTTACACAAAGTTGTGCCACACAGGCTGTGCTTTGATCATCACCACAAGACTTTGCTTTTCAACAGAAGCCTCGATCTATTGCCACTTAGGCATGCCACACAGGCAATTCACTCTATGTGTTTGATATCCATCAGTATATAACCCCTGAGCTCGTACGTCTCAGAGAAGGGCGTTAAGCAAGAGAATAAATTCTCCGCCGCCAAACAGATATATATTTAATAGAAATCAATCACACAGACTAAAATCCAATGTCAGACACACAGTCCATTTACAAGTCCGTTCTGGGTCTGAACGAAACCGGAGGCACCTAGTACCTCGCATATCCATCGATCTCCAAGTACGTCTGGACGATCACCAACTGTTTCCATCTTCTTGGGTGTACAGCCCAATCAAGATCATCAGTAATCACCCAAACGACGTGAAGACTTCTGGTCTTCGACCACCGTCTTCATCTTCGACACCACGTCGAATCAGTTATTCAGAATGGGATAAACCCGGTCTTTCTGAATAACTCGCGTATATATTATAAAAGTGTTACACAAACACAACATACGCCTCATTCCAATTCAGAATATTCTTTTATTCAAATATTCCTATACTTTGGGAAAAGTCCCCATTAATTTTATCCAAGATAAATTCTTTAAATTTTCTTTAATCTCCTTTGAATATCAATTCAAACTAGTCGGGATTATCGAACCACACCGAAGTAATCATTTATTTTATTTTCCCAATCCCAACCTATTCATCCCATGAAGTAAAACTGGTAGTACTTCATATCTAACACCACAGTGTTATCGGTGATTCAATTACCATTTCACGTTCAAATCTAATTAAAGATTTAACTATCGCTTGGAGTAAAACTGGCGATACTCCATTCTCGATCTTTTCAATCTATTTAAAGATTCATTAAAACTCCACTTATTTTTAATCGTTAACTGGGTTAAAGAATCAGTGTCATTTAAAAACACGGTTCACGATAAACCCAAAATCACATCCCTTAATTATCGGGTTAAAGAACGAGTGTTATTTAAAACACTGTTCACGATAAACCCAAAAATCAATATCAATTCAATTCCAATTAAATATTATTTAATTGGTACACCTCATTAAATCTAAATAAAAAGATTTAATCTTTTCTCAACTGGGTTCAAGAACAGTGTTAGTGAAGACACCATTCACGACAAACCCAAATCACATTTGATATTCAATACAAGGCTCTGAATAGAAAATATATCGGCTTATATTCAATATCAAATCCTACGACAAACAAATGTCGTATTGGAAATAACGATATAAATATATATCTTTCAAATTTCCATAACAACATCTGTATAATCACGAATTCCAACATCGAAATATTCCGACGACAATTTCGATTCAAATCCACTCCAATGCAATCATTGGAAATTTTGGTTATTTTTAAAACCCTTTTCAAATTCAATTTATTTATTTAAAAATAAATAGAATTATAATCCTAGTTCAAAACTAGTTCATTTCGATAAAAATCTATTTTTATCTTTTCAAATATGGAGTTTTTCATCCCAATTCTTCACAAATCATTTCTTATGATTTTACACAAATTATTACTATTTTTAATAATTTTATCAAGGCCCGTACAGTCGATTTCCATCAATGGCCATCGAACTGCACTTACAGCGACCTTTTTCGAATTTGATTTGGACATAATTCCAAATCCAACCGTTAGATTTCTAATTTCTAATATTCGTTAGAAAGCTCTTTTCGATACGAACCCAACGGTTCCGGTTTTAGGAGAATCCGACGGTCGGATCTCCCGTAATGTCCGTTTGAAATAAATGGTCGAAATTCACGAACTGCCGCGGCGCGGCGCGTTCTATTCAGGCCATTATATTATATATATAATATATATAATATATATTTCGTCGATTTCTATTTAAAACGAATTATATAAATAGTTTTAATATTCGTTTCAAAAGCAATCTCAACTTCCGTTTCAATTCAAATCAAAATTGAATTCTTCTTTATAAATTCGTTTTAAAATTCACTTCTATTCAATTCAAATTTCAATTCAAATTTCAATTCAATTCGAATTCGTTTTCAATCCATTTCAATTCGTTTTCACTTCAATTCATTTCGAAATCGTTTTCAAATCAATTCATTTCGAAATCGTTTTCAATTCAATTCATTTCGAAATCGTTTTCAATTCAATTCATTTCGAAATCGTTTTCAATTCAATTCATTTCGAAATCGTTTTCAATTCAATTCATTTCGAAATCGTTTTCAATTCAATTCATTTCGAAATCGTTTTCAATTCAATTCATTTCGAAATCGTTTTCAATTCAATTCATTTCGAAATCGTTTTCAATTCAATTCATTTCGAAATCGTTTTCAGATTTTGAAATCACTTTCGATATTCATTATAAAATGAATAAAATCGATATATATATCGTTCACGTCAAAATGGCGTCAATCTAATCAATACGGCTTCATAAATTTCTATTTTCAAATATTCTGTTTCAAATATTTCTTTTTTTCAAATATTTCTATTTCAAAACTGGAATGAGACCCAATCAATTACCATATAATGTTAATTATATGGATTTTCTACAACACATGTATTTATCAACAACGATGAATAATCAACCATCATCCAAAGTGCATTCTACACTGTATAAGCATCAAATATAAATATTCAACGCTTATAACAGCCTGTCAATCAATCGATCGACATACAACTAAACAATCGGGATTAGTGTACGTCAAATATCATCCCAATACCCGTGTGGGGTTTCAAGCAATCAAACACATATTTTATTTGTGCAGTTGGGCGATGTGTAAAATTTATCGACCCAATCAATGTCCTTCAAATAGGTGTACATAAACAAACCGTCTGGTTTGTAAATGAATATTTATTTATTCACATTCACGTTAAAAATTATATTTTTAACGACAAAACATTTTATTCCAACATATGAATTTCTATTCAGTTCATTCTCTAAATAAAATGATATTTTTATTTTCTAACTTATTTTAGAAAATTTCGGCGGCATAACGGCACGATACTAGAAACGGGACAAGGCCTAGCCTTGTCCCCGGTCTAGTGAAGGCCCACGCCATTCACACATCAATCAAATCAATTTCATTTCACCAAACAATTTCCATTCAATCAAATATTCTAACTAACTACTCAACCAAACAATTTAACAAACAAGCCATCCATGGTCTGTGGATGACGGGTGTCGGGTGCTACTAAACACCGTCTACATCCTAGTATATATATATATATATAACTAGAAAAAGAGAATTGAAGAGTGAGAAGTTCTCACCGAAAGCTATCCAATACCACGACACTCCTATTGTAGAGATCTTCGTCGTTCTCCCTTTTCTTCTTCTTTGTTGCCCGTAGTCACTATATATATATATAAAAATCACACATTTTTATATTTCGATGTCTTTAAAATAAAAATCACATTTTTATTTATTCACTTTCAATTTAAAAATCATAATTTTATAATCACTTCATATATATAAAAATCAAATTTTTATTTCGATGTTTTCTATATAAAGCTCTCGCCTTTTTAAATATAAAGATCTTATCTTTTCGAATATAAAGATTGAACTTTTTCATATACATCATTATAAAAATCACATTTTTATTTTTCTACACATATAAAGATGCTATTTTTAATATTGTTATCATGTAAAAATTATATTTCTAATTCTCTACATAAACGAAAATCATATTTTTACATCATCTATATAGTAAAGACTATATTTTTAATACTTTAAAAATATAAAGATCATATTTTTAATTCTTTAAAAATATAAAAATCATATTTTTAGTTCGAAGTTCAATATATAAAAATCATATTTTTATAACTCTACTTTAATAAAAATTATATTTTTATTATTCTACATCATATAAAAATCATATCTTCCCCTAACTAAAAGCTATATTTTTATACTGCAAAAATCAGATTTTCTATGCTAATAAAATCAGTTTTTCTATAATAATAACATTAAAAACTCACTGTGTTCCATTTGAACCGAAGCGTAGGAGGTTGAGGAGGGATTGGAGGCTCGCGCAGTCGGTCCAGCGGCGCGGTGGTGGCCCTAAGCGGCGGAAATGGGATGAGGCAGCGGGGTGGTGCAAGGGGGGGGTCTTTAGGCGTTGGGGTTCTCGAGTTGGCGTGGGGTTTCAACAGAGAGAAGGGGACTGGGGGTGCCAGAGACTGGTGGTTGCGCGTGGGGTCGAAGGCCAGGCGAGGGGCGAGTTCTGGCGGATCTAGGGCTTTGGGTTGGGGGTTCTTCGCGGTCCAGAGGGGAAGAGGAGAGAGGGTTGAGGTCAGGGGGTTTCGCCTGAGAGGGCGGCGGCGGGGTGAGGGACCGACGATGGCACGCGGTGGAGCTCTGCCTGGAGGAGCGGCGTTCTTTTTTTTTTTTTTTTTTTTGAATTCGATTTCTAATTAAATCGGGGGGGGGGGGGGGGGCAGAAGATAAGAGAAAAGGTTTTTTTTTTATTATTTTATTATTATTTAATTATTTTAATCGCAAAAAGTTGACTTTCACAAACGACCTCTAAACGAGGCCCACCGCCTGTCGTCCATAGCGTTTTACCCCCATTCCGAACACAATGGGATATGTATCGTTGGCTGATTTGATCGTTTCAATCAATTTCCGTTTAATTTACATTTAAATCACTATATTGAATTTTAAACGTACATTTCAAATTACCGGGGTCACATACTAACTTGAAAAATTCCGGAAAAATATTTTCTAGCTTCGTATTGACGATTCGGTCCTAACAAAACTAGTTTCGTCAAATTCTGAGACCGTTGGAAAAATGGCCATTTTCCAGTCGATTAAAATCAACTGAAACTGGTCAAACGCGTTTTCCTTTGCCACGCTCACATATTGATTCTAAAAATTATGAAATTTGAAACCTAGCAATAATTTGACACCACGGACCCAACAAAACTGGTTTCGTCGAAATCCGAGGTCGTTTGCAAAATATCCATTTTTAAGGGCCTGAATTCCATAGCGACTATTTCTAATTTTAAACTGGACATATCTTATCATTTCTAAGATGAAATCTCAGTTTGTTAAATTCGTTACAAAGATATAGTTATACAGATTCAAATATTTCTTGTTTCGTTCAATTCTGACTTATATTGAATTCTGTATATTCATTTGAAATTAGAAATCGAATTTTCGAACTACCGCGCCATTTTCAATTCCTTTTATAATTATATATAATTATTATATATTCTAACGACGACGTATATAATATATACGTTCTAATTATATTCAAAATAAATTTCTCGTCGATATTATTTAAAATAATTCATTTTAAATATCCAAATTCGCTAAAATTGCCAAAATAAAAATTTTAAACTGGCCCAGATTTTCCGGGTTATTACAGTGGAGGAGGTGGCCATTTTTGGTGAAGAAAGGAGGAGGAAGGAGGAAAGAAAGAATGGAAGAGAAAGAGAGAAAGGGAAAGAGAAAAGAGGAATGGGGTTTGGCAAAATTGTCACCCTCGCGCGGATCGCTGAAGTGGCGCGATCCCGTGAGCTCAAACAAAACCACTTTAGCCCGTTGGATGGTCTCCGTTTGTTTTAAGTTTTAAAACTTAATGTTTATAAAAATGTGCTAGTTAGCCTCCACCTCTTTTGATCGCACGATCACAAATTAACTCTGTTTGCTATGAAATTTTGACATCTACTATAAAACATGATTCCAAGTCCAACGGAACAGGTTTCTTCAAATTCCGAGTTTGTTTGATCTTTTCATTTTATTTTTCGACTATGTTTTAACTAGTTTTAGATATACGATTTTAGCATAACTTTTCTTCTTGTACACCCACACGCTAATTCCAAAAATTATGAATCTTTGAATTTGACCATTATTTGACGATACGAATCTGGAAAAAAAGTGGAATCGAATTCTGAGATCGTTTCAATAACATTCCTTGGTAAACTGATCGTCGGTTTCTTAGAAAATGTGTTTGCCTCCCTGTAACGACCCAGATTTTGTCGACTTTGGTTATCGCCATAAACTCAATGACGACTAACCAAACATCGGAAAATACCGGTAGTTAATGAAAGAAATTAGAGGGTGAGAATAGATAAGATAGAAACTTAGAATAGAAGAAGAAGAAGAACACAATATCAGAGTAACACGAACCTCACAGAGGAACGAATAACATATAATATATATAACATAACTTGAAATATACATCTGTACTTGAATATACATCATTATCAAAGTACAACACTTACAACACAGCGGAAATAAACTATAGCTACATGATCCTAAAGCCTCCTGCTCCAGCTCTTCAAGTATCTGTAAATCCCGACTACTTGACTGCCCGTACAAAATTGGGCACCCAAGAGTTTAGGGAAAACAAAACAAAATAAACTCTGGGTCAGTCATGGGACTGGTATGAGTAAAACAGTTTGAGCCATTAAACGATATCTCATAAGACCACGCCGTATAACGGAACGGGGTTTTTCCCTTATGAGAATCCAAATTATCTTTATATCAAAAACCTTTTGATATTATAACAATGTCTATCAACCACAGTATAATAATCATCTAGCAGAACTGCTTCCATCTCACGTTCTACATATATAGTATACAATCAAAACCGCAAGCACGTATTGGGTAATGGATTTCCAACTATGACAAGGTATGGAACCACCTTTCGCTAGTGTACCTCTAGAGAGGAATACACTCGGTTCAACAAGAACGTCTTACAACCCGGCCACACATAACCGACCACTCATTTCGCTTGAGTGTATCGAATGTATATCACCAACGGTTGGGATCAGCAACCGTTTCCCGAATGGGACAGCATCGACAATAGATTTTTATAAGTAAATGAAACTCTAGATCAGGTGATTATACACCCTAATAGGTGCGACCTACATAGCCATGCTGCCTGCCCGATTTCTGTCATTTCCCGGTTGTGAGGCTAGAGGCCACGCTTATCTCTGACAAATCACACGTTTATTCACTTTGAATATCACATCGTCGTACCCGCCAAATCACAAATTGATTTCTCTAAAAATACCACGGGTATACAGCTAAGAGAAACGAATTCCTCTACCACCAAACGTGAATACTTTGAAGAGATCAACTTATGCAATCTATCAGATATACTCTGTCAGACCTTCGTCCATACAAGTTGTCCGAGGACTGGACAAACCGAAGGCACTATTCAGTACGTCTATCTTAGGCAATCTTTACCTAAGATTTATACAACATCCCTTGCACTTTACTCCGTCTTCAATTATCTTTGGCATATATGATTCGCAATGCTTATGCCAATACAGAGTGGTTCTTTGGATAATAATCCAACCGGTCTCTCCATATTAACAACGTTAAAATGGTCAAAACTTCGATAGTCTGTGATTTAACTATCAAAGAAAAACACGTGTGCAAACAACGATATTATTTCCAGATGGAAATTATATCGATCAATCATCATTTAACATATATATATATATATTCACATTTCCTTATTTTCTATGTTTAGAAAATATATGTTATTAACACTGGAAAACATTTCCATTGTTTATTTACATATCACTATCATTCCACAACTATCAGTCCCTGACTGTAAACTAGTATGGGAATAATTCCCTAAGTATTAATCCCGAAGGCCGAAACCAACATCAGATAGACACTTAGAAAACCATTCAATTTAATAATCTCTAGTCAGTTTCTAATTTTGCTTAACTCTATTTGATTTACTCTGTTCGATTAACTCCTTTCGATTAACTCCTCTATTTATTTTCCAAATAAATAATCCTTTATTCTATTTATTTGTAAATGGTTTACAAATATTTCTCTTTCTATTTGTTTTATTTATTTTCTAAATAAAAGATCCTTTTATACTTCTATTTATTTATCAAATAAATATTCCATTTCTATTCTATTTATTTAACAAATAAATATCCCTTTATCATATCTTATTTATTTTCCCAATAAATGTTTCTTATATGATCTTTATAAACCCTTAGCCCTTTTATAAAATCCTTTGATTTTATAAATAAATTTCCTTTTTATTTCTTCTTTGATTTAATAAAGTATTTTCTTTTATAAAATACTTTTTTTTCTTTTATATATAAAATCCATTGATTTTATATAAATAATTTATTTTCTAAATATACTTTGAAAATCCTCTTTTATCATTCTGGTATTTCTTATGGTATTGAACATACCGTATAACAATGATAAATATCGTCCAAACACACAAAATCAACAACAGATTATATATCACATCATATATCACAATATATGAATAACAGTAAAATAAATGTTGAGGAATCCAGTTGGATTCCTCCAACCTATTTCCCTGCAACACAGATGTTAAACAATATAATTAACATCGATAATATTTCATTATGAAATATTCTGCTAAACAGAATCGATATTAGATTAACGATTTATATATATATATATATCGTTATCTATAATTTCAACCAAACAGTTAACACACAACAGTCAATAGATAATTATCAGTTCTAAATATACGTTAGAAAAATATAACTGTTCAGAGTTGGTGAGTTTTACTCACATTGGACGATCAACGTTAATAACGATAACCATCGCTCGATTTGATTCGGACGGAAAATTTATTTTTCTATAAATTGTAACGAACTCCAATCTACTCCCAGTTAGTTCCATTGTGTAGCCCTCGTCCCTACGATCCCAACGGATCTGACCGTTCGAAATTCTCTAAAATTTGGCCCATTCACGCGTTAAAAACCCAACCCATCGTGATCCTTCTTCCCCGATCAAACTCGAGCCCGCGGTAATGTCCATGACCGATCTGTTATCTCCCACCAAATGCCTTCTCTCTGCATCCGTATGCAATTCGCACCCCCATTTCTAGTTTCATCTCGTGACAACCAACGAACTATTCTGTCAACACAATCACCAAACTGCACCATTTCTTTTTTTTTTTTAGAAATTCCCAAACAGTTTCACCCCTGTATTTATTTTCCAAGTCTCCATTCGGATCCACTTCTCAGGCACCAATGTCCAACGTTAAACCCCCTTTCAATTCCTTCAAATACCCGTACTCCCATACCATAAGTCTCGAAACCCATTGAGACATTGTCCCGTATTCTTTCTTCACGCAGCACATCCCCCTGCTTGCTTTGCCAGACCTATTGTCGTGCTTTCCTCAACACCCAATGAACCCAAAACCAAACTGATGCCACCTTCTTATCCCATCAGTTCAAACTTCATGCTAGAATCAGTGTTCTTCCCACGCTACGTGAAAACAGCGAATCCATTTGATAGCATCTTTTCACCAAACCCCTTTCCGCTACCATGTATCTTCTTCACGTCCAAACTTTCCCTCTCCAAAACACAAGTGTCTCCTTCTATTTAAACCCGTACCAGTGTAACCATCTTCACACCATTCTCACTACATTACTGTACTCGACTACCCCTCGGACTTTTGTATATGTATTTGACAATAGCTTTAGAGCAGTATTTGATTTGGTAAAAATTTCGAAAGTTTGAAGAACAAGCGTTGAGTCTCCATCGAGCTCAGAAACTGGCGGTTTGGTTTAAATGGTGGGGTGGATTTTGTGAAACAAAAGGCAATTGGTACTTGGTAGGAACGTGCATTTATATATGAAGAAAGGGTAGGTGAAACTTAAGGCTTAAGAGTGACCACGTACAGGGTAGGGTAGGTTAAAATGTGTGGTGGATGACAAAAGAGGGGTGCGTGGCTTATTTTCTGACCAAGGAGAAATGAAGGTGGCTTTAGTTTTTAGTTATAAAACTTAGTGTATCCCGCTATGTAATATTTCGTTCTCATAAGAGTTGTTATGGACAGATATAAAAATACCATTATGATGGACAACACTCCACGATTACATAAATATAATAATATCGGTAGATTGACTCATATTGTGAAACCCCAAAATGTTGATTACAGAGTGCAAAATACTCCAAATAAAAAGTTGCTTATTTAGTTAATTAAAAATTACAATAAAATTCTAAAAATTAAATTATCACTACGTCTCAAAAGAATCTTGTCTAAATTCAAACCCGATATCTAGTTATATCGAATAAACCGTTATGGTTGATAAACGATTCTATAGCGACTATTTTAAAATTTGATTCGGACACAAGTCAAAATCTATACAACGAAATCCCGATTTTTCTCTTCTACTAGAAAGATATACTCCCCCAGCTCTGAACGTTTCTTGTTTCATAGAAATCCGATTTAAAACGGCTTTTGTATATTCGTTTGAAGTTCGAATCGCCAATTTACGAACTGCAGCGCCATTTCGAGCTCGATTATATTTATAATATAATTATACGTTCAAACTGTCGTTATTTAAATATATTTGTCGTTCTAATTCAATTCTAAACTGAATTAAATAATTTAAATTGCCCAGTTCACATTATATTGTCAATTCAGCAAATTCTGATTATTCCAGAGTTAAATATATTATTTAATTATAATATTAATTAAATATTCCTTATTATTTAAATTCTGGACATTTTAAATTACCAAACCTTTATTTAAATAATTAAATAAATTAATTATATCGCTGAAAAATGCGGGTCATTACATTCTTCCCCACTTAAAATAATTTCGTCCTCGAAATTGCTAAGGTAGGAAACAACTCTATCAACTGGGTTAAAATTATTTGTTTACTTATCAACTTCAGTTTCAACTGAACCAATTTAATTTCAATTAAATTATTAATTAATTATAATAAACGAAAATTTTCAAAAATCCTAAAAAAATTATAACGCCTTAACTTTTCGAAAAATTTCGCCAGCTCCTCCTTTGTATTGGTCAATAGCTCAAACTCCAACTTGCCTCTCTGGGCCATCTCCAACCCAAAAGAAAATCAAACAGCCAAGCGGCTCGCCAATTTAGCTCATCAAAATCTCATACCCAGTATATAATATAAACTGGTAGCTTTTTGTCGGGCATATCATTATCTCCTTTCCACCTGTTATGAATTCAGCAGATACAAGGGCCATCCCAATCAAATTCCAATCTGTTTTTATCCACAAATCCAACCATTTGCTTATACCTAAGTCGAATTCAATTTCAAATCAAAGTTCCATTTTCGATTTTTAAATTCTTAACTCATCAATCCAACTTACTTGATATCATTCTAATCCAACTTAGTTACCCATTAACTGGCTTTATTTTTAATTCCAATTTTCTTTCACAAATTTCTGTTAATTTTTTTTTAATTCAAACAGTCTTTCCTGGGAGTTTTTAAATAGCTTACTCTTTTCAAAAATCAAATTTTCCTTTTTGAAATTCAACACAACTTGTTTTTCCCAAAACAAATTCAAAACAGTATCTCTGGTAGTAATTCGTCACATACAACTCGAAAATGAATACTGATGATGCAGCTGTCATCATCAGAATCTATTTTCCAGCGATTGAAGTGAGTTCAATACTATAAAACCATTTCTAAACATTTCCACTTTGAAATTCATTTCAAAATATAATTCACACTGCTTGTAAAACAATTTAAAATCTCCCAGGATCTTAAAATTCTCATATATTTAATTCAAATCCATTTACAAACACCTTTCCAATTTCTAGGCTTTTAATTTCAATTCTGATTTTAACTTCATATTAAATTCAATTCATTACACTTATCTGAATTCTGATTGGTTATTTACATAACCATTTCACTTTTTATAATCTTATTCGATTATAATTACGACCAACACATCTAATATACGAAATACTTCAAATATCTATATCTTGTTTATATCAAAATATACTTTGGGTAAATTATTTTATTTACCCTCTTTTCAAAACATACTGTGTCGACTCATCGTATTCGAGTGTTTAGAAACCCTTATCGATATTGTGGTGCCCCACCATCGACCAGAGTCCATAAACAACTCAACCAATAAATCTACTCAATATAAAACAAATTTTTATATAAAATAACAAATACGTTCACTCGTATATATATACACTCAACTCAATCTAGGGTATTGCTAACCTTATCTCTACTGAGTCACGCCACAGAGCCAAGGTAATTCACTTAACCTTATGCTCTAATACCAACTGTAACGACCCAGATTTTGTCGACTTTGGTTATCGCCATAAACTCAATGACGACTAACCAAACTCGAAAAATACCGGTAGTTAATGAAAGAAATTAGAGGGTGAGAATAGATAAGATAGAAACTTAGAATAGAAGAAGAAGAAGAACACAACATCAGAGTAACACGAACCTCACAGAGGAACGAATAACATATAATATATATAACATAACTTGAAATATACATCTGTACTTGAATATACATCATTATCAAAGTACAACACTTACAACACAGCGGAAATTAACTATAGCTACATGATCCTAAAGCCTCGTGCTCCAGCTCTTCAAGTATATGTAAATCCCGACTACTTGACTGCCCGTACAAAATTGGGCACCCAAGAGTTTAGGGAAAACAAAACAAAATAAACTCTGGGTCAGTCATGGGACTGGTATGAGTAAAACAGTTTAAAACAATTTGAGCCATTAAACGATATCTCATAAGACCACGCCGTATAACGGAATGGGTTTTTCCCTTATGAGAATCCAAATTATCTTTATATCAAAAACCTTTTGATATTATAATAATGTCTATCAACCACAGTATAATAATCATCTAGCAGAACCGCTTCCATCTCACGTTCTACATATATAGTATACAATCAAAACCGCAAGCACGTATTGGGTAATGGATTTCCAACTATGACAAGGTATGGAACCACCTTTCGCTAGTGTACCTCTAGAGAGGAATACACTCGGTTCAACAAGAACGTCTTACAACCCGGCCACACATAACCGACCACTCATTTCGCTTGAGTGTATCGAATGTATATCACCAACGGTTGGGATCAGCAACCGTTTCCCGAATGGGACAACATCGACAATAGATTTTTAGAAGTAAATGAAACTCTAGATCAGGTGATTATACACCCTAATAGGTGCAACCTACATAGCCATGCTGCCTGCCCGATTTCTGTCATTTCCCGGTTGTGAGGCTAGAGGCCACGCTTATCTTTGACAGATCACATGTTTATTCACTTTGAATATCACATCGTCGTACCCGCCAAATCACAAATTGATTTCTCCAAAAATACCACGGGTATACAGCTAAGAGAAACGAATTCCTCTACCACCAAACGTGAATACTTTGAAGAGATCAACTTACACAATCTATCAGATATACTCTGTCAGACCTTCGTCCATACAAGTTGTCCGGGGACTGGACAAACCGAAGGCATTATTCAGTACGTCTATCTTAGGCAATCTTTACCTAAGATTTATACAACAGCCCTTGCACTTTACTCCGTCTTCAATTATCTTTGGCATATATGATTCGCAATGCTTATGCCAATACAGAGTGGTTCTTTGGATAATAATCCAACCGGTCTCTCCATATTAACAACGTTAAAATGGTCAAAACTTCGATAGTCTGTGATTTAACTATCAAAGAAAAACACGTGTGCAAACAACGATATTATTTCCAGATGGAAATTATATCGATCAATCATCATTTAACATATATATATATATATTCACATTTCCTTATTTTCTATGTTTAGAAAATATATGTTATTAACACTGGAAAACATTTCCATTGTTTATTTACATATCACTATCATTCCACAACTATCAGTCCCTGACTGTAAACTAGTATGGGAACAATTCCCTAAGTATTAATCCCGAAGGCCGAAACCAACATCAGATAGACACTTAGAAAACCATTCAATTTACTAATCTCTAGTCAGTTTCTAATTTTGCTTAACTCTATTTGATTTACTCTGTTTGATTAACTCCTTTCGATTAACTCGATTCGATTAACTCCTCTATTTATTTTCCAAATAAATAATCCTTTATTCTATTTATTTGTAAATGGTTTACAAATATTTCTCTTTCTATTTGTTTTATTTATTTTCTAAATAAAAGATCCTTTTATACTTCTATTTATTTATCAAATAAATATTCCATTTCTATTCTATTTATTTAACAAATAAATATCCCTTTATCATATCTTATTTATTTTCCCAATAAATGTTTCTTATATGATCTTTATAAACCCATAGCCCTTTTATAAAATCCTTTGATTTTATAAATAAATTTCCTTTTTATTTCTTCTTTGATTTAATAAAGTATTTTCTTTTATAAAATACTTTTTTTTCTTTTATATATGAAATCCATTGATTATATATAAATAAATTATTTTCTAAATATACTTTGAAAATCCTCTTTTATCATTCTGGTATTTCTTATGGTATTGAACATACCATATAACAATGATAAATATCGTCCAAACACACATAATCAACAACATATTATATATCACATCATATATCACAATATATGAATAACAGTAAAATAAATGTTGAGGAATCCAGTTGGATTCCTCCAACCTATTTCCCTGCAACACAGATGTTAAACAATATAATTAACATCGATAATATTTCATTATGAAGTATTCTGCTAAACAGAATCGATATTAGATTAACGATTTATATATATATATATATCGTTATCTATAATTTCAACCAACACAAGCAATTCAACCAAACAGTTAACACACAACAGTCAATAGATAATTATCAGTTCTAAATATACGTTAGAAAAATATAACTGTTCAGAGTTGGTGAGTTTTACTCACATTGGACGATCATCGTTAATAACGATAACCATCGCTCGATTTGATTCGGACAGACAATTTATTTTTCTATAAATTGTAATGAACTCCAATCTACTCCCACTTAGTTCCATTGTGTAGCCCTCATCCCTACGATCCCAACGGATCTGACCGTTCGAAATTCTCTAAAATTTGGCCCATTCACCCGTTAAAAACCCAACCCATCGTGATCCTTCTTCCCCGATCAAACTCGAGCCTGCGGTAATGTCCATGACCGATCTGTTATCTCCCAACAAATGCCTTCTCTCTGCATCCGTATGCAATTCGCATCCCCCCATTTCTAGTTTCATCTCGTGACAACCAACGAACTATTCTGTCAACACAATCACCAAACTGCACCATTTCTTTTTTTTTTTTAGAAATTCCCAAACAGTTTCACCCCTGTATTTCTTTTCCAAGTCTCCATTCAGATCCACTTCTCAGGCACCAATGTCCAACGTTAAACCCCCTTTCAATTCCTTCAAATACCCGTACTCCCATACCATAAGTCTCGAAACCCATTGAGACACTGTCCCATATTCTTTCTTCACGCAGCACATCCCCCTGCTTGCTTTGCCAGACCTGTTGTCGTGCTTTCCTCAACGCCTAATGAACCCAAAACCAAACTAATGTCACCTTCTTATCCCATCAGTTCAAACTTCATGCTAGAATCAGTGTGCTTCCCACGCTACGTGAAAACAACGAATCCATTTGATAGCATCTTTTCACCAAACCCCTTTCCGCTACCATGTATCTTCTTCACGTCCAAACTTTCCCTCTCCAAAACACAAGTGTCTCCTTCTATTTAAACATGTACCAATGTAACCATCTTCACACCATTCTCACTACATTACTGTACTCGACTACCCCTCGGACTTTTGTATATGTATTTGACAAAAGCTTTAGAGCGGTATTTGATTTGATAAAAATTTCGAAAGTTTTAAGAACAAGCGTTGAGTCTCCATCGAGCTCAGAAACTGGCGGTTTGGTTTAAATGGTGGGGTGGATTTTGTGAAACAAAAGGCAGTTGGTACTTGGTAGGAACGTGTATTTATATATGAAGAAAGGGTAGGTGAAACTTAAGGCTTAAGAGTGACCACGTACAGGGTAGGTTTAAATGTGTGGTGGATGACAAAAGAGGGGTGTGTGGCTTAATTTCTGACCAAGGAGAAATGAAGGTGGCTTTAGTTTTTAGTTATAAAACTTAGTGTATCCCGCTATGTAATATTTCGTTCTCATAAGAGTTGTAATGGACATATATAAAAATACCGTTGTGATGGACAACGCTCCACGATTACATAAATATAATAATATCGGTAGGTTGACTCATATTGTGAAACCCCAAAATGTTGATTACAGGGTGCAAAATACTCCAAATAAAAAATTGCTTATTTAATTAATTAAAAATTACAATAAAATTCTAAAAATTAAATTATCACTACGTCTCAAAAGAATCTTGTCTAAATTCAAACCCGATATCTAGTTATATCGAATAAACTGTTACGGTTGATAAACGATTCTATAGCGACTATTTTAAAATTTGATTTGGACACAAATCAAAATCTATACGACGAAATCCCGATTTTTCTCTTCCACTAGAAAGATGTACTCCCCCAGCTCTGAACGTTTCTTGTTTCGTAGAAATCCGATTTAAAACGGCTTCTGTATATTCGTTTGAAGTTCGAATCGCCAATTTACGAACTGCAACGCCATTTTGAGCTCGATTATATTTATAATATAATTATATGTTCAAACTGTCGTTATTTAAATATATTGGTCGTTCTAATTCAATTCTAAACCAAATTAAATAATTTAAATTGCCCAGTTCTTTAAATATATTCGTCGTTCTAATTCAATTCTAAACCGAATTAAATAATTTAAATTGCCCAGTTCACATTATATTGTCAATTCAGCAAATTCTGATTATTCCAGAGTTAAATATATTATTTAATTATAATATTAATTAAATATTCCTTATTATTTAAATTCTGGACATTTTAAATTACCAAACCTTTATTTAAATAAATTAATTATATCGCTGAAAAATGCGGGTCATTACACTCCCACAGCTACATATTAACTCTGTTTTGTGTGAAATTTGAAATCTAGCCTTGACTTATAAATTTATTGATTTCATAGAATTTTGAGCTCGCTAGCAAATTTCACTTTTTATGGGCTATGGGATGGTTTAAAAAATAGAATTTTCAAAATTTTCAAATACAAGGCTTATAAATCAAATTAATAATTTTATTGAGTTTTTTTAAGTCAAATAAAATATAAAAACTAATTTTAAAATTATTCTCAAACTTTATTTAGCAAAAATAACCAATTTATATTTCCATATTCCTTAAAATAGCTTAAATTAAAATTTTAAATTGGTTCTGAAATTCCAGGTTGTTACACTTAGTGAGATTGTTATCTTCATCTCTGAAAAGGAGGAGATTAGCCACCGAATTGCATCAAAATGCTTCTCTTGCTGTTCAAACATCTTTATTTGGCTTGGTTCAAGATGACGTTGGTTTCGTAGAATTATAGAGAGGATGTTCTTGACGGAATTCAATGTTACTTCAAGATTTTCACTTAGATTATGAATTGGATTTGCCATAGTTTTGATAAGAAATGAATAGAAAAGAAAGAGAAATGAAATAATGAAGTTTTCTATGAAGAAATAGGCTTAAATAGGGTCTGGAATTCGTTGGATTTTGAATGGACCTGAGTTAATTATTTAATTTTAAATTTTGAAAAGTTTTGAAAATCTGGCAGTTATTGTCGACATATGCAACTATGTATGTCAACATACCTATTAATTTTTTTTGAAAAATTTTCAATTTTTGTAACTTTTGATCTTCTATTATATTATATTTAATTCTAAAGTTTTTGCAGTAACTTAAAGATAATTTTAACATAAATAAAACTCCATTCGTTACTTCATAAAAGCAAATACATCCAACTAATTAACACACACGAAATACGAGATCCGAAAGCAAATACAATTGGATACATAAAGATAAATTAAACTAGATAGACTAGTTTTCAGTGGATGAGGAAGAGGAAAATGAGATTCCAAGCTTTCTTCCTATCTTGCTCATGAACTTGGTCATTTTGGAAAAGTTCTTTTTGAGCTTCTTTTGATTGCTGACAATCTTTAGTTGATTTTGAACAATCATCTCTTTGGAAATGGTTCTAGTGTTGATTGGACACTCAACACTTTCTAAAGAAGTTTCTTCTTCTTCTTCGACTTCCATAGGTGCTTGTTCTTGTTGCATTTGAGCTTGTTTGGCTTCGAATGTCTCGTATGGTTTGAAAGTTAGAGGAATTTGCATGAGATGTATGTTTAAGGAGTCAAACACCTTTCTTGCTATAAATTCTTCTCCGTGATGATCAACTCCAAACTATTTGAAAATACGGGTGAGTTAAACTCTATAGTAAGGAGTGTTCTCTCTTGATGAAGTTTCTATGGGCTTGAATTCTCTTAAGATCATGTCGGGCCAATTGATGTCATAGCCTCCAATAATAGCAAAGAGAGCCTTTTGGACCTTGAGAGTTGGGTTGTTAAAATTTCTGAAATGGGGAGTGATGGTATGTTGAAGGAGAAGGTTTATGATTCTTGTTTTTGGATGGAAAAAGCGATTTTTGAAACCCATTTGAGCATCGTCTTCAAATATGTCGTGATAAGTCTCTAAATCGGTTTCATCGATTTTGAAATACGAAAAATCCGATCCCGTGCTTCTATAATTTAAAATAGTAACTAAGAGTTCGGCATCAAGAACGATTTGTGTGCCTTTGACGCTACTCCAAATTTGTTCTTTGTTGCCTTCGTAAAATCTGCGATTAAGATTCGCATAAAACATCTTGACAAGCTTAGGAAACACACTTCTCAGTATCCCGAGAGTCAATTAGACTCAAAAATTAGTTGTGGTCGAAGAGAGAGATAAGATCATAGGAAGAAAAAATCTCCAAAGACAGCGAAAGCACCCATATTAACTTTAGCATTTGCTAAATAGTTAACAAAAGTATTGATAGCTTCTTTGTCATTATGAAGATAACCTTTAATGGTTTTGGTTAACTTCAATTTCTGAGATGAACATGAGGAAGCTGTTGAATTGATTGTTTTGAAGAGAATATATATGAAGAATATAATTTGAGTTATGAATGAAAAGATAAAGAGAATAGATGTATATATAGAAATAGAACGGATATGAATTAAATAGGCACAACTTTTCAGAAATTAATGACACCTTTTCAGTCCTCGGGAGTTGGTGAAAAGTTGGAGGGAAGTTTGAAAGTTTAAACCTTTGAAATTCAAATTTTGAATTTCAAATTACAAGTAGATACGTTGACATATGGACATATGTATGACGACATATGTGATCATTTTCAAAGAACATTTTGTTTTTGTGACTTGTGATTTAAATTTTCGATATATATTTCAGGTTTAACGATTTCCTGAAATAATTCTAATCCTAGCAAACACCCAAAAATTTATTTTATTATTTGAATTTCAAATTTTAAATTTGAATTTTAAATTTCAAAATTTAAATTTGAATTTTAAATTTCAAGATTTGAATTTTAAATTCAAATAACAAAACAAAAAAGCAATCAAAAAATCCATTAAAAAATTAAAAATTTTTAAGGCATACCCAGTTTTTAGATCCTTTTCTTGGAAAATTTCAGAATTCTGAATTATCGTGAAGCACATATTTGAATTTCCAGTTTCTGGCTCTTCATCGCTTGATGATGAATCTGAATTGTCTAACATTGCTGCATATGCTTTCTTTCTCTACTTTGATGAATTGTTGTTGTCCATTTGATGAGCTAATTTATCTGGATATGGACACATTCTCCTTTTATGGCCTGGTTTGTTGCAGTTATAACATCGATCATCGTTTCTTCTTGAACTTCCTTGATTATTAATTTGAGAATAATTTTTCCTTCTATGTTTCAGAAATTTTCTAAAATGCTTTGTCATAAGGGTTGTTTCTTCATCTTCTTCACTACTCGAGTCAGAATTATTTGTTGTTGCTTTAAATGCAATGGATTTCTTCTCAGTTGGCTTGTTTTCCTTTCTTTTCTGTAATTGGACTTCAAAAGACATCTGATTTGCAATTAACTCCTCAATCTTCATTTCACTAACATTATTGGCTTCTTCAATCGCTACTGTTTTCTGATCCCATTCTAGAGTCAATGAATTCAATATTTTTCTGAATTGGTCTTCTTCAGAATAAGTTTTTCCAAGTGCTGTTAACTAATGCATTATCTCTTGAAATCTGCAATACATATAGGAGATAGACTCATTCTCTTTCATTTTGAATAACTCAAATTAATTAACTAACATCGATATCTTTATTTGTTTAACTTTACTAGTTTCTTCATGAGTAACTTGTTAAGTTCTCCAAATTTCATAAGCAGCTCTACATACTGACACTCTATTAAACTCATTCCTATCTAATGAACAAAATAACATATTCATGTCTTTAGAATTGCTTTGTGCAGCAGCCTTTTGTTCATTTGTCCATTGTGCAAGAGCAGTTGTGGGTTCAACAAACTCATTCTGTGTACTATTCCATGTGTCTAATCCTATTGATTGTAAATATATTTTCATTCTACATACCCAATATGAATAATTACTACCATTAAATAGTGGTGGTCTAACAGTGAACTGACCCTCTACAAAAAAACTATTATTGCAACCAGTGTTGGTTGCCATTATAACTACTTTTTAAATCACATTATGAACTTTTTAAAACACATTGCTCTGATACCAGTTGATAGGGATTGCAGAATGGATCGTTAAGGCAAAATTAACACTAAAGGCAGGGTGAATAGTGTTTATTTGAGAATTTTAACAAAATCTAAAACTTATACGGTCTACTATATGAATCACACAGCATAAAGATAATCACAGATAGAGAATCAAACACAAAAACAAAAATAAACAAAAATAAAATGCAGAAAAGGAAAGAACACACTGGATTTAATACTGGTTCGGATTACTCCAACATCCAACCCCATGCAAAGCTGGATTGCACGGAGTTTTATTACTTCATCAATATCCAAGTACAACCCCTTGATTTCACGGATACAAGGCTAACACCGCTCTGGTTCCTTAATTTCACGGCTACAAGGAAAACACTGTTTCCAAATCCTTCCCAAACAAATAGCCCTATAACTCTTCAATAGCACTTTGATTCAGAAAGTAATGAGTAGAGAGTGAGAAGAGAAGAAGTTTAATATAAAAAAATTGAATTCGGCAGAGTGTAAGTGTCGAAATCATAAAAATAAGAAATAATAATGGTGTAGAGAAAGCGGAAGAAGATGGAGAAGAAAAATAATAAAAAATTGAAATCAACCCCTACTTATAAGATTTGAAAGGTTGCAATGCTTTTGGAACGTTACAAATAATGAAAAGGCACTTCCTTTGAAAAATAAAAATATGACAGTTATATGTCGACATATCAACAAATGTATGTCGACGTAACCCTTCACAAAAATTAGTTTTGAGTATTTTTGAAGTGTTTTTAATATATATATATATATATATAATTCTGGAAATTCTTGAATTAAAACATAGTGTTATAAATAAATAATATAAAGTAGAAATTCATATACAAACATAAATATAAAATATATAAACATATTTATAAAATTATAAAGTTAAAAACTACATAAGTATAAAGTATATAAATATATATATAACTTATAAACCATAAAACTTGAGTTTAAAATCAAAAAGTAAGATAGAGAAATCAATTAGAATAGGAAATAGAATTTGAAAATAGAATTTTGAAATTTGAAAATTGAAAAACAGAATTAAAATTTGAATTTGAATTAGAACCTAGAGTGATATTCAGAGTCTTACATAAACTAGACTCTATTGCTATTTTATCTTGAACTCCTGAACTCTTGAATTCTTGATTACTCATGAGTCTTGAATCATCTCTGAATTCTGAATCTCTAATATCTTTAAACTGTACTGTCTTCAATATTAGTTCCTGTATATAAATCCTGCATATGTGTGTATATATATATTCTAGATAAAAGTGTTAGTATATATTTTATAATCAATTAATAATGAAATAAGGTTGTTGTCATCAAAACTTCATTCTCCAACACATACGCCTACTCAAAGAAGGATGACCATGGCTTAGGTCAATTTTTTGGATCGAAGTTTATTCAATGATTTTTTTGAGTTTGGTGTGATGTTTTCTGATGAGCTTTATATTCTATAAGTTGTGGTTTATTTGGGTTCTTGTTTGTAATCATTGGTATTTTGGTTTTATGCTGTGGCAGTGTGTGCTACTCTACTTGTGTAGTGATGTTTTTTTGTTGTTGTGGCTGTGTCTGGTATTTCTGGTGTTTAGTTTACTTCGTGTAGGTGTTTTTTTTCTGGTTTTCTTTGTTTTGGTTGAGTTTCTTTGTTTAATGGGTAGGTTGGTTTTTGGATCGCTATAGTACATCATGTTTTTCATTTGATTTGAGCATTTCTCTAATCTCATCTCATTCCCTCGGCAATTGCCTCGACAACCAAGGAGTTTCAGCTACATTCTCTCGAGTGATGATATTTCTGGTCATTTCTTATTGCTACTCCATGTTATGCCCTTATATTTGCTCTATGTCAAGCTTTATTGTTATGATGGTTATTTCGGGGGGAGGTTTAGTATCTATGTCATGTAGCCCATGCCTTACAGATATGGAAGTGGTAAACCCTTAAGTTGGTGGTTTACTGCATTTTTATGGTATGCTCCAGTGTTGATGTAGGGGATCTTATTATTTCCTTATGTTGACTAGGTTTTGTGCAACCCTGCTGGCTAGTTCAGTCTCTGAACCTTTTGTGTAGTTACACGTAATTGGATCATCTTGTCAAGTTTTGTGTATTTGTTCTTCATTGTAATGGTTACCAAATGTAATTGTATTTTTACTTCTATGTGAGTAAGAGTTTTGTTATTCTCACCCATGAGGGTATGTTATTTTAACGGTGCTCCCTACGTGGAGTATGTGACTATTAGCAGTTTTCTAGCTCTTTTATTATAAGCTAGTTAGATGTACCAGATGGTACACTCTAAAAACCGTTTGTAATTGTTAGGCACTCTGCCTATCACTTGTAATTTCTGTATTTATTGTCCGTTATAATAAAAAGTGTCATGGATTACTATAAAAAGTGGTCGTCTTTGCCAAAAAGATCTTAATGAATTTTTTGCACCTCTGATATTTTCTGTTATATCTTTGCTTTATTTTCGTTATTGTTTTTTAATCTACATAAATATTGATGCACTAATGACAACATAGTAAATAACTAATTGGTGAGGTGGACTAAGATGCATCTCAGTTAGTATATAACTCATCCACTACATTTCAACAGATGTGGTAGTCAATATTTAATTTTAGCAATAAAGTAGTCCAGTTTTTTATAAAGCCGAAAATATGAGCCAACAATTTGTTCGAAATAATAGGACTAATTGAATTCATGTAATACTTTAGCATGTACAAAAAAAATTGTCCACTCCTGACATTGCATTTTGGAATTAGTAGCACTATCCTTCTCAATATTGCAAAAAGTATATTGTAATAGATGCTTTATAACTAAGTAAATTATAAATGGGTGGTATTCATCCCTTCTGATTTTTTTTCCTTTTTTGGCATAGCCGATCGATTTTAAGGTGACCGCAAACACTTTTTATTATAACCAATAATAAAAATACAGTGTAGTACAGGTGATTGTGGTTTACAATTAGCAAATTCGATTTTTAAGGTGGAATTTCGACCGATTACGGAGTTTATAGTGTTATATCCACTCTACCTATACAGGCTAACAACACCGGAGCTAGCTAATTAACTAGACTACAATAAAGATCTGGTTATAGTGCCATAACACAGTACATCAAAACGGGAGCTTGACAAATTTACCAAGTCTACTATGTTGAGATGAGGGCACTAGTCCCCATCCACATCACATGGGCCTGAGACATTCCTGAACGGAGCAAAAAAGAGCAGCAAGGTCCAAGAAGTATGTAATGTCTCGTATTTTTGGTAGTATAATATTTAATTTAATTTATTATTTTAAATATTATATTTGGAATATTAATCGATTTAATATTGAATTCGATTATTTAAAACGAAGTTAGAACGTTAAATTTATAATTTATTTAAATCGAGCTCGAAATGGTGCTGCAGTTCGTAATATTGAATTTTGAACTTTAATTGAATATACAGAATCCGTTTTAAGTCGGATTTCTGTGAAACAAGAAACGCTGGAATCTAGTTGATTATAATTTCCATATGAAAGAGAAAAATCCAGATTTTGTGTTATAGATTGTTAGTTATGTCCAAATCAAATTTTAAAATAGTCGCTATGGAAATCATTATTAAAATATAACGTTTATTAAATAAATTTATAATGGTTTTAACATAATTTGGACATCGATTAACTCGAAATTGACGATGATGAGTTGTATAATTTATATTTGAATTTGTATATATATTATGTTGGGATATATATGATAAAAATAATTTATTATTATTATTATTTTAATTATTTGGAAATTTAATTAATATTATATAAGCATTAAATATAGCCATTTTTGCAAACAGTCTCCGTTTTCGGTGAAATTTGTTTCATTGGAACCGTATCATCAAATTATTGTAAGAAAAACAAATTTCATGGCAAATCGATGTCGTATGTGACTGCGGTGGCCAAAAATGCCTTTGTTTCTATTTAATTATTTAGACAATTTAAATAGGGGTAACTTTAAACGAATAGACGACTGGCCAAACGAACTCCAAATTTGACGAAACAAGATTCATTGGATCCGTTAGGAAGAGGTCTAGTAAAATATCAAGGTCTCATTTTTTTATGTTTTTTCTGTAATTATAGGAAATTTTTACGCTTGATTTTCATCGATATTTATAAAGGACTTTTTACAAACGATCTCGTAATTCAACAAAACCTGTTCCATTGGGTCCGGAATATTTTTTTATGCTAGGATTAAGTATTTCTTCTCGAATTAGGAATCAAATGGGGTGCTAATTTTGCGAAAAGCTCGGCGTAAGCTTGGTAACAATATAATAGTATTAAATCCATCCCACCCTTGTACATATACCAACGTTCCCTGCCCCAATTTCAGGTTAAACGAACATAGCATGGTCAACGGATTTTATGGCCGCCATCTCCTTGGATCAACGAACAGAAACTACCCAATCTCTTCCCCAATTTTCTTCCAATTCTTACACTTATTCAATGATCGCCCAAATGCAAAACCATTCGTCTCATGGAGAGCTTCCTTATCAACGGTCACGATGGAGTTTTATTCATCGAGCAGGCCAGAAATTGACGATGAAGTACCGGAGTTCGAGAGCCAACTGGAGATGAACGGAGCAACATGGTAAAGCATGGGTCAGCGAGGATGACGAGGAAGTTGCGGCGCAACTTCTGGTGCTCTCCGATCATGCTCGGGTGGAAGGAAGAGGGTGCACCAGCGTAGTTTAGGGTCTGGGCTATGATCTTTGGGGCTGATGACCATTTGCGTGTAAATGGTGTTCATGAGGTATGGATGAGTTGAGGACAGACGATGGACTAAGTAACCAGACCGTAACCAAGTGATTAAATTAGTGTAATTTAGTATTTAGTTAATTAAATTAGTAATTAAGGTTTATAATATTCAAATGTGAATTATGCATGCCATACTTGAATTGGATAGTAGACGAAAAAGAGGAGGGTAGCACCAATAGGATCGGCCAAACTGAAATCAACGTACTTAAGTATTTAATTAAGTAAAACATTGGTTTAATTTATTCATGGTAATTAAAATATGAATGGTACAGGGAATTGGTGAGTGGTCTGTATTCAAACAAAGACAGTCTCATAGAGTTTTCAAACGTGAAGAAAGCAACGTGGAACAGTGCATGGTTTTGTCTGAATGTAGAGGACAGTATACACGAGGATTGGCCAGTATTTTCTTCCTTATTTAATTAAACATAATTATATTTAAACTAATTATTATTAATTAAGGATTATTATTAATCATTCAATAATAAATAATCATGGAACAGGGTGTAGAACTGGACAGTTTAAAACGTGAAGGATCGGACACTAAGGAAACATGACGTTTGAACGGAGAAAAGTGGACTGGACCCGAGTTTTTAAAATGTAATTAATTATATTTAATACTAATTAAGGTCTAATTTAGTAATTAATTAGATTTAGTTAAAATGGGTAAGGGTTTTAATGTTTAATTAAACCATTTGACTTTAATTATTAATAACTGGTTCAAATATGATCAGAACTGGATGAAATAAGGAATGTTGAACTTACACCGACGAGCAAAACAGTACGGAACAGAATTAGAATCAACCGGAGTTTTTAATTAAATTAAACGACTATTTAATTTAATTAAAACAAGCCGTTAACAACGGAATCAAATCAAGGTGAGTTAAACTCACTCAGTTCTCCCCACTTATATTTTATATAAGTTGGGTTTTATAGTTGTGTTCTATGGTTGCTAATGGTTGACTGTTTGTTTGTTTGTTAATAATATATATTTTTATATATTGATTGAATCGATGAAATTAAACGGTTGTTTAATTTCAGTGGAAAACCAAATCATTACGTTAACGATTGGTCCCAATTAAGGTAACTTACCTTATTGGTCACGTTTATAAATTAAACGTGTTAAATTGTTGAATTGTTTGCTAATTGGTTGATATTTACTTTTATAGAAATTATCAGTTAAAATTGAATTGAATGGATTTATTTGGGATAATCTATTTAATGCAGGGAAGAACAGGTTGGAGGGATCCAACGGGATTCCTCAAATATATTTAATGTTACTTATTTTCATATTATCATTATATGAACTGCTCTGATTGGACAATTGATTTGATCATTTAACGTTGAACTGAAATTCAACAATTTATTTTATTTAAACCAATGAGTAGTACTGGTTGAGTAATTGGCAGTATATGGCCTATAAATCAATCGTTTTACAAATATGGATTTATCGTCAAGTAAATGGACGGAAATGAACTTATAAAATTTATTTTATAATTGAAAATAGATTTTTAAATCTAATATTTTGAATTAAAGTTGGTTAAAAGAAAATAAATACTTATTATTTATTATTTAAATTTATAAGTAATTATTAAATGATATTATAAAGTAAAATCTCATGTTAATCAGATTTATAAGCAAATGGGCAGAACTTAACCCAACGGTTAAGAATTGGAAAATTGTTTTTTTAAAACATTTAAATGGAATTATTTAAATTAATTATATTATTAATTAATTTAAAGTGAGTACTAATTAGAATCGATTAACGGATTAATCGTGTATTGAATTGACTAAGTCAACTGCTGGGGTTGATTATTAAATTAATTTTATAAAATAGTTTATCGACGATTTGTTTAATTTTAATAAGATTTTAAAAGAGAATTTACTATTTATTTTAGTCAATTAAGAAGTTAAATACTGCTATAGTAGTTAGCAATCGAAGCAAATAATTATAATAATTTAAGAGATTAACTTTTTATTTGAAATTCATTTGAAAAGTGATCGAAGTTGAAATGAATCTAATCGAAATGTGAAAGGAGTTATGAACGGGTTTTATATAATAACCGAGTTTACAACAAAGTTGTAAAAAGAAATTTTTAAGCGAATCTGATAGCTTAAGTCAAATATTTACTGAATATTTGAAGTTAGAAAAAGGGAATTTTGAAATTAGGAAATGGTATGAAATAACGAAGTGAGATTTGTTCCAAGGTTCGGAATGTGATATTCCGAAGTTCGGAATGTTAAGTAGAGTTGAGAGAATAAGCTAAGTACAAGATTTTGGAAATGGCAACTAATATAAGTTGTCGTAAATGATTTACAAACGAAATTTGTAAATGAAAGTTAAGAGTGTAGATATATAATCCAAATATTAGTTGTCGATAATATTTTTTTAAATGGAATTTTTAAATGAAGTAAGAGTTTTGAAAAATGAATTGTAACAATGGTTACAAATGATAAATTGAACTATTTGATTTATAACTGCAGATCCTAAATAAAGATCGCTACGGGATTTTCGACAACACATAAGTTATCGTAATGATTTGAAAGGATTATAAAGAAAAATCGCTACGGGATTTTCGACAATGCATAAGTTATCGTAATGATTTGAAAGGATTATAAATAAAGATCGCTACGGGATTTTCGACAGCGCATAAGTTATCATATTGATTTGAAAGGAGTATGAATAAAGAAGGGAAAAAGGTTTTGAAATGAAATCTGTAACATTTGTTACAAATGATAAGTTAAATTGTTTTGTTAAAAATAAAAATACAAGGATTCGTAAGAGATGTCAATTACAAGATTTATAAAGATATTTATATAAGATTTTTAAGATATTTATATAAGATTTAAACAAAATATGGTATTGTTGTTACAAACAAGTTAAAGAATGTTTATATAGAGATGTTGAAGAAATTTTACAAAGGATTCTATTTATAATGGAATCAAAGCTCAAGTATGATATTATAAAGGATTATTAATTATAGGGAAGTATAATAATAGTTTACTTAAATATAAATTAAGTAAATGTAGTTGAGATTTAAAATAAGGTTTTCAAAGGAAACGTGTGGTTAATAAACTTCTATTTATTCTAAAGATATGAATGCTGTTGGTCAAGGTCTGAGTGGTAAATAAAATACTCTAACTTGAATGCTTCACTATTATCCAAGAATAGTATTAGTTTATAAACGAGAGAAATTAAGGGATACGTAAGTTATGATTTCCGTTAATAATATTACAAACTGTATTCGAAAAGTTTATAAGCGAATGAAATGATTTTTAAGAATATTCTTATTTATAATAAGATGTAAAAGATAAACTCCAAATATTGGAAGGTTTAAAGAATAAAATTAACAGATGTTAATTAACAAGGCCAAGTAATGCCGAGGACTGAATCAGTAAACTCATTTCATTCACATGATTATTTATTTGATAGTTAAATAACCAACTATCAAATATGGCCGAATACGATTGTTGGTACGGAAGTCCGGGATCGAATTATATTTGAAAACCATTCCGACCAGCAAATACGTGAAGGTACAAATTGAATATGGAGCATTGAAGACCATGGATCTTCATAAGTGGAAGGACTACTTATCGAATTTCTCTGGCTTGCAACCGAAGTTATTTGGTTTGTGATTCTGCCGTGGTTTGAATCTATGGATTGCAAGGACTACTCGCTACTGATCCTTGGGGTGATACCTATATAGGATGTGGTAGGAGGTGCCTTTGGTTCATCCTGTTCCTGGATGACTTGTATGGACGAATGTCTGACAGAGTATTTCTTAAGAATCACGTATTTGTTGGCTGGAGAGTATTTTTGGGGGACGTCAATTAGCGATTTGATGGATTTGACGATGTGTTGTTCTGAAGGATAAGCTTAACCTCTAGCATCATCAACCGGGAAATGGCATAAAATCGGGTAGGTCGCACGGCTATGTGGGTCACACCCATCAAAAGGGTATATCATTACCTGATCTGGTGAAATCTAATGCTTTCGATTGTCCCTTTTTATTTTTGTATGTATGCTATCGGTTCAGTTGGCTAGCCCTCAACCGTGGTAATGATATATTCGGTACTCTCAAGCGAAGTGAGGGGTCGATCATGTTTAGCCTGGGTTGCAAGATGTTCTTGTTGTACCCCAATGTATTCATCTCCAGAGGTACATTGTCGGGAAGGTGGTCCCATACCTTGCTAGGAAATCCATTCTCCAATAAGTGTCCACGACTTTGATCGTATACTATATATGTAGAACGTGAGATGCAAGCATTCTGCTAGATTGATATTTATTTGTATTTAGACACTATTATAATATCATAAAAGATATTGATTTCAAAAGCGTTTTGGGTTATCGTAAGGTAAAAACCATCCGTATTTATGTAGGATTGGTCTTACGGTTATCCTTTTCTTTCAAAAAAAAAGATTTTGACTTTAAAATCAACTTGTGTGATAACTATAAACTTAGTGTGTTTTTCTCACTTTGGTTCACCAGACTGACCCGTCGTTTGTAATGCTCGGGTTAGACTGGTCGTACAGGTTTAGGTTATTGGGTGCTGCGAAGTCCAGAGACGAACTGGAGATGTTCATATGTATGATATTTAGTTGTGATTCTGTTGTGTGTTGTATATGAGGACATATTATTATAACTGTCTAGATGTGTTGATGTACTCTAATGATTGTAAATTTTTATTTAAAGCGCTCTATAAAGATTTATTTTTGTATTATATTTTGTTCTGCTGCGATGTGAGACTCTGATTCGGTGTTGTGTTTCTTCTTCCTCTTCTATTCTAATATTTCTTTCTTTCTTATCTCACCTTCTAATTTCTTTCTAATAACGTTCTGGTGTTTCCGATGCTTGAATGTTCGACATGGTGTTTTTGTGTCGATTTTCGAGGTCGAAAATCCCGTGTTCGTTACAGTGGTATTAGGGCAATTGGTTTAGTAATTAACTTGGCTATATGGTATAACTCGATAGAGATGGGCTTTGTAATACCCTAGATTGAGTTGAGGGTATATACGAGAGCACATATTTGTAAATTTTATATACAAGTGTTTTGTATTGTGTTGTTGATCAGTTCAAGTGTTGAAAAGCATTTGAATAAACAATGGACTCATTATTGTTTTGTAAAGAGGGTAAATGAAATAATTTTACCAAAAATATATTTTTATATAGAAAAGAAATAATTTTATTGAATTGTTGAGATATTGGTTTGTGTGTTTTGTTGAATTGAATAATATTCAAATTCGATTAAAATTTGAATTGAAACTTAACCTTGTTAAGTTAAATTTAGTTAATAATGATACTGAAAATGAAATAAAGTGGATTGGAATTTAGAAATTCAGTGAGTAATAATTATATAAAAATCAGTTGGATATTAACAGATTGATGTTCAGATATGGTAAAGCCAAAGTAAATAATAAAATTGAATGTTACTTAAATTGATTTGGTTGATTTGGTTGTGTATTGATTGTTAATTGTGAATTGTTTGTTATTGAATGGTAGATTGTTGAACAGAAATAATCAACAATTTAATGGAGCTGAATGAATTATAAGCTAAAGAATAAATTCTAGTATAATTAAATTGGAATAAAACTGCATATAAACTGAAATTAATAATTTAAACCGGTATCGAAATTAAATTTGATGCTTCTTGTAGATTTTGGCAATTAGTTTGGTTATATTAGTTGATTAATGAAATATTACTTAAAATTTCATGTATTTGTTACTCATGTGTTAAACTGAGTTAAGTACAGGTACCAAATGGCTTGAAGATTGATTTTGATTGCATAGATCGCATGTAATTTGAGTAGTATACTCAATAGCGCTCGTAAAAGGTACGCCTACGCGAAAATATAAATTTTGGTTTTTGATTTTTGTTTTCCGACCGTGTAGGTCGATGCATATATAATATTTTTTCCTACGATATCGCAGATGTCACTCTATACAGGGGAGACTCTGCCGAATTTTTCCAGAAATTTAAAGTTTTAGAAAATTTTCAATATTTTTGAAAATTTTATTTTATCACAATAAATTAGTTTTCATTTTGAAATAATTTGGATTTAGAAACATATGGTCTTATAACATTTTTGTCAACATAGTAATTTCGGGGACGAAATTCTTTTAAGGGGGGAAGATTGTAATGTCCCGTATTTTTGGTAGTCTAATATTTAATTTAATTTATTATTTTAAATATTATATTTGGAATATTGATCAATTTAATATTGAATTCGATTATTTAAAACGAAGTTAGAACGTTAAATTTATAATTTATTTAAATCGAGCTCAAAATGGCGCTGCAGTTCGTAATATCGAATTTTGAACTTTAATTGAATATACAGAATCCGTTTTAAGTCGGATTTTTGTGAAACAAGAAATGCTAGAATCTAGTAGATTATAATTTTCATATGAAAGAGAAAAATCCAGATTTCGTGTTATAAATTGTTAGTTATGTCCAAATCAAATTTTAAAATAGTCGCTATGGAAATCGTTATTAAAATATAACGTTTATTAAATAAATTTATAATGGTTTTAATATAATTAAGACATCGATTAACTCGAAATTGACGATATTGAGTTGTATAATTTATATTTGAATTTGTATATATATTCTGTTGGGATATATATGATAAAAATAATTTATTATTATTATTATTTTGAATTATTTGGAAATTTAATTAATATTATATAAGTGTTAAATATAGCCATTTTTGCAAACAGTCTCCGTTTTCTGTGAAATTTGTTTCCTTGGCACCATATCATCAAATTATTATAAGAAAATCAAATTTCATGGCAAACCGATGTCGTATGTGACTGCGGTGGCCAAAAACGCCTTTGTTTCTATTTAATTGTTTAGATAATTTAGACAGGGGTAACTGTAACGGCTGGAAATTTCCGACTCCTCGAGAGTTGGAAATTCCGAGACGTTAGTGAAAGAAAGTAGAGGGTGAGGAAGAAAAGGTAGAACTAATAGAATAGAAGAAGAAGAAGAACATCAGAATCATCAGAGTAACACGAATCTCACAGCGGAACGAATAACATATAATATATAACATAACTTTGAAGTAAACAGTTATATATATACAATAGCACTTATCAGAGTACAACACTTACAACACAGCGGAAATAACTATAGCTATAAAATCTTGCAGCCTCCTGCTCCAAGCTCTCCAAGTATATCTGTAAATCCCGACTACTTGACTGCCCGTACAAATTTAGGCACCCAAGAGTTTAGGGAAAACAACAAAGTAAACTCCGGGTCAGTCATCACTACAACAAAAACACCCTTTAGCAACTGTCAAAAAGAGTTGTAATAGCTCTATTACAACTGACACTCAACAGTCTTTATATCCGGAGTTGTAATAGCATCAGACTTTTATACAACTCTTTTTGACAGTTGTAGAAATCCTTGTACAACAGCTTTTGGCAGTTATAAAAAGACCTTTCTACATATGCTTTACATGTGCTAGATTCTACTACAACTATTTTTACCTTTTGTCAAATAAATGCAAAACTATATAAAAAAAACTAAATACATATTGCAAAATGGATGAGCATAAACAATATCATAAAATTCACAATACACTACAAGCAAATTATATAACAAACCATTGCAATCTGTGAATTACTTCCTCCAACGAAAACAAAACCACAATAATTCAATTTGAACAACATTCTTTACTACAAAAGTACAACTCAAAAACATAAAAGGTAAATCAATTTAATTCTGCACCATTATTCATAGCATTGCTCCCCTTCTCCTTTTCATTTCAAAGTCACTAACGGCTTCCATCAGCAAACCAATCCATGACTTCAGCCTCCATCTCTCCACTTCTTCTCATGCAAACCCCTGTCCGTTTCCTCTTCTTCATCAGCTCATTTATATAAAAAAACAAAATTAGAAAGCAAAAAATATGCCACAACAAAATCCATGAACCTGTAGCAAGGTTGCAAACCCATTGTTTTTCACGTGACCCGTCTTTCTTCCAGGTCTCCTCAAACCCAAGGAGTCAAAGAATTGGTAAAGTGATGAAAATACCATAAGAAAAGATCCAAGCTAATCCGAATGAAACCTTGATTGGACCATGTCTATAATTTAAGAGAAAGAATTAAAATTAGATAAAACCGACCCAACTAAACCCAGATCTAGGGGGTCAAAGTGTACGTATATCCTCAGTCAGTACCATACCCATCGGTTTAAATAAGTGGACGTCAGCATTATAAAATACTACAGGGGCAAGATTATGTAAAACCGTGGTACCAGCCTTATTCATGCATAAAGTTTTAAATTTTTGATACAAAAAGGCCCAGCCTGCCAACACGTTCAAAGCCCACTGTTCCCAAGCTCTTCTTCCCATCTCATGAATGCTCCAGTATTTGCTCTTCCTACGGCTTTGCCGAACAATGAAACCGCCGTGCTTTTAAGCCAACCAACCCACTGCGCTGACAACCCGAAAACATTGTCACCACCCTATTCCGCCCCCAGATGTCACCATCTTGCTATGCTTACCAACGTGAGAAAGCCACCCCATCCGCCTTCGAAAACGCCAGCACCAGATTTGAAGTACAAAGTTTTGAAATAAGCAAATGTCAGAACAACACTCAACGCCTCCTTCACCCGAATCACCAGAACGTCTCCAATCATCTCACCATACTTTCAACATCCTATCTCCACGCCTCCCACCACCGTAACCTTCCTCCACTCACCACCATGCTCTGACACTCTGCGCCCCTCCTTGCTCCTCCAGCCATTAGCCTCTGCCTACACATCACACCAAAGAGACCGAACCCGAAACCTTACCCTCCCTGCAAATCGGCTCCTGCCCGTACCCTGTCCACCGAAACCATGAATTTCCTCATCCACTCACGAAAAAATTGTAGATCGAACTATATTTACTTTACCAATTCTTTGAGCTGAAGCCTAATTTTCAATTTGTGAGGAATACGTACCCTGTCCACCGCAACACATCCCCGGAATTTACTATGAGGAGGCGATGCGTTTTTTTTGGATCTGGGAAATTAGAATGAGTGGATGAAAAGGGGACCCATGTTTTATTATTTAATGGAGTAGGTGGGGAATTGGTACAAGCGGGGGAAATACGAAAAGTTGGAGCCAAAATTTCCAAAAAGGAGCGGCAAAATTTTTTGTTTGGAGGGAATTTATGAACTGAAGCCTAATTTTCAATTTGTGAATAAAACGTTAGCTAAAAGTCAAATTTGTGCCACTTAAACTAAAAGAATACTTGTACATAAAAAATAAAAAATGTTACTAACGAAAACCACAAAAGAATATAGAAATAATAATTTGCAACATACTTTTTTACATTTTTTTTTATTTTGAAGTTTTTAACATTTATGAGTTTTCTTATATTTGAAGATTTTATTTAGTTTATATTTATCTAAAGTTTAATTTTTTTGGTTTTATGAAAGTATCAAAATTTTATTTGTAATTTTTTTGAATATTTCAAAATTTATGAACATTTAGAAACTAATTGATATTTATTAGTTATTAATCTTTAAATATTAAATATTAATAATAAATAGTAATTATTGATTTGTAAGGTTACCATTAAACATTGATTATTAATTATTAAAAAATTCATTTACAACAAACAAAAAGAGTTGTAATAGACATCTATTATAACTGACAAAAAAGAAGAATTGTTAAAAACAACTGCCTTTTACAACAGACAAAAATAGTTGTAATATAAACTATTACAACTGACAAAAAAGAGGTGTTGTCAAAATTAAGTATCTATTACAACTGGCGAAAAGGAACAGTTGTAATAGATATTTATTACAACAGACAAAATAAAAGAGTTGTTGAAAACTAGTTTATTACAACTGTCTGCATAAAACAGTTATAAAAAACCTCTACTACAACTGCCATTTTGTGACAGTTGTAAAATTACAGTTGTAGTAGCGTCTTTTTGTTGTAGTGCATGGGACTGGTATGAGTAAAATAGTTTAAAACAATTGAACAGGTATATGATATCTCATAAGACCACGCCGTAAATACGGAACGGGTTTTTCCCTTATGAGTGTCTGAACAACTTTGACAAGCAATATCATTGTGATATTATAATAATGTCTAAGTACAAATAGGTATCAATCTAGCAGAAACGCTTGCATCTCACGTTCTACATACATAGTATAAAATCATAAACCGCAGGGCGCTTATCGGAGAATGGATTCCAACAGACAAGGTATGGGAGCACCTTCTGAATAGTGTACTCTAGAGGTGATACACTCAGGGTTCAACAAGAACGTCTTGCAACCCGGCCACACATGACCGCTCACTCATTTAGCTTGAGTGTCGCGAATATATTGCCACCACGGTTATAGGCCATCAAACCGTCATCCGAAGATACAGAATCAAAAAGAAGTATAAATATGGATATTCCCTAGATCGGTGACAATACACCCTGCTTGGGAATGACCCAACTAGCCATGCCGCCTAGCCCAACTTTTGTTACTTCCCGGTGTGAGGCTAGAAGCTACGTCTATCTTCAGAACATCTGATCACCATTCACTTTGAATGCCACATCGTCATACCCGCCAAATCACAAATTGACTTATACAAAAATAACACGGGTATATAGCTAAGAGAAACGAATTCCTCCACCACCAAACGTGAATACGTTTGAACAGGTTAACTTACGCGATCCATTGATATACTCTGTCAGACCTTCTTCCATATACGTTGTCCTGGGACTGGACAAACCGAAGGCACTATTCAGTATATCCATCTTAGTCACTGTTATCTAAGACTTATACAACAACCCTTGCACTTTACTCCGTCTTCAATTTATCTTTGGCAGATATTGCTCGCAACGCTTATGCCAATACAGAGTGGTTCTTTGGATAATAATCCAACCGGTCTCTCCATATTAACAACGTTAAAATGGTAAAAACTTTGATAGTCTGTGATTCAACTATCAAATGAAAACATGTCGGTGTACAAACAACGATCTTATTTCCAAATGGAAATTCGATCGATCAATCATCATATGTTCATATTTCCTTATTTCATATATTTAGAAAATATATGTTATTAATCATTGGAAAACATTTCCATAGCTTATTTTCACATCACTATTATTTCGCAACCATCAGTCCCTAACTGTAACTAGTATGAGAACAATTCTCTAAGTATCAAATCCTGAAGGTCGAAACCAACATCAGATCGTCACTTAGAAAACCGTTCAACTTACCCTCTCCAGTCAGTTTCTGAATTTGCTTAACTCTATTTCTTAAATTCTTATCATGAAAACATTTCATTTTCTATGTTTAGAAAACATATCTGACTATATTTGGAAAACGTTTCCAAAACTCATTTATGGATTTCCCATGAACGTTGTATAAAACATCGTTACGCTTAATCCATTAATCGCTTATTACTTAACTATATTTCAAATCAACCTTTTCTATCGAACCACAACTATTCCTTTGTCAATTCTGAAGTCAATCAAGTTGGGATATAATTACCTCGCAGACCTTAATTGAACAACGTCCTTTACTGTGAAATAGATGAAGCTCATCACTCACTTTTTACAATCATCTGTTTACGCAAATTCTCGGATTCAGGTTACGAATCCACTTCTTATATGAAAACGTTTGATTATAACTATAACGTTATAATTCCTACTTCTGCAATGTCTAACCTAAATTATAACTTTATCTCCTAACTCGAATAATTTAACAGACACCTAATTTCTTAATCAATAACTAAACCTTGATTTAAACCCTGGAAAGTAAATAGTACTTCCCGAATTCGCTATAATCGAATTCGACGTATAACTCTCTTTCGAGTAATCTCTATTTGATTAACTCTTCTTCGAATAACCTATATTCGATTATCTCTCTTCGAATAACTCATATTCGAAATCTCTCTCTTTCGAATAAACAATATTCGATCTCTTTCTTTCGAATATGCTATATTCGAAAATCTCCTTTCGATTTACTAATCGATAACTCCTTTCGATCAAACTAAAATCGATAACTCCTTTAACTCTATTCGTATAACTAATATTCGACTAACTCCTTTGGATCGACTCATTTGATTAACTCCTTCGAATAACTTACTTTCGAATAACTAATATTCGATTTACTCTAACTCGATTAACTTAATTCTAATCGATTTACTCCATTTTGATTCAACTTAATTCAAATCGATTAACTTAACTCAAATTGATTAACTCCTTTCGAATAACTAAATTCGATTTAACTCTATTTGAATAATTAATATTCAATTAACTCTTACGTGTTTAACTCTATTTGAATAAGAAATTCGAATCACTCTAATGTGTTTAACTCTATTCAAATATCAAATTCGAATAACTCATTTCGAATAACTACATTCGATTAACTCTTTTAACTTTACTCGAATAACTATATTCGATTAACACCTTCTTTCGAATAACTATATTCGATTAACTCTTCGACTAACTCCTTTGGATTAACTAACTTTGAATAACTCCTTTGGATTAGCTAACTTCGAATAACTCCTTTGGATTAACTAACTTCGAATAACTCCTTTGGATTAACTAACTTCGAATAACTCCTTTTGATTAGCTAGCTTCGAATAACTCCTTTGGATTAACTAACTTCGAATAACTCCTTTGGATTAACTAACTTCGAATAACTCCTTTTGGATTAACTAACTTCGAATAACTCCTTTTGGATTAACTAACTTCGAATAACCAATATTCGATAACTATTCTTCGAATAAATAATATTCGGTAACTCTTCTCAAATGAATAACATTTGATTTCTCCACTCGAATAAACTATATTCGATAACTCCTCTCAAAATGAATAACATTTGATTTCTCCACTCGAATAAACTATATTCGATAACTCTTCTCAAATGAATCACATTTGATTTCTCCACTCGAATAAACTATATTCGATAACTCTTCTCAAATGAATCACATTTGATTTCTCCACTTGAATAAACTATATTCGATTTCTCTTCTCTCGAATACCCTATATTCGATAGCTCTACTTCGGATAAGTGATATTCGACAACTCTACTCGATTAACTCTACTTGGATAACTCTAACTGATCAACTCTAACTGGTCAACTCTGACTGGTCAACTCTAATTGGTTAACTCTAACTGGTCACCTCTAACTGGTTAACTCTAACTGGTTTAACCTAACTGGTTAACTCGTCTCGATTAACTGAACTAATCCACTTAGTTTAACTTAGCTAATTCACGTTGATTAACTCTAGCCGATTTACTTAGTTTAAATCAACTAATTTACTTCGATTAACCACTTAGTTAACTTAACTAATTCACTTTGATTAACCACTTAGTTTAACTTAACTAATTCACATCGATTAATCCTTTAGTTTAACTTAACTAATTCACATCGATTAATCATTTAGTTTAACTTAACAAATTCACTTTGATTCACCGCTTAGTTTAACTTAACTAATTTACTTTGGTTAACTTAACCAATTACTTTGATTAACTCGACTCACTCGCTTTGGTTAACCTAACCAATTACTTTGTTTAACCCGACTAACTTGCTTTGGTCAACCTAACCAATTACTTTGTTTAATCCTTTATACTCGATTAACAAATATTTCTCCTTAATACTTGATTAACCAATATTTTCCTTTATACTCAAAATCCCCTTTTCTTTATAATATAAAATCCATCGATTTTATATAAATAAATTATTTTCAAATTATAGTTTGAAAATCTCTTTTCTATATCCTGGTATTTCTTATGGTCACATAATCACAATAGATTATATATATCACATTTATATATCACAATACATAAATTACAATAAAAATAACTGTTGAGGAATCCAGTTGGATTCCTCCAACCTGTTTCCCTGCACCACAGATGTTAGACAACACTGGTATAATATTCTGATAAGCAGAATCAGCATATAAATATTTATCGGTTTATATATATATATATATATATATATATTCCACTAACTGACTAGCAGTTCAATCAAACAGTCAACATACAGTCAAACAGACAATAGTTAACAGTTCTAAGAATACACTGTAAAAATAGAACTATTTAGAGTTGGTGAGTTTTACTCACATTTGCGCGTTAACCGTTAGATAACGATTTGCGTCAGAACAGTTCCAGAACGTTGTCGTCGTCCATATGAACTCCACACAACAGGCGACGTTCTATTCTTAATTTAACCCATCGGCTTCAAGTAGCTTCTTTCCTTTCCATTTATACCAAGCTCCAAGCTTCTCTTCATTGTTCAAACAGTGATTATATTCTCTTCTTTATTTAAGACCGGCTTCTCTTATCAGGCCCATCTTTTGTCAGACCCATCACTCTATTTCACTCAACCCTTTCACATGTCTGAGACACACGCCACATATCTTCGAACCAACCACCCATTAGTTACATCCTCAAAACCCAGACTTCATCCACTAAAACACTTCATTTTCATTCAGCTCGACATCACCTCTCACTGTTCGAACTACATGCTCCCTTCAGAAACTCATATTCATCTCCACAGTTCACGCCATGCACTGAGGTGAACTCGCACTACTTGTACACAGTACCAAGCCCTTTCTACCCATGCTAACCACCTCCAACTCGCAACGGTAATTGACACCACGACCTGTAGCACTGTGCTCCGCCTCAAGTAAAGATGCGAAGAGAAATTCTCTGACCAGCCTTCCAAAGAAAAATGCATACCAACTCCTAACCATCCCTTTCACGTTTTACACACTCTCTCTCTCCCATCACACCATACAAACTTTCATAAATCCCGAACACCCTCACTGCTTGTGACCAACAGCTAGGAACAGTGCCATCAGTGAACCCTACCGTAGCTTCTAAAGACGCTGTTCACCCTCAAAAGTTAAACTGAAAACCGTTACACTCCTCCTCATCAAAGTCCGCACCCCCTAGCCTCTCCTAATTGAACTCGAGCGCCAGTTGAAGAAGTCGATCTACATACCTCGTTACGCACAGAGCTTCCAGGGTGCGACATCTTCTATCGCGGATTTACCTAAAAATCGAACATGAGCTGTTAATCGATGCCACAAACCCGGACTTAACATTTATTTCATGGATCGAACAACCCATTTTCACAATCGACCAACTCTAGTTTGCTGTAGACTTCCAGCAACCGAAATTTGAAGATGCCGAGTTCAATAAAACATACACCGTATTGAAGCACTTGAAACAAGGATAAGAATGAATCAAAGATTTATATTTAAGGAAATTTCCTTGATTTGTTTTAGAGTTTAGAATAGACGATTTACTGTTGGAATTTTTCTATGAGTAGCGGCGCTCAATTAGGTTTTAGAAGGAATGTATTGTATTTATATTTTCTCTCATTTGTTGAAGAAAACGAAAAAAAAGGGGAAAGAAGCTTAGTTATTTATAGAAGAATGGAACTTAAGGGTTAGGTTAAGTTAGAGGTACAAGATATCAATGATTTGTCACTTCATAGGCCGCACAGCGCATATGGTATATATTTATACACGTTTTGTTTTGAGTTGAGGAGAGGACGTGGTCTTTGATGTTACCATACACATTTTAGTCTGATAATGTTTTACGTTCTCCGATACACGAAATTTATATGATTGTATGGACTGCTATAGACAGAGTTGAACATACTGTTGTGATGAACAACGTACCACGACCCCAAAGATATAATAATACCGGTAGATCAACTCATATTGTGAAACTTCAAAATATTGATTACAGGGTGCGAAATACTCCAAATAAAAAGTTACTTATTTAATTAATTAAAAATTACTGTAAAATTCTAAAAATTAAATTATCACTACTTCCCAAAAGAACCTTGTCTAAATTCAAACCCGATATTCAAATATATTGAAAACTCTTTTATAACGTAAATAAAGCGTTGCAAATTATAAAGGAATTCCACAGCGACTTTTCTAAAATTTGATTTGGACATAACTCAAAATCTACACGACGAAATCTCGATTTTTCTCTTCCATATGAAAAACATACTCCACCAGCTCCACACGTTTCTTGTTTCACAGAAATCCGATTTAAAACGAATCTTGTATATTCAGTTGAAGTTCAAATCGCCAAATTGCGAACTGCCGCGACGTTTCAGGTTCGTTTTAATTATAATTATAAATTATAAGTTCGAACGTTTTTCTTTAAGTTATCGACATCGCCAAATCGATATATAAATAATTAAATAAATTAATTATTCGACAGCTATCAAAACGCGCCATTACAGACTTCCCCCCTTAAAATAATTTCGTCCTCGAAATTGCTAAGTTGGAGGTTGACCCTATATATTGGAACTCCTAAGATTGGTTTACCCCTTATTTCTGTTTTCAACCGAACCACTTAATATCGACTGAAATATTTATTCTTCCGACTAATTAAAATTTTCAAAAATTCTGAAAATTTTCTAACACTTTAAATTTTCGGAAAATTTTGCCATATCCTCCTTTGTACAGCCCTATCGGTAAAACCACAACTCGCCTCTCTAGGCCATCTCCAACCCAAAAGAAAATCAAACAGCCAAGCGGCTTGCCAATTCGGCTCATAAAATCCAAACTCATATATAATATAAACTTGTACCTTTTTGTCGGTCGTATCATTATATCCTTTTGATCTGTTATCACTTCAGCATATATCATGGTCATTCCAATCAACTCCAACCAATTTATTCTTAACACAACCATTCGCTTATTCAGGCCGAATTCAATTTCAAATTCGAGTTTCAAATTCCAAACTCTCAACTAATCATTTCAAATCCAAAACCATATTATTCTCAAATCCAAATCGAATTTCATTCGAACTCTAATATCAAATTCCAAATTATTGACTTATCAATTTGGTTCCATTCTAGATTATCTCTAATCCCAATTCAATTTTATTTAACTCGGTTCAAGTTAAATTTCAATTTATTTTTACCATCTCATTTTATTTAACTTCATTAGTTAAATTTTAATTCCAGAACTTAAGTTCCTGGGTTTCTTTCAAATCAATTTGAAATCATAATGCCAATTCAAAACCTTTGAATTTCTAAACAACTTGTTTTCTCAAAACAATTCAAAAACAAAACCTTTGGTAGTAACCCGTCACTTAGAACTCGAAAATGAACACTGATGATGTCTAGATTCATCATCAGAATCTATTTTCCAGCTATCGAAGTGAGTTCAATACTATATCATTTCCAATTTGAAAAACATTTTCAAAACCTCCCAGGAACTTAAAATTTCCGTATTTTAATTCCAAATCTGATTTAAATTCATATTTAATTCAAACTATTTCATATATTACATTCATATGAATTCTGATTGGTCATTTATAACCATTTCACCCTTTTATAATCTTATTCGATTATAATAACAATCAACACAACCAATATACTATAATAAATTTCAAGATATATATTTCTTTTATAAACAAATATATTTTGGGAAAAATTATTTCATTTACCCTCTTTCAAAACATACCATGACGGTTCATCGTATTCGAGTGTTTAGTAACCCTTATCGATACAGTGGATCAACTGATCGACCAGAATTCATAAGCCACTCAACCAATGAGTCTCCACAATATAAAACCATTTTATATTGAATAACATATACGCACTCATATATATACACTCAACTCAATCTAGGATATTTCTAATCCCATCTCTACTGAGTTACGCCACAGAGCCAAGGTAATCACTTAACTTAAGCTCTGATACCAACTGTAACGGCTGGAAATTTCCGACTCCTCGAGAGTCGGAAATTCCGAGACGTTAGTGAAAGAAAGTAGAGGGCGAGGAAGAAAAGGTAGAACTAATAGAATAGAAGAAGAAGAAGAACATCAGAATCATCAGAGTAACACGAATCTCACAGCGGAACGAATAACATATAATATATAACATAACTTTGAAGTAAACAGTTATATATATACAATAGCACTTATCAGAGTACAACACTTACAACACAGCGGAAATAACTATAGCTATAAAATCTTGCAGCCTCCTGCTCCAAGCTCTCCAAGTATATCTGTAAATCCCGACTACTTGACTGCCCGTACAAATTTAGGCACCCAAGAGTTTAGGGAAAACAACAAAGTAAACTCCGGGTCAGTCATGGGACTGGTATGAGTAAAATAGTTTAAAACAATTGAACAGGTATATGATATCTCATAAGACCACGCCGTAAATACGGAACGGGTTTTTCCCTTATGAGTGTCTGAACAACTTTGACAAGCAATATCATTGTGATATTATAATAATGTCTAAGTACAAATAGGTATCAATCTACCAGAAACGCTTGCATCTCACGTTCTACATACATAGTATAAAATCATAAACCGCAGGGCGCTTATCGGAGAATGGATTCCAACAGACAAGGTATGGGAGCACCTTCTGAATAGTGTACTCTAGAGGTGATACACTCAGGGTTCAACAAGAACGTCTTGCAACCCGGCCACACATGACCGCTCACTCATTTAGCTTGAGTGTCGCGAATATATTGCCACCGCGGTTATAGGCCATCAAACCGTCATCCGAAGATACAGAATCAAAAAGAAGTATAAATATGGATATTCCCTAGATCGGTGACAATACACCCTGCTTGGGAATGACCCAACTAGCCATGCTGCCTAGCCCAACTTTTGTTACTTCCCGGTGTGAGGCTAGAAGCTACGTCTATCTTCAGAACATCTGATCACCATTCACTTTGAATGCCACATCGTCATACCCGCCAAATCACAAATTGACTTATACAAAAATAACACGGGTATATAGCTAAGAGAAACGAATTCCTCCACCAAACGTGAATACGTTTGAACAGGTTAACTTACGCGATCCATTGATATACTCTGTCAGACCTTCTTCCATATACGTTGTCCTGGGACTGGACAAACCGAAGGCACTATTCAGTATATCCATCTTAGTCACTGTTATCTAAGACTTATACAACAGCCCTTGCACTTTACTCCGTCTTCAATTTATCTTTGGCAGATATTGCTCGCAACGCTTATGCCAATACAGAGTGGTTCTTTGGATAATAATCCAACCGGTCTCTCCATATTAACAACGTTAAAATGGTAAAAACTTTGATAGTCTGTGATTCAACTATCAAATGAAAACATGTCGGTGTACAAACAACGATCTTATTTCCAAATGGAAATTCGATCGATCAATCATCATATGTTCATATTTCCTTATTTCATATATTTAGAAAATATATGTTATTAATCATTGGAAAACATTTCCATAGCTTATTTTCACATCACTATTATTTCGCAACCATCCGTCCCTAACTGTAACTAGTATTAGAACAATTCTCTAAGTATCAAATCCGGAAGGTCGAAACCAACATCAGATCGTCACTTAGAAAACCGTTCAACTTACCCTCTCCAGTCAGTTTCTGAATTTGCTTAACTCTATTTCTTAAATTCTTATCATGAAAACATTTCATTTTCTATGTTTAGAAAACATATCTGACTATAATTGGAAAACGTTTCCAAAACTCATTTACGGATTTCCCATGAACGTTGTATAAAACATCGTTACGCTTAATCCATTAATCGCTTATTACTTAACTATATTTCAAATCAACCTTTTCTATCGAACCACAACTATTCCTTTGTCAATTCTGAAGTCAATCAAGTTGGGATATAATTACCTCGCAGACCTTAATTGAACAACGTCCTTTACTGTGAAATAGATGAAGCTCATCACTCACTTTTTACAATCATCTGTTTACGCAAATTCTCGGATTCAGGTTACGAATCCACTTCTTATATGAAAACGTTTGATTATAACTATAACGTTATAATTCCTACTTCTGCAATGTCTAACCTAAATTATAACTTTATCTCCTAACTCGAATAATTTAACAGACACCTAATTTCTTAATCAATAACTAAACCTTGATTTAAACCCTGGAAAGTAAATAGTACTTCCCGAATTCGCTATAATCGAATTCGACGTATAACTCTCTTTCGAGTAATCTCTATTTGATTAACTCTTCTTCGAATAACCTATATTCGATTATCTCTCTTCGAATAACTCATATTCGAAATCTCTCTCTTTCGAATAAACAATATTCGATCTCTTTCTTTCGAATATGCTATATTCGAAAATCTCCTTTCGATTTACTAATCGATAACTCCTTTCGATCAAACTAAAATCGATAACTCCTTTAACTCTATTCGAATAACTAATATTCGACTAACTCCTTTGGATCGACTCATTTGATTAACTCCTTCGAATAACTTACTTTCGAATAACTAATATTCGATTTACTCTAACTCGATTAACTTAATTCTAATCGATTTACTCCATTTTGATTCAACTTAATTCAAATCGATTAACTTAACTCAAATTGATTAACTCCTTTCGAATAACTAAATTCGATTTAACTCTATTTGAATAACTAATATTCAATTAACTCTTACGTGTTTAACTCTATTTGAATAAGAAATTCGAATCACTCTAATGTGTTTAACTCTATTCAAATATCAAATTCGAATAACTCATTTCGAATAACTACATTCGATTAACTCTTTTAACTTTACTCGAATAACTATATTCGATTAACACCTTCTTTCGAATAACTATATTCGATTAACTCTTCGACTAACTCCTTTGGATTAACTAACTTCGAATAACTCCTTTGGATTAGCTAACTTCGAATAACTCCTTTGGATTAACTAACTTCGAATAACTCCTTTGGATTAACTAACTTCGAATAACTCCTTTTGATTAGCTAGCTTCGAATAACTCCTTTGGATTAACTAACTTCGAATAACTCCTTTGGATTAACTAACTTCGAATAACTCCTTTTGGATTAACTAACTTCGAATAACTCCTTTTGGATTAACTAACTTCGAATAACCAATATTCGATAACTATTCTTCGAATAAATAATATTCGGTAACTCTTCTCAAATGAATAACATTTGATTTCTCCACTCGAATAAACTATATTCGATAACTCTTCTCAAATGAATCACATTTGATTTCTCCACTCGAATAAACTATATTCGATAACTCCTCTCAAAATGAATAACATTTGATTTCTCCACTCGAATAAACTATATTCGATAACTCTTCTCAAATGAATCACATTTGATTTCTCCACTCGAATAAACTATATTCGATAACTCTTCTCAAATGAATCACATTTGATTTCTCCACTTGAATAAACTATATTCGATTTCTCTTCTCTCGAATACCCTATATTCGATAACTCTACTTCGGATAAGTGATATTCGACAACTCTACTCGATTAACTCTACTTGGATAACTCTAACTGATCAACTCTAACTGGTCAACTCTGACTGATCAACTCTAACTGGTTAACTCTAACTGGTCACCTCTAACTGGTTAACTCTAACTGGTTTAACCTAACTGGTTAACTCGTCTCGATTAACTGAACTAATCCACTTAGTTTAACTTAGCTAATTCACGTTGATTAACTCTAGCCGATTTACTTAGTTTAAATCAACTAATTTACTTCGATTAACCACTTAGTTAACTTAACTAATTCACTTTGATTAACCACTTAGTTTAACTTAACTAATTCACATCGATTAATCCTTTAGTTTAACTTAACTAATTCACATCGATTAATCATTTAGTTTAACTTAACAAATTCACTTTGATTCACCGCTTAGTTTAACTTAACTAATTTACTTTGGTTAACTTAACCAATTACTTTGATTAACTCGACTCACTCGCTTTGGTTAACCTAACCAATTACTTTGTTTAACCCGACTAACTTGCTTTGGTCAACCTAACCAATTACTTTGTTTAATCCTTTATACTCGATTAACAAATATTTCTCCTTTATACTTGATTAACCAATATTTTCCTTTATACTCAAAATCCCTTTTTCTTTATAATATAAAATCCATCGATTTTATATAAATAAATTATTTTCAAATTATAGTTTGAAAATCTCTTTTCTATATCCTGGTATTTCTTATGGTTTTTAACACATCATCTAACAACGATGAATATCGTCCAACCACACATAATCACAATAGATTATATATATCACATTTATATATCACAATACATAAATTACAATAAAAATAACTGTTGAGGAATCCAGTTGGATTCCTCCAACCTGTTTCCCTGCACCACAGATGTTAGACAACACTGGTATAATATTCTGATAAGCAGAATCAGCATATAAATATTTATCGGTTTATATATATATATATATATATATATATATATATATATTCCACTAACTGACTAGCAGTTCAATCAAACAGTCAACATACAGTCAAACAGACAATAGTTAACAGTTCTAAGAATACACTGTAAAAATAGAACTATTTAGAGTTGGTGAGTTTTACTCACATTTGCGCGTTAACCGTTAGATAACGATTTGCGTCAGAACAGTTCCAGAACGTTGCCGTCATCCATATGAACTCCACACAACAGGCGACGTTCTATTCTTAATTTAACCCGTCGGCTTCAAGTAGCTTCTTTCCTTTCCATTTATACCAAGCTCCATGCTTCTCTTCATTGTTCAAACAGTGATTATATTCTCTTCTTTATTTAAGACCGGCTTCTCTTATCAGGCCCATCTTTTGTCAGACCCATCACTCTATTTCACTCAACCCTTTCACATGTCTGAGACACACGCCACATATCTTCGAACCAACCACCCATTAGTTACATCCTCAAAACCCAGACTTCATCCACTAAAACACTTCATTTTCATTCAGCTCGACATCACCTCTCACTGTTCGAACTACATGCTCCCTTCATAAACTCATATTCATCTCCACAGTTCACGCCATGCACTGAGGTGAACTCGCACTACTTGTACACAGTACCAAGCCCTTTCTACCCATGCTAACCACCTCCAACTCGCAACGGTAATTGACACCACGACCTGTAGCACTGTGCTCCGCCTCAAGTAAAGATGCGAAGAGAAATTCTCTGACCAGCCTTCCAAAGAAAAATGCATACCAACTCCTAACCATCCCTTTCACGTTTTACACACTCTCTCTCTCCCATCACACCATACAAACTTTCATAAATCCCGAACACCCTCACTGCTTGTGACCAACAGCTAGGAACAGTGCCATCAGTGAACCCTACCGTAGCTTCTAAGGATGCTGTTCACCCTCAAAAGTTAAACTGAAAACCGTTACACTCCTCCTCATCAAAGTCCGCACCCCCTAGCCTCTCCTAATTGAACTCGAGCGCCAGTTGAAGAAGTCGATCTACATACCTCGTTACGCACAGAGCTTCCAGGGTGCGACATCTTCTATCGCGGATTTACCTAAAAATCGAACATGAGCTGTTAATCGATGCCACAAACCCGGACTTAACATTTATTTCATGGATCGAACAACCCATTTTCACAATCGACCAACTCTAGTTTGCTGTAGACTTCCAGCAACCGAAATTTGAAGATGCCGAGTTCAATAAAACATACACCGTATTGAAGCATTTGAAACAAGGATAAGAATGAATCAAAGATTTATATTTAAGGAAATTTCCTTGATTTGTTTTAGAGTTTAGAATAGACGATTTACTGTTGGAATTTTTCTATGAGTAGCGGCGCTCAATTAGGTTTTAGAAGGAATGTATTGTATTTATATTTTCTCTCATTTGTTGAAGAAAACGAAAAAAAAAGGGGAAAGAAGCTTAGTTATTTATAGAAGAATGGAACTTAAGGGTTAGGTTAAGTTAGAGGTACAGGATATCAATGATTTGTCACTTCATAGGCCGCACAGCGCATATGGTATATATTTATACACGTTTTGTTTTGAGTTGAGGAGAGGACGTGGTCTTTGATGTTACCATACACATTTTAGTCTGATAATGTTTTACGTTCTCCGATACACGAAATTTATATGATTGTACGGACTGCTATAGACAGAGTTGAACATACCGTTGTGATGAACAACGTACCACGACCCCAAAGATATAATAATACCGGTAGATCAACTCATATTGTGAAACTTCAAAATATTGATTACAGGGTGCGAAATACTCCAAATAAAAAGTTACTTATTTAATTAATTAAAAATTACAGTAAAATTCTAAAAATTAAATTATCACTACTTCCCAAAAGAACCTTGTCTAAATTCAAACCCGATATTCAAATATATTGAAAACTCTTTTATAACGTAAATAAAGCGTTGCAAATTATAAAGGAATTCCACAGCGACTTTTCTAAAATTTGATTTGGACATAACTCAAAATCTACACGACGAAATCTCGATTTTTCTCTTCCATATGAAAAATATACTCCACCAGCTCCACACGTTTCTTGTTTCACAGAAATCCGATTTAAAACGAATCTTGTATATTCAGTTGAAGTTCAAATCGCCAAATTGCGAACTGCCGCGACGTTTCAGGTTCGTTTTAATTATAATTATAAATTATAAGTTCGAACGTTTTTCTTTAAGTTATCGACATCGCCAAATCGATATATAAATAATTAAATAAATTAATTATTCGACAGCTATCAAAACGCGCCATTACAGTAACTTTAAACGAATAGACGCCTGGCCAAACGAACTCTAAATTTGACGAAACAAGATTCATTGGATCCGTTAGGAAGAGGCCTAGTAAAATATCAAGGTCTCGTTTTTTTGAGATTTTTTCTGTAATTATAGGAAATTTTAACGCTTGATTTTTCATCGATATTTATAAAGGACTTTTCACAAACGATATCGGAATTTAACGAAACCTATCCCATTGGGTCCGAAATATTATTTTATGCTAGGATTAAGTATTTCTTCTCGAATTAAAAATCAAATGGGGTGCTGATTTTGCGAAAAGCTCGGCGTAAGCTTGATAACAATATAATAGTATTAAAACCATCCCACCCTTGTATATATACCAACGTTCCCTGCCCTAATTTCGGGTCAAACGAACATAGCGTGGTCAACGCATTTTATGGCCGCCATCTCCTTGGATCAACGAACAGAAACTACCCAATCTCTTCCCCAATTTTCTTGCAATTCTTACACTTATTCAATGATCGCCCAAATTCAAAACCATTCGTCTCATAGAGAGCTTCCTTATCAACGGTCACGATGGAGTTTTATTCACCGAGAAGGCCAGAAATTAACGATGAAGTGCTGAAGTTCAAGAGCCTGCTGGAGATGAATGGAGCAACATGGTGAGGCGCGGGTCAGCGAGGATGACGAGGAAGTTGCAGCGCAGCTTCTGGTGCTCTCCGATCATGCTCGAGTGGAAGGAGGAGGGTGCGCCGGCATGGTTTAGGGTGGGAGCTTTGATCTTTGGGCTTATGACCATTTGCGTGTAAATGGTGTTCATGCGGTATGGATGAGTTGAGGACAGACGATGGACTAAGTAACCAGATCGTAACCAAGTGATTAAATTAGTGTAATTTAGTATTTAGTTAATTAAATTAGTAATTAAGGTTTATAATATTCAAACGTGAATTATGCGTGCCATACTGGAATTGGATAGTAGACGAAAAAGAGGAGGGGAGCACTAACAGGATCAGCCAAACTGAAATCAACGTACTTATGTATTTAATTAAGTAAAACTTTGGTTTAATTTATTCATGGTAGTTACAATATGAATGGTACAGGGAATTGGTGAGTGGTTTGTATTCGAACAAAAACAGTCTCATGGAGTTTTCGAACGTGAAGAAAGCAACGTGGAACAGTGCGTGGTTTTGTCTGAATGTAGAGGACAGTATATATAAGGATTGGCCAGTATTTTCTTTCCTATTTAATTAAACGTAATTATATTTAAACTCATTATTATTAATTAAGGATTATTATTAATCATTAAATAATATATAATCATGGAACAGGATGCAGAACTGGACAGTTTAAAATGCGAAGGATCAGACATCATGGAAACATGATGTTTGAACGGTGAAAAGTGGACTGGACCTGAGTTTTTAAATTGTAATTAATTATATTTAATACTAATTAAGGGTTAATTTAGTAATTAATTAGATTTAGTTAAAGAGGGTAAGGGTTTTAATGTTTAATTAAACAATTTGACTTTAATTATTAATAACTGACTCAAATATGATCAAAACTAGATGAAATAAGGAATGTTGAACTTACACCGACGAGCACAACAATACGGAACAGAATTGGAATCAACCGGAGTTTTTAGTCAAATTAAACGACTGTTTAATTTAATTAAAACAAACCGTTAACAACGAAATCAAATCAAGGTGAGTTAAACTCACTCAGTTCTCCCCACTTATAGTTTATATAAGTCAGGTTTTATAGTTGTGTGCTATGGTTGTTAATGCTTGATTGTTTGTTTGTTTGTTAATAATATATATTTTATATATATTGATTGAACCAATGAAAATAAACGATTGTTTAATTTCAATGGAAACACAGATTGTTTTTTTAACGATTGGTCCCAATTAAGGTAACTTACCTTATTGGTCACGTTTATAAATTAAACGTGTTAAATTGTTGAATTGTTTGCTAATTGGTTGATATTTACTGTTATAGAAATTATTAGTTAAAATTGAACTGAATGGAATTATGTGGGATAATCTATTTAATGCAGGGAAGAACAAGTAGGAGGGATCCAACGGGATTCCTCAAATTTATTTAATGTTACTTATTTTCATATTGTCATTATATGAACTGTTCTGATTGGATGATTGATTTGATCATTTACTGTTGAGCTGAAATTCAACAATTTATTTTGTTTAAATCAATGAGTAGTGCTGGTTGAGTAATTGGCATTTTATGGCCTATAAATCAACCGTTTTTCAAATATGGATTTATCGTCAAGTAAATCGACGGAAATAAAGTTATAAAATTTATTTTATAACTGAAAATAGATATTTAAATCTATTATTTTGAACTAAAGTTGGTTAAAAGAAAATAAATATTTATTATTTATTATTAAAAGTTATAAGTAATTATTAAATGATATTATAAAGTAAAATCTAATATTAATCAGATTTATAAGCAAATGGGCAGAACTTAACCCAATGGTTAAGAATTGGAAAATTGTTTTTTTAAAACAATTAAATGGAATTAATTATATTATTAATTAATTTAAAGTGAGAACTAATTGGAACCTATTATCGGATTAATCGTGTATTGAATTGACTAAGTCAACCGCTGGGGTTGATTATTGGATTAATTTATTTTGAATTAATTTAATAGAATACTTTAACGAATATTTGTTTAATTTTAATAAGATTTTAAAAGAGAATTTACTATTTATTTTAGTCAACTAGGAAGTTAGCTACTGCTATACTAGTTAGTGATCGAACAAATTATTATAATAATTTAAGAGATTAACTTTTTATTTGAAATTCATTTGAAAAGTGATCGAAGTTGAAATGAATCTAATCGAAATGAGAAAGGAGTTATGAACGGGTTTTATATAAAAACCGAGTTTACAACAAAGTTGTAAAAAGAAATTTTAAGCAAATCTGATAGCTTAAGTCAAATATTTACTGAATATTTGAATTTAGAAAAAGAAATTTAGAAATTAGGAAATGCTATGAAATAACGAAGTGAGATTTGTTCTGAGGTTCGGAATATGATATTCCGAAGTTTGGAATGTTAAGCAGAGTTGAGAGAATAAGCTAAGTACAAGATTTTGGAAATGGCAACGAATATAAGTTGTCGTAAATGATTTACAAATGGAATTTGTAAATGAAAGTTAAGAGTTTAGAAATATAATCCAAATATTAGTTGTCATGGAATTTGTAAATGAAGTAAGAGTTTTGAAAAATGAATTGTAACAATGGTTACAAATGATAAATTGAACTATTTGATTTATAACTGCAGATCCTAAATAAAGATCGCTACGGGATTTTCAACAATGCATAAGTTATCGTAATGATTTGAAAGGATTATAAATAAAGATCGCTATGGGATTTTTGACAATGCTTAAGTTATCGTAATGATTTGAAAGGATTATAAATAAAGATCGCTACGGGATTTTTGACAGCGCATAAGTTATCGTAATGATTTGAAAGGAGTATGAATAAAGAAGGGAAAAAGGTTTTGAAATGAAATCTATAACATTTGTTACAGATGATAAGTTAAATTGTTTTGTTAAAAATAAAAATACAAGGATTCGTATGAGATGTCAATTATAAGATTTGTGAAGTTATTTATATAAGATTTGTTAAGATATTTATATATGATTTAAACAAAATATTGTATTGTTGTTACAAACAGTTTAAAGAATGTTTATATAGAGATGTTGAAGAAATTTTACAAAGGATTCTATTTATAATGGAACCGACGCTCAAGTATGATTTTATAAAGGATTATTAATTATAGGGAAGTATAATAATAGTTTAGTTAATTACAAATTAAGTAAATGTAGTTGAGATTTAAAATAAGGTTTTCAAATGAAACGCGTGGTTAATAAACTTCTATTTATTCTGAAGATATGAATGTTGTTGGTCAAGGTCTGAGTGGTAAATAAAATACCCCAACTTGAATGACTTCACGATTATCTAAGAATAGTATTAGTTTATGAACAAAAGAAATTAAGGGGTACATAAGTTATGATTTCTGTTAATAAAATTATAAACTGTATTCGAAAAGTTTATAAGCGAATGAAATGATTTTTAAGAATATGCTTAATTATAATTAGATGTAAAAGATAAACTCCAAATATCGGAAGGTTTAAAGAATAAAATTAACAGATGTTAATTAACAAGGCCAAGTAATGCTGAGGACTGAATCAGTAAACTCATTTCATTCACATGATTATTTATTTGATAGTTAAATAACCAACTATCAAATATGGCCAAATACGATTTTTGGTATGGAAAGACCGGGATCGAATTATATTTGAAACCATTTCAACCAGCAAATACTTGAAGGTGCAAATTGAATATGGAACATTGAAGACCATAGATCTTCATAAGCAGAAGGACTACTTATCGAATTTCTCTAGCTTGCAACCGAAGTTATTTGGTTTATGATTATGTCGTGGTTTGAATCTATGGATTGCAAGGACTACTCGCTACTGATCCTTGGGGTGATACCTACATAGGATGTGGTAGGAGGGTGCCTTCGGTTCATCCTTTTCCTGGATGACTTGTATGGACGAATGTCTGACAGAGTATTTCTTAAGAATCATGTACATTGATTTTTACAAACGTACTTCTATTAGCTGTAGAGTATTTTTGGGGACGTCAATTAGCGATTTGATGGATTTGACGATGTGGCATTCAAAGTGGATGGAGACATGTTGTTCTGAAGGATAAGCTTAACCTCTAGCCTCATCAACCGGGAAATGACATTAAGTCGGGTAGGTTGCAGGGCTATGTGGGTCACACCCATCAAAAGGGTATATCATCACCTGATCTGGTGAAATCAAATGCCTTCGGTTGTCCCTTTTTATTTTTGTATTTATGCTATCGGTTCGGTTGGCTGGCCCCCAACCGTGGTAATGATATATTCGGTACTCTCAAGCGAAGTGAGGGGTCGGTCATGTCTAGCCTGGGTTGTAAGATGTTCTTGTTGAACCCCAATGTATTCATCTCCAGAGGTACATTTTTGGGAAGGTGGTCCCATACCTTGCCAGGAAATCCATTCTCCAATAAGCGTCAGCGGCTTTGATTGTATACTATATATGTAGAACGTGAGATGCAAGCGTTCTGCTAGATTGATATTTATTTGTATTTAGACACTATTATAATATCAGAAAAGATATTGATTTCAAAAACATTTTGGGTTATCGTAAGGTAAAAACCGTCCGTATTTATGTGTGGATTGGTCTTACGATTATCCTTTTCTTTCAAAAATAAGATTTTGACTTTAAAATCAACTTGTGTGATAACTATAAACTTAGTCTGCTTTTCTCACTCTGGTTCACCAGACTGACCCGTCGTTTGTAATGCTCGGGTTAGACCGGGTCGTACGGGTTTAGGTTATTGGGTGTTGCGAAGTCCAGAGACGAACTGGAGATGTTCAGACGTATGATATTTAATTGTGATTCCGCTGTGTGTTGTATATGAGGACAGACTATTATAACTGTCCATATGTATTGATGTACCCTAATGATTGCATGTTTTTATTTAAAACTCTCTATAAAGTTTCATTTCTATATTATATTTTGTTCCGCTGCGATGTGAGACTCTGATTCGGTGTTGTGTTTCTTCTTCCTCTTCTATTCTAATATTTCTTTCTTATCTCACCCTCTAATTTCTTTCTAATAACGTTTCGGTGTTTCCGATGCTTGAATGTTCGACATGGTGTTTTTGTGTCGATTTTCGGGGTCGAAAATCCCGTGTTCGTTACAAAGTAAGGAACCGACTTCCTCTTGTGTAGGTAACATCTATCCCAGATTTTGTCTTTAAGGATTTCCTTATTGGTAGCACCATCATTTCCTTCTTTGGACATAACTAATTCCGCACTGACAGTACTGTACCATAGATACATGTGTTCTCCTTCAGCACCACTAACATATAAGTAAAAGGAGTTTGTTTTCAGTTGATATCGCATTTCCGTTTTTTCATGCACCCAAGCACATTCACATGGATACCAAGCAAATTCTTTAGCACAATCAATCAGTGAAGCAGTGGTAGCAAGATCCACTGAATGTGTGGCAGTTTTGCCTACCGAAGCAGCAATGGTAGCATTGTCTGCCGAAGCACCAGTGGTAGCTTTGTCTGTCGAAGTAGCAGGGCCCACGTTAGGTGGTGAAGGAAAAGAAAGATTCTCCAAGTCTCCATGAGGACCAGGTACATCATTTGGTGAAGTAGTAGCAGTAGATTTCGGCTTTGGCATCCATAACAGTGTAGGTTTTCAAAGGGGAACTTTAGTAGCATGGGTCACCAAGTTATCATTAGGGGGAACAATACATGTTTCATCATTATGTCCAAAGGACCGACATTTTGAACAGATTTCTAGACGCCAGGAATACGATACATCAATATCAACATCAAATCTGTGATATCCCACGCCCGTTAATGTCACTTTTTATTAGAATGCATTAAGTTTCGTGAAGAGTTATAGGCTAACAGAAATAGGAACATCACAAGGCAGATATAAAATAACAGCGGAATTTAAAACTTTATTAAACAAAAAACATTGTGGTCCAAAACCAGTTACACCATAAGTATGAAATATAGAGACCCATTACAATTTCTTTCTTGTTACTAAAATCATCAGAGTACAGTAATATAAAAGCATAGTCCCCAAAGGGAGGAAATCAAAGCGGTACATCTAAGCATCTCCATGCAGAATGAAAGAGAGTATCCTAATCAAGCCTAGGTATTCCCACCCTTAGAACCTGGGGGAGCAAGAGAGAGAAAAGGAAACAAAACGGGTCGGACGTAAAGTCCAGTGAGTCCAATTACTTTTATCATATAAATATAGGCATATAAACTGGATGAGAGAGATAACAGTATCATAAGACATGTATAGAAAACTGAGCAGGATAAACAAAATATATTGCACTTCTCAAGTACATTTCTCTGCACCAATACTAGTATAACAGAAACTAGATGATCGCAACAAGAAACAGAATGGTAGACTTAGGTGTACTTCTAGTGAGGGGTTCTACCCCGTATAATAATAACAGGTAGCCCAATAGAAATGATAGGTGCTACCCCCAACGATAATAACGGGCTCCTAAAAAGCAAGACTAGATGCACCCTCATTACTACGTCAATCGACCAGCTTCCTATCCCGCAGACACCCTATGTTAGCCCCACACAACAGATGATACAAGCTTCCCCTAGGCTTGCATCCTCACTGCTAGGATTTTGACAGGCTATGCCTAACAGTTTAACAATGTTGCATAACCCCAACTTATAAAACATGTTAAGTTTGTCGGGTTTATATATATAACCCGCCTCCACAGATTTAACAAGATTAGCTTAACCTCCACTGATTCAAGCAAGTTCACTTAACGCTTACTCAATCTGACAGGTTCATGTAACCCCCATAGATTTGAATAGGTTAAGCATTTCAGGTTAACAAGTTATTATCATATTTCCATTCATGGTTGTTAATGGACTAGACCTCTGACATTAAGTCTACCTCTTGTGGATGTTGGATATGCCAGGCGGTTCCGGGCAGATTTCTACTACAAGTCGAAATTAACCTCGTGTCTCAGCACCGTTACGTGTACATTTATGCACTAGACCCTTCACATTAGATTTACCACTTGTGGATGATGGATTTACTGGGCGGTTCTGGATAGGCTTCTACCACAAGTGTAATATAACCTTATGTCTAAGCGCGGTTACATTTACTAATTACTGGAAAGCTAGGCATGTTCGTTATTAAACAATTTTTCATGTTTATCCAAGGTTATGCCCCAAATCCTAGGCTGATCCACGATACAAGTTATGCCCCAAGTTTAAGTTTTAGATCAAGGTATAGATTTTGCTCCAAATCCCAATCATGTATTACAATATAAGTTATACCCCAATTTATCATTCCCTACCATTCCCAATTTTGTGCGTTCGCATATTTCAGCGATAGGCCTAGGCTCGAAGGTTGCCTAGCTATGAAAATAAAAAGGGAAGGAGGGAGAGAAGAGAACAGAAATAGGCATAAAATCAAAATAGGCAAATGATGGTAGAAATGGGCATACTAACAGAATAGGCATATGGTGTCATGATTAGGCATAATAACAGAATAGGCATATGAGAACTAAACAGTAGATTAGGTGTACAAGTAGTGGTAGATCTATTTAGTTTTGATTCAAGTTATTAACAGGCACATGTTTAGATCCAAACTTATAAACATGTCATGATTACTATTAAATGTTTACGTCTAAAAGCAACATAAACTCATTATGACTGGATCTAAAGAACAGAGAATCGATTGTTGATGTTGAAGCAAAGATTCTTGAATGCTTATAAATTGTTGTTGTAGAAGAATAGGCTAGTTCAATCTGAGCTGGGGTAGCACCTCGTTGTCTCCATTGTTTTTGGTGAATAAAACAATAGAAATGAGGTCCTATTTATAGCCTTCGGTCAATGAATCTGGTCAAGAAACGAGTCCACGTTCACAGAAATGGATCTGCCCCTGATCTGGGTGGTGTCGACCGTTGGGTCGACCCAGGGGTCCACACCCCCGTGTAGGGATCGACCCATGGGTCGACAACCATATGGCATGGGGTCGACCCCTAACAGGACGAATTCCCTCCTCTTCCCGCTCTTTTATTTTTAATTTTCTGGAAATGATTTATTTATATTTATATTGCTTATATGTATGCAAACTTCAAACCTTAATATCTTCCTCATATGGTATCTTTTTTACGCAAACTCGTAGTCTAGGGTCGACCTAGGGTTCAACACATAGGGATCCACCCATGGGTCGACAACCATAGTCCATGGAGTTAACCCATAATGGGCCGAATTCACTCCTCTTCCCGCTCTTTGATTTTTGATTTTCTGGACATGATTTATTTATATTTATATTTATATTTCTTATATGTATACAAACTTCAAACCTTAATATCTTCTTCATACGATGGCCATTTTACGCAAACTCATAGTCTATCTTAAGCAGAATTCCGAGACAAACGCAATGGCATAGTCCATTTTACTTAATTCCCAATATTTAATTAAGTATTCTTAAGTTTATTATTATAGTGTTCTTTAAAATTACGAGGTGTTACATTCTCCCCTAATTAAAGGATTTCGTCCCCGAAATCTGTAAGCTATGAAGAATGTATATCCAAACATCCACCATCCATTTACTCATCCACAAATCACAAGCATCAATTGCCCTTAAAAGATTTCTAATGCTTGTATGAACATATACAAAGGTGTGTGCATCAGGCGGTCTACTGATTCAGTTGATCTCCTTAATGCAATGTATGTTAGTGCCATGAATCCAACATGTATGAAAATAATCCTATATATCATGTAATTGCTATATGTGTGCACAATCATACATTCAAATGCAACATCCATATGATGATACACCCATCATCCATAAAAAGAAAAATATGCACACACATCCATATGCAGTATGCGAGTGATTGAGCCGATCTGGTGCCTAATTTGTGTGTATATGCATCCATGAGCAACCACAAGCAAACACTTGCATCCACTTGCATCCATCAAACATAACATGTCTCAACCACATGTTTAAATCGATTGGTTCCCTAACTAAAGGTCGAAGATTCGATCAATAGGATATACTCTAATGACAGAAGTAAGAACGAATAAAAACTTTGGAAAAAGAAGTTAAGATCATACCATTGAAAAGGAAAGGGCACAAAGTGCGAATCTTGTCTTCAGTCTCCCAAGTTGCATTCTCGGGGTCTTCTCCCCATTGAACTTTCATCAACTTGACCTCTCGGTTGCATGGCTTCTTAACCTCTGATCCAAGAATACGGGTAGGAACTCATCTAACTGTCGCCTCCCATTCCACCTCTACTTCCTTAAGCAACTTAGCTCAACTACTTCTTCCATATCATGCAAGCACTTCCGTAAATGAGAAATGTGGAAAACATCATGAACACCGGCTAGTCTTTCTGGTAACTTCACTCTATAAGCCATTTGACCAATCCTTTCTGTTATGGGAAATGGCCCTACGAATCTTGGCGCCAGTTTCCCTACAGATCCAAAATGAACAACATTCCTCAAAGTTGATACATTGATGAAAACCATATCTCTCACTTCAAACTCAATATCGGTCCTTCTCTTATCTGCGTAGGACTTCTGCCTATCCTGAGCTATCTTCATGCGTCTACGGATAAAATCAATCTTCTTTGAAGTTTCCCTAATCATCTCAGGTCCAGGTAGAAGCCTTTCTGTAGTTTCCCACCAACAAATCGGTGATCTATAGGGTCGTCATACAACGCCTCGAAGGATGCCATGCCAATACTAACCTAATAACCATTGTTGTAGGCGAACTCTACCAATGGAAGATGCACTTCCCATGTCCCTCTGAAGCCTTGGATAAACAGTCTTAAAAGGTCCTCAAGAACTCTATTCACCCTTTCTGTTTGTCCATCAGTCTGAGGGTGATAAGCAGTGCTCAAACACAATTGTGTACCTAATGCCTCTTGCGAGCTCCTCCAAAACTCACTAGTGAATATGGGGTCACGATCACTCAAAATACTGGAAGGTACTCCATGTAGAAAGACTATCTCTCGAAGATAAACTGCTGCCAACCATGCTGTCATCCTCTTACTCTCAGCGGGAATGAAATGAGCGCTCTTAGTAAGTCAGTTAACTACAACCCAGATATTGGTGTTGCCTTTCCTCGATCTAGGCAAACCATCAATGAAATACATAGAGATGCTCTCCCACTTCCATTATGGGATCTCCAAAGGATGAAGTACACCACCGGGCTTCCTTTGCTCAGCCTTGACATGCTGGCAAATCAAACATCAAGAAACAAACTCTGCTACATCTTCATCCTAGACAAAAGAAAACCCTCTTCATATTTCTATACATCTTATCACTGCCTGGATGAATAGTCATCCTAGAAAGATGTGCTTCCTCAAGGATTGTCTTCAACAAACTCCCAACTCAGGGAACACAAAGCCTTCCATCTCGTCGCAACCACCCTCTATCATCTGTGGAATATCTACTGAGGTGATTGGAAGTCTCCCCTCTACTGAGCCTACCCAAGATGTTACTATTTGTAGGTCCTATCGCTACAAATTTCCTATCTGATCCAAAAGAGTAGGTCGCACCTCTAATGATGCCAATAAAATAGGTGTGAACTCGGTAGAGGGCCTGAAATCAAAAGTCGATATATTCTCCGAGCCCTGCCTCTTTACAAATAGAGGACTCAAGGTCATCCTCTTCCTACTCAGTGCGTCCGCCACCACATTACCCTTGCCGGGGGTATAAGAAATCTCAAAATCATAGGATGCTAGGAACTCCATCCATCTTTGTTGCCTCAAATCGAGATCCTTCCACGAGAACAAGTACTTAAGAGATTTATGATCGGTATACAACTCAAACTTCTCTCCAAGTAGATAATGATGCCAAGTCTTAAGCGCGAATACCATGGCAGCCAACTTTAAGCCATGGGTAGGGTAGTTCCTTTCATGAACTCTTAACTGTCTACCTCATAACATACTACCCTTCCCTCTTGCATCAAAACCGCACCAAGCCTTGCACCACATGCATCAGTGTATACTGTGAACACTTTGTTCCCATCAGGAAAAGTCAAGACTGGGGCTATTGTTAGAGCCTTCTTCAATCACTGAAAAGCATCCGCACGGTCTATACCCCAAGAAAACGTTAGATTATTCTTTGTCAGTTTGGTGAGTAGGGCTGATATCTTTGCGAAGTCCTTAATGAAATTCCTAGAATAGCCCGCTAATCCATGAAAACTCCTCACCTCCGTCGCATTCTTTGGAATCTGCCAATCTAGAACTACAACTACTTTCGCGGGATCTACCGCTATCCCATCCTTAGAGACCACATGCCCTAGAAATCTCACTTCCTTTCTCCAAAAATGACATTTGGAAAATTTCTCCTTAAGCTGGTATGCACGACGACTTTTCTAAACCTCCCTGAAATGTAGGGCATGCTCTTCCTTGCTCTTTGAGAAAATCAAAGATGTCATCAACAAAGACCACAATGAACTTATTTAGAAACTCCCAAAACACCCTATTCATCAGATTCACAAAATAGGCGGGTACATTCATCAACCTAAAAGGCATGACGAGCCACTCGAAGAAACCATCTGGAGTCCTAAAACGGTCTTGTCTATACTGTCCTCGGCTACCCTTAGCTGATGAAACCCTGTGGCTAAGTCTATCTGGGAGAAAACAGATGCGCTAACTAGGTGGTCAAACAGATCATCTATCCTCGGAAGTGGGTGCCTATTCTTCTTAATGAGCTTGTTCAACTCCCTATAATCCACGCATAAGCGAACCATCCGCCTTAGTGGTGAATACTACAGGAGCACCCCATTCAGATATGCTTCATGTAATAAACTCTTTCTCAAGTAGCTCCTATACTTGCTTGCTGAGCTCCCTCCTTTCTCCCGGAGCCATATGGCGCACAGGCAATGCAACTGGCTTTGCATTGTCCACTAAGTATATACGGAAATCAATTTCGTGTCTTGGAGGTAAGCCTCGAACCTCCTCAATAACATCAGGATACTCACATACTACTGGTACAGATCATAAATCATCGATAGATGCATCAAGCGACTCTAGGAAACTAAGCATGACAGAACCCTTAGGGTCACAAGAAATCTCGAGGGTCCTCCCGTGGCAAGTCAAAAGTCTAACGACCCTCCTCTCACAATCCAAAATGGCACCATACATGGCTAGCCAATCCATCCCTAGAATCAAACCATGGCCCATGAAACCAAGCACATATGTGTCGCACTCAAACTCAACGCCCATCACAGATATTCTTAAACCCTGACAAATCATAGACAAATGAGCCGTACTTCCAATGGGGTTTGAGACAACGACGGGATCCAAAACCATACTGGTACTAAGGTGTAGAGACTCAACCACAGAATCAGATATAAAAGAATGCGATGCGCCAGAATCAAAAAGAGTCCTAACAGGATGATTGGAAAGAGAAATCAAACCTTCAACAGAAGCTTTCCTGCCTCTATCCGTTACACTGGCCATGAGGACATGCACCTGCCCTCCGGAAGATCCTGCACTTTGGCCCTGTACTTGCTTCTTCGGGCAATCCTTAATAAGATGTCCGACATCTCCACAATGAAACAAGCATTCTTTCTTTTCCTGAAATCTTTGCTTAGATGACCCACGCGTCCACAATTATGACATTTTCTCTTTTATTGGGCTTTCTCATTCTTTCTGCCCTTCTTTTGATGTTGTTTTTGTTCTTTCTTAGGCCACACTTTCTTGTTTTGTGTTTCATCAATCTTAGCCTCTTTCTTTTTACCTTCATCTTCTTCATGCATCAGTGTCATATCAACGAGTTTCTCAAAAGTTGCCCCCGTCGAAATATGAGACAAAGCCAACCCATGAAGTATTTCATTCAACCCTCTTGCAAACCTCAAACCTTTCTTATGCGGGGTATTCACTAGTTCCAAACTAAACCTCGCCAATTGATTGAACTTATTAACATAATCATTAACAGACATGCCTCCTTGCTTAAGTGCCAAAAACCTTTCCATTTGCAAGCTTTTCTCAGCTTGAGAAAGAAACTTCATTTTGAACCTATGTTGGAATCATCCCAAGACTCAACTGGTTGCTCTACTTGCGTCACTTCCCACCAGAATGAAGCCTCATCTTTCAGCTGCCAAATGGCCAAATGAACCTTCATGTAATCATCAACCTCAAAAATCCTAAATAAATCCTCCATCTCTTTAAGCCAATTCCTTGCTTCAACAAAAGTCTATGTTCGTCAGAGTGGCTTTCCTCCCATAGCACAGAAGTCCTTGAATATCTTAGAGTAATTATCCACTCGTGGAGGAGGAGGAGGAGGAATAGCGGCTACAACCAGGGGACGGGTATCTGCTTGGCCTCCTGCTAGTGGCGTTGTGTCCAGATACCTATGGAACTAAGCCGGTATCTGGGACAACCCTGATTCCGACGGACCGATTTTTTTTTCAAAAATACCAATCCATCAAAACCTGAGTTGGTTTGTTGTGGTATCCTGTAGAAAAGACAGAGACATAAAACATGTCAGAGCTCAGAAAAATATCTCACAGCGGAAAGGATAAAATATAGTATAATCAAAACATAGCCTTGCCGTATTATTAATACTGCCTAACCAGTATCCAAAGCTATCATGTCTCTGCCACAATCTAACCTGCGAGTGTGTTATGAGGAGGGGGTCAGAACACAAATTATGGTGATTGGATTTAAACTATACACTTTAGATAATCTTACATATACCGTTCAATCATATTTTCTTATTTATTAGGTTACTTGGGTTAACAGCACTCAAGACTTACACACACGTCGTACCCATTTACTTCCCAGTTAATTAACCTAATATAGTATATGTAGCTATCTCTCAATATTGGGATACACCCCATGGTACCCCACTCGCACGGTCTCCACTGTATCATCGCAGGAATATAGCAGCCCCTAATCCTACGCCCGAATGTCGTACGGATTTCTGTATATATGTCAACGCTACGTCTGCAAAGAACCACTACTTCTATATTACGTAAGCGTTCAAACTACCATCTTTCAACCATTCGATCGAATTAGGTTCCATCCTTGAATAATGCCCTCTAGTCTTATGATACACCATCCAGAGCGACATCAGTGTACCTAGACTTTCCCACGCACGTATCGCCAATCGTTCTTGATGTCTATTGCAAATGTTCTCTATATGTGCGCCCGAGTCCCGTGGCAGGGCTAATTAAGAAACATGAAACTCGGTCGGGAGCTTTCAGATATCCACTGATTGTAGATGCTAAGGTCTACTTTTACAGTGGCTATGGTCCCACTAGACCCCTCCCTCAACTAATGAAAGGCACCCAAGAATATCAAGAATGAGAACTTAACCCCGGCTCCCTATGTCGTTCAAACCTATTGGCCAACCTCACCCATAACTAGATAGCAAAGTATATGGTCTTTTGGAGTTCTCCGCCTTTCCGCTTTACGTACTGACTGAAGATGGTAGGTAGACGACGAGTTGCGATCACATGGCACTAACTTGTCTCGCCGAATCACGCTGGTCCATCTTAGTCTTTTGATTGCCCTTATTATTGCAATCAAGGCATACTCATTGGTTCACCCATGCAGACCTAACCTCTGTGAGCACAGGCGGATCATCTGCCACTCACAGAGGAATACCAAGAGTACCCTACGTCCCCGGAAGTCGCGTGCTTCTTAACCCAGTCCGTTGGAGCCTACAAGAATATCTAGATGGACATGCGCTCCTCTTTGTGTCTTTTGACATCCCGATGATCTACTCCTTAGGGTTATTCATCCTATAACGTATGAACTAGTCCAAGCACCTCAGTTTTATATGTCATTAGACCCTACGTCTAACCATTAATTACGCGCTTGCGCCACCTCGTGAGTTTTCTCAATTAACTTGGTTATTCTCCTTCACATTGATTTCCTTTTCAAGTTTACCAAGTTAACCTTGCTTATTAATTCAATTTATAACTTAACCCATTTAAATTTATTAATAAGCTTAAAGCATGTTATTTTCTAGATTGTGGCCCAAGGTCTGTGATCAACAATCCCTTTTATATTCTTGTTTGATTTCAATAACATGTTTTACTTAATATGTAATTAAGTATATCCAATTCACATGTTTCCAATTAACATGTCACTTACCATTTATGATTAAATATAACTTATTTCATTTCATAAGTTTTCCTCATCCTTTCTCATTTAATCATAATCCCACTTTACGTCGTCAATACGACTTGCCGTTGTTTACTTATTAACTTAGTTTCTGTTAACTAAGGATCATTAATAAGTTTCACTACCCATTTATTATAACCTATGTTATAATTTCCCCTTGTCCCTAGGACAAGTCTAAACATGTTATTTTTACCAACGGGTTTCAGACTCCCAGACTACTTAATTTATAATTAAGTACATTATATCCCCCCCCTTTTCTTAACTGGTTTCAGGTTTTCCCCTTTTTTGATTACTTAATTTACAATTAAGTGTCACTTAACTTAACACCATTTATCCCATTCCCTTACTAGTTTATTATAACCTAAGTTATAATATTCACTTGTCCCTAGGACAAGTCTATCTATTATACAACATTTTCATTAATGTTATTTATTTATAATATGTCATTATCATTCCCCTTTTAAACCATTTACTGTTGTAAACCATTATTCTTCATTCACTATAATATATGTTCCTTATTATATTAAGGAAAACACTTCATGCACCTTATCAGTTTGACAGAAAGAATTAATGATTTATTTTCATAACGTTTTCCCATCTAAATCCATGGTAGCAAGTAATTTCTTTACTTATCTTTATTTATTGTGGCTTACTTGCAACAATGTTCTCAGAAATAAGTCATTTAGGGAAATACATCACTTTTCCCTCTTATCACACTAACTCAATTCATTACATCCCTTCCTTTCTTATTTTCTGAGTTAGACATTTAATTACCATCCTTGCCATTTACTCATATCTTGTTATACACATATATTTATTTTTATATATATAAGCACTAGACCTCTCACATTAAGCCTACACTTGTGGATGCTGGATTTGCCGGGCGGGTCCGGGCAGACTTCTACCACAAGCTGACTTAACCTCGTGTCTTAGCACATGTTGTTAATTCTTGCACTTGGGCCTCCAACATTAGGTTCAACATTAGTGGCTTCTGGATATGCCGGTCGGGTTCGGGTAGACTTCTGCCACTAATGCAACCTAACCTCGTGCCATAAGTGTATTTACGATTTCTAATTATAATCCTAGGCATATTCATTTTCATTCAATCACTTATGTTCATATCAAATTGCGCTTCCAAATTAAAATCTCAAAACATAGTATATGTTATGTTCATTACCTGAAAATTTTAGACATATTTTACTGTAATATAGTTTACAGTAATATAATTTACATGTCGTCCAATTTTTTCCTATATTTTGTCGCATGTCATTTTCAACATATGTTTAATTCTACTAGGACATGTAAACATTCAATCGGGTAATTATTTTAACATGTCGTTCAATCGATAATATGTCTCAAGTAAAGCATGTAATTACAATCACCGAATTGGCTATTCATATCCTAATAAGTTTATTTTCTCCAACATGTAAACATCCAATAACTTAGCCAATTCAACATAGGAATTTCCTGACATATTCATATCAACATTTCAATTTGTTACAACAGCAATTTATAATTAAACTGGCCATTTCAAAATTTATTAAAAAGGGGAATACTAAACGATAGTCATAACATTATCTAAAGGCTATAGCTTAAACCCACTCACCTTTAAGCTTTTCCCAAATTTTGGATCTGATCCATTCTATCATCTATGGTTTTCCTTTTCCCTTTAATTTGATTTACGACCTAACGACCATGGATTTATTATTTCATGAAAAGAGAAGGGAAAGTGAAATAATGTAAACAGGTTTGTTCTTAGAGGTTTACCTTGCTTTCATGATTCAATAATCTTTTTATTAACGTTGATTCCCTCTTCCGTATCTGAATTCGTAATCCTCCTAGGCTAACATTTTAATTTCAGAATAGATTTGAGAAGAGAGAGAGAGGCAGCCATGGCAGAGCTCCAGCGTAGCTGCTGAATTATAGTGTTTAGGGTTAGGTCTAGGGTCTTATTTATAGGTGCTCAAGACCTTATCATACATGCAACGCTGAGTCAGCATTGAACCCAGTTAAGAAAATAGTCCATGTTCGCAGATGAATCTGGCCAAATCTTATCGTACACACAGTGCTGAGTCAGCATCGGGTCTCGCAAGCTGTTTTGGCGCAGAAATTTGAATTTTGAATGTTTGAATTGTTTTGGCGTAGAAATTTGATTTTTGAACTTTTGAATTTTTGGAATTTATTTAAATGTTTTATTCACATGAAATATTCTTATATGTATACAATTCCTCTAACGACCATTTTACATGTATATATATATGCAAAACTTTCGTTTTATTTTCAAAATTCAAACGATGTTGCATCGTTATTTGATTCTTGCCATATTTCATTGACTGTAGCCTTATCTTGAATTTTATCTTTCGTATACATATATTTCTGCATATATATATATATATTCTCAATTATAAACATATATTTTCTTTATTTCCTTATATGTACGTTCTTATCCTTTCAAATTTTGAATTTGTATACGTACATATATTTGCATGTTTAGTTGGCCCTCTCTAAAATACAGATAAAAATTATGCTGTTGCCGGGGTTCGAACCCCCGACCTCCATGTTACAAATCCAATGACTTAACCAACTGAGCTATGAAGTCTTTTGATAATAAGTCTTAGAAGACTGATAATTATTGTTCTCTTCTTACTTCTCTTTTTCATGTTACTTACAATACTTAAATTAAACCATTGCACAAATCTTTTTCTTTTAATGTTAATGCATTATGTTTGCAAATTAGTGCATGCAACATATTTACGTTGCATATAACCAATCCTTTCTTTCAATGCATGCATTACATTTTTTTTTCAATGCATGTATTTATTACTTGTAATCCTTATTTTATTCTTTATTTTACATTTTAATTTGTTTGTATGTATATATATATATATATTTCTCCTATGCATATATAAACTTCTAGGCTTAATAATTTCTTCATATGATGTCTGTTTTATGCAAACCAGGTGTCTGTCTTGACCAGAATTCCGAGACGGATGCAATGGCGCAGTACGTTTTACTTAATTCTCATTATTTAATTAAGTTATTCTTATTTTATTATCTTAAAAATACGGGGTGTTACATTCTCCCACCCTTAGGAAATTTCGTCCTCGAAATTTAATAAGGGTAAAATCAATTAACCCCTCGCATAATATACATCCATCGTGTGTGCATCCAATTTTAGCAAACATTGTGCACTTGTGCAGAGTGAAGTACAACATAATGATGCATGTATGCCTAAGCGGTACCTCCTATGTGTATGCAAATTTCTCAAAAATCTTTTTAAAATATGATGTTCATATCCTAGATATAGTGGCAGTTCTACATGAATGCAATATTTTGAAAATCAAAATGCTTTTTATCCAAATTTTCCCACACTCTTACTGAGTAAGAGCATAGTTCATCCAATTGTTGCATTCATAATCCTACCAACCAACTTTATTTTTCGAATTTCAGAAAAAACTAATTTTCTAAATTCAATTTCTTATGTTACAAAAAGGTGGAAAATGGAAAATTTCACACCTTCCGTTTTTCTTTTATATACCTTTTCCCAACCGTACATGGATTTTATGAAACATTGTATAAAGATTTCCTATTTTCCTATCCAAGCACATCCCACATAAGAAAATTTTCTTTGTTGTAGCTTTTCTTTTTCGTCTTATCTTGCAAAAAAAAATTTCAAATCGCAAAACTAGAGTAGATACGGACAACTATTTTCCTTAATCGGGTTTTTGACTTGTTCTTACCTATAAGGTCAGTTCATTCTCCTACTACAAGGTGCCAACATCCACTCTATTCTCATTTTCTACAACTTATTTTGTCCACCCAACAAAATTCTCTTTTAAACAATTTATCAAAAATAATTATCAAAAGAATAGAGACTTCAAAACTTTCTTGATTAAAAATTCTTGTATGAAATATAACTAGAAAAACTAGCGAGCTATACAAGCTCTATAATATGCACCTTTTACTGAGAGAATTTTACATTAAAACTTAATATGTACTTCTTTACATATTTTAAAACCATAACTTTTAAGATTAAAACTTGAAAACACCATAAACCAATTTTTTTTCCCAAAACTTTTATAATCTCAAGTTCTTAAAAGTTAATAATGGGGTTAGACTCAAAGTGGGTTTACAACTTTTCTAGGTTCTCCTAGAAACTCCCCAAGGTCAATTATCTCAACTATATATATTCCTAATCCATTTTTCTCTGTTCTACCTTTTCCAATTTGTAAGGTTTTACTGCCAAACCCACTAACCCAAAATACTAATCATATGGGATTTACTTTCCTTTCGTACAAAGTATATTGTACACTTCCCAACGAAACTTCCTAAGGGTCTCAAATTTCCTTATTCACTCCTTTAGTGTACAAACCAAACATCCCATTTCATACCATATTACACTCTTTCTATTTAGTGGGTTCCTCTATGGATCTAGGTATATATAATATATTTATATTTCTAAAAATACAAGTATGTTCACTCACTATTTACATAGGAATCCTAAACCTATGCTCTGATACCAGATGTGACAACCCCGATTCCGATGGACCAATTTTTTTTCAAAAATCCCAATCCATCGAAACCCGAGTTGGTTTGCTATGGTATCCTGCAGAAAAGACAAAGACATAAAACATGTCAGAGCTCAGAAAAATATCTCACAGCAGAAAGGATAAAATATAGTATAATCAAAACATAGCCTTACAATATTGTTAATACTGCCTAACCGGTATCCAAAGCTATCATGTCCCTACCACAATCTAACCTGCGAGTGTGTTATGAGGAGGGGGTCAGAACACAAGTTCTGGTGACTGGATTTAAACTATACACTTTGGATAATCTTACATGTACCGTTCAATCATATTTTCTTATTTATTAGGTTACTTGGGTTAACAACACTCAAGGCTTACACACACGTCGTACCCATTTACTTCCCAGTGAATTAACCTAATACAGTATATGTAGTTGTCTCTCAATATTGAGATACACCCCATGGTACCCCACTCGCACGGTCTCCACCGTATCATCGCAGAAATATAGCAGTCCCTAATCCTATGCCCGAATGTCGAACGGATTTCTGTATATATGTCAATGCTACGTCTGCAAAGAACCACTCCTTCTATATTATGTAAGCGTTCGAACTGCCATCTTTGAACCATTCGATCGAATTAGGTTACATCCTCGAATAATGCCCTCTAGTCTTATGATACACCACCCAGAGCGACATGAGTGTACCTAGACTTTCCCACATACGTATCGTCAATCGTTCTCCATGTCTATTGCACATGTTCTCTATATGTGCGCCCGAGTCCCATGGCAGGGCTAATCAAGAAACACGAAACTCGGTCGGGAGCTTTTAGATATCTGCCGATTGCAGATGCTAAGGTCTGCTTTTACAGTGGATATGGTCCCACTAGACCCCTCCCTCAACTAATGTAAGGCACCCAAGAATATCAAGAATGAGAACTTAACCCCGACCCCTTATGCCCTTCAAACCTATTGGCCAACCTCACCCATAACTAGGTAGCAAAGTATATGGTCTTTTGGACTTCTCTGCCTTTCCGCTTTACGTACTGACTGAAGATGGTAGGTAGACGACGAGTTGCTATCACAGGGCACTAACTGGTATCGCCGAATCACGCTGGTTCATCTTAGTCTTTTGATTGTCCCTTATTATTGCAATCAAGGCATACTCATTGGTTCACCCACGCAGACCTAACCTCTGTGAGCACAAGCGGATCATCTGCCACTCACAGAGGAATACCAAGAGTACCCTACGTCTCCAGAAGCTGCATGCTTCTTAACCCAGTCCGCTGGAGCCTACAAGAATATCTAGATGGACATACGCTCCTCTTTGTGTCTTTTGACATCCCGATGATCTACCCCCTTAGGGTTATTCATCCTCTAACGTATGGACTGGTCCAAGCGCCTCAGTTTATATGTCATTAGACCCTACGTCTAACCATTAATTACGCGCTTGCGCCACCCTGTGAGTTTTCTCAATTAACTTGGTTGTTCTCCTTCACATTGACTTCCTTTTCAAGTTTACCAAGTTACCCTTGCTTATTAATTCAATTTATAACTTAACCCATTTAAGTTTATTAATAAGCTTACAACATGTTATTCTCTAGATTATGGCCCAAGGTCTGTGATCCACAATCCCTTTTATATTCTTGTTTGATTTCAATAACATGTTTTACTTAATATGTAATTAAGTATATCCAATTCACATGTTTCTAATTAACATGTCACTTACCATTTATGATTAAATATAACTTATTTCATTTCATAAGTTTTCCTCATCCTTTCTCATTTAATCATAATCCCACTTTACGTCGTCAATACGACTTACCATTGTTTACTTATTAACTTAGTTCTATTAACTAAGGCCCACTAATAAGTTTCTCAAACCATTTATTATAACCTATGTTATAATTTCCTCTTGTCCTTAGGACAAGTCTAAACATGTTATTCTTACCAGCGTGTTTCATACTCCCAAACTACTTAATTTATAATTAAGTACAATATATTTTCCCCCTTTTCTTAACTGGTTTCAGTTTTTCCAATTTTCTGATTTCTTAATTTACAATTAAGTGTCACTCAACTTAATTCACCAGTTATCCCATTCCCTTACTAGTTTATTATAACCTAAGTTATAATATTCACTAGTCCTTAAGACAAGTCTATCTATTATACAACATTTTCATTAATGTTATTTATTTATAATAGGTCATTATCACTCCCCTTTTAAACCATTTACTGTTGTAAACCATTATTCTTCATTCACTATAATATATGTTACTTATTATATTAAGGAAAACACTTCATGCACCTTATCAGTTTGATAGAAGGAATCAATGATTTATTTTCATAACGTTTTTCCATCTAAATCCGTGGTAGCAAGTAATTTCTTTACTTTTCTTTATTTATTGTGGCTTACTTGCAACAACATTCTCAGAAATAAGTCATTTAGGGAAATACATCACTTTTCCCTCTTATCACACTAACTCAGTTCATTACATCCTTTCCTTTCTTATTTTCTGAGTTAGACATTTAATTACCATCCTTGCCATTTACTCATATCTTGTTATATACATATATTTATTTGTATATATATAAGCACTAGACCTCTCACATTAAGCCTACACATGTGGACGCTGGATTTGCCGAGCGGGTCCGGGCAGACTTCTACCACAAGCTGACTTAACCTCGTGTCTTAGCTCATGTTGTTAATTCTTGCACTTAGGCCTCTCACATTAGGTTCAAGATTAGTGGCTGTTGGATATGCCGGTCGGGTCCGGGCAGACTTCCGCCACTATTGCAACCTAACCTCGTGCCATAAGTGTATTTACAATTTCTAATTGTAATCCTAGGCATATTCATTTTCATTCAATCACTTATGTTCATATCAAATTGCGCTTCCAAATTAAAATCTCAAAACATAATATATGTTATGTTCATTACATGAAAATTTTAGACATATTTTACTGTAATATAGTTTACAACAATCTAATTTACATGTCATTCAATTTTTGCCTATATTTTGTCGCATGTCATTTTCAACATATGTTTAATTCTAGACATGTAAACATTCAATCAGGTAATTATTTTAACATGTCGTTCAATCAATAATATGTCCCAAGTAAAGCATGTAATTACTATCACTGAATTGGCTATTTATATCCTAACAAGTTTATCTTCTCCAACATGTAAACATTCAATAACTTAGCCAATTCAACATAGGAAATTCTTGACATATTCATATCAACATTTCAATTCGTTACAACAACAATTTATAATTAAACTGGCCATTTCAAAATTTATTAAAAAAGGGAATACTAAACGATAGTCATAACATTATCTAAAGGCTATAGCTTAAACCCACTCACTTTTAAGCTTTCCCCAAATTTTATATCTGATCCGTTCTATCATCCATGGTTTTCCTTTTCCCTTTAATTTGATTCACGACATAACGACCATGGATTTATTATTTCATGAAAAGAGAAGGGAAAGAGAAATAATTTAAATAGATTGGTTCTTAGAGGTTTAGCTTGCTTTTATGATTCAATAATCTTTTTATTAACGTTGATTCCCTCTTCCAGATCTGAATTCATAATCCTCCTAGGCTAACATTTTAATTTCAAAATAGATTTGAGAAGAGAGAGAGAGAGAGGGAGCAATGGCAGACCTCCAGCGTAGTTGCTGCATTATGATGTTTAGGTTTAGGTCTAGGGTCTTATTTATAGGTGCTCAAGACCTTATCGTACACACAGCGCTGAGTCAGCATTGAACCCAACTAAGAAAATAGTCCAGGTTCACAGATGAATCTAGCCAAATCTTATCGTACACGCAGTGCTGAGTCAGCATTGGGTCCCACAAGCTGTTTTGGCACAGAAATTTGAATTTCGAATGTTTGAATTGTTTTGGCGTAGAAATTTGATTTTTGAACTTTTGAATTTCTGGAATTTATTTAACTGTTTTATTCACATGAAATATTCTTATATGTATACAATTCCTCTAATGATCATTTTACGTGTGTGTGTATATATATATATATGCACAACTTTCGTTTTATTTTCAAAATTCAAACGATGTTGCACCGTTATTTGATTCTTGCCATATTTCATTGACTGTAGCCTTATCTTGAATTTTATCTTTCGTATACATATATTTCTACATATATATACATATATTTCTACATATATATATAAATATATTCTCATATATATACATATATTTTCTTTATTTCCTTATATGTACATTCTTATCCTTTTAAATTTTGAATTTGTATACGTACATATATTTGCATGTTCAGTTGACCCTCTCTAAAACAAAGATAAAAATTATGCCGATGCCGGGGTTCGAACCCCCGACCTCCATGTTACAAATCCAATGCCTTAACCAACTGAGCTATGAAGTTTTTTGTTAATAAGTCTTATAACAATGATAATTATTGTTCTCTCCTTACTTCTCTTTTTCATGTTAGTTACAATACTTAAATTAAACCATTACATGAATATTTTTCTTTTAATGTTAATGCATTATGTTTGCAAATCAGTGCATGCAACATATTTACGTTGCATGCAACATATTTACGTTACGTGCAACCAATCCTTTCTTTCTTTCAATGCATGCATTACATTTTTTTTCAGTGCATGTATTTATTACAAGCAATCCTTATTTTATTCTTTTTTTTACATTTTAATTTGTTTGTGTGTGTGTGTGTATATATATATATATATATATATATATATATATTTCTCTTGTGCATATACAAACTTCTAGGCTTAATAACTTCTTCATATAATGTCTGTTTTACGCAAACCAGGTGTCTATCTTGACTAGAATTTCGAGACGGACGCAATGGCACAATCCGTTTTACTTAATTATCATTATTTAATTAAGTTATTCTTATTTTATTATCTTAAAAATACGGGGTGCTACAGTATCTGAACACCCTTAGGAATATTCAGTTTCCTAGACATGTTGAAAAGAAAAGGAAAAGGGATTCAAACAAAGAATCGAAAGATATTTCATATGGCTTTGGGGAATATGTTTTTCAAAATAGATTTTTCTTTTTGAAAATGCTTTCTTTTTAAAACCTTTTTTTAAAAAAATTCAAAATCTTTTATCTGATCTAGTAACCTTCAGCACTGATCCAAGTGTGGCACCTCACGTCCGTTAATGTCACTCTTTATCAGAATGCATTAAGTTTCGTGAAGTGTTATAGGTAAACAAAAACATCACAAGACCGATATAAAATAACAGCAGAATTTAAATCTTTATTAAACAGAAAACATCATGGTCCGAAACCAATTCATAAGTCTGAAATGCAGAAAACCCATTACAATTTATGTCTTGTTAATAAAATCATCAGAGTACAGTAATATAAAAGCATAGTCCCCAAAAACAAAAGCTATACCAAGGAAGACAGGAAATCAAAGCGGTACATCTAAGAAGCTCTAAGCAGATTGAAAGAGAGAATCCTAATTAACCCTGAGTAATCCCACCCTGAGAACCTGGGGGAAAGGAAGAGAGAAAAGGAAACAAAATGGTTCAGACGTAAAGTCTGGCGATTCCAGTTACTTTTAGCATATAAATAAGTAAAAGCATCATGACAGACATATAAACTGGATGAGAGAGATAACGGTATTGTAAGACAGGTATAACAAACTAAGCAGGATAAATAGAATAAACAGAACAGAATATATTGCGCTTCTCAAGTACTTTTCTATGCACCAATACTAGTATAACAAAAACAAGATGATCCCAACAAGAAACAAAATAGTAGACTTACATGTACTTCTAGTGAGGGGTTTTACTTCATACAATAATAACAGGTATCCCAATAGAAATGACAGGTGTTATCCCCAACGATAATAACAGGCTCCTAAACAAGCAAGACTAGATGTACCCTCATTACCACGCCAATCGATTGCTCCCTATCCCGTAGACACCCTGTGTTGGCCCCACAGTAGGATGTATCACTTCCTAAAGTGGCAACCCCTTTATTAACGAGATGCACAACCATCTACTGATGTCACAACGTCTTATTATCCCAACGCAAGCAGATTCATGCACGCACATGAATCTGAAGGAGTGCGCCGTCAACATCCCCACTTAAATGAACCTCTTACAATCAACTCAGCAAGCATGCCAAGACATCGACCTAGTTTGGGGTTCTCCGTTTGATACCAAGATGGGTTACTGACTGATATGGGTCTCGCACAACAGATGATACAAGCTCCCTCTTAGGCTTGCATCCCCACTACTAGGATTTGACAGGTTATGCCTAACAGTTTAACAAGGTTGTATAACCCCAACATATAAAACATGTTAAGTTTGTCGGGTTTATATATATATATATATCCCGCCCCCACAGATTTAACAAGATTAACTTAACCCCCACTGATTCAAGCAAGTTTACTTAACCCTTACTCAATTTGACATGTTCATGTAACACCCACAGATTTAATCAGGTTGAGCATTTCAGGTTAACAAGTTATTATCATATTTCGATTCATGGTTATTAATGGACTAGACCTCTCACATTGAGTCTACCTCTTGTGGATGCTAGATATGCCAGGCAGTTCTAGGTAGACTTCTACCACATGTCAGACTTAACCTCGTGTCTTAGAACCGTTATGTGTACATTTATGCACTAGAACCCTCACATTAGATTTACCGCTTGTGGATGCTGGATTTGTTGGGCGGTTTTGGGCAGGCTTCTTCTACAAGTGTAATATAACCTCGTGTCCAGGCACGGTTACAGGTTCTAATTACTGTAAATTTAGTCATGTTCATTACTAAACAATTTTTCATGTTTATCCAAGGTTATGCCCCAAATCCCAGTCTGATCCACGATACAAGTTATGCCCCAAGTTAAAGTTTTAGATCAAGGTATAGATTTTTCCCCTAAATCCCAATCATGGTTTACAATATAAGTTATGACCCAATTCATCGTTCCCAACCATTCCCAATTTCATGCATTCGCATATTTCAGCGGTAGGCCTAGGCTCGAAGATAGCCTGGCTATGAAAATAAAAAGGGAAGGAGGGAGAGAAGAGAACATAAATAGGCATAAAATGAAAACAGGCATATGATTGCAGAAATAGGCAAACTATTAGGATAGGCATATGGTGTCATGATTAGGCATAATAATAGAATATGCATAAGTATGGGCATATGAGAACTAAATAGTAGATTAGGTGTACAAATAGTGGCAGATCTGTTTAGTTATGATTCAAGTTATTAACATGCACAGGTTTAGATCCAAACTTATAAACATGTCTAGATCACTATTAAATGTTTACATCTAAAAGCGACATGAACTCATTGTGATTGGATCTAAAGAACAGAGAATCGGCTGTTGATATTATAGCATAGATTCTTGTATACTTATAAATTGTTGTTGTAGAAGAATAGGCTAGCTCAATCTGAGTTGGGCAGCACCTCGTTGTCTCCATTATTTTTATTAATAAAACAATAGAAATGAGGTCCTATTTATAGCCTACGGTCAACAAATCTGGTCAAGAAACGATCCTACATTCGCAGAAATGGATCCACCCTAGATCTGGGTGGGGTCGACCCAAGGGTCGACACCCCCATGTAAGGGTCGACCCCTAATGGGACGAATTCTCTCCTCTTCCCACTCTTTGATTTTTGATTTTCTAGACATGATTTATTTATATTAGTTATATGTATGCAAACTTCAAACCTTAATATCTTCTTCATAGGTGTCCATTTTACGCAAACTCAGAGTCTACCTTAAGCAAAATTCTAATACGAACACAATGGCGTAGTCTATTTTGCTTAATTCCCAATATTTAATTAAGTATTCTTAAGTTTATTATTATAGTGTTCTTTAAAATTACGGGGTGTTATAAAGCCCCTCGACAAGAGTAACTTTAAGCTTATTAGGCAAAAGCATGGATGGAGAGATTTCAATAAGTGCCCGTGTGTATTTCATGCTCTTTCTTGCAATAGTATTAGTGTCAAAGTAGCAAAGTTTGCCAAGTAAGCTAGCTAGTCAACTAAGACCAACGAGGGGTTAGTGGACAGAAGGAATTTTGGAAAGCGTGGCCTAAACCAGAATCGAGAGTATTTGCTCACGCGCCTTACCAATAGTAACACTCCGTGGCATGATAATGAAGGGCTTCCCCTCAATAACCAAAGGGTCTCACTCAAGAACTCTCATTTTATCAGCATGGTTACTAAATTTGAGATAGAACATGGAATCAAAGTACTGGACCTGTAGCCTGCCCCTTAACTTCCAAAAACGGTTACATTTTTCATGAACGACTTGGTAAGGTGGCGAGGAAACGAGGAAAAAGCCGAACAAATGTACATCTTCAGGTATGACATTACGACCATTAACTATCTTAGTTTTAAAGCATTCTTGCGGAGAGTAGTTACTCGCAGCTAAAGGAAGGACATTGAACAAAGACGTCCAACAAGGAGCATTGGACGGTTCCACAGGGGTAGGATAAGTTGTTTCAACTGTTACATTCATTTTGCCATTTACATAAATGCTTGGAGTGCATTGTTTACCCACCAAAGCTTCAGATGCAATCGGACCAGGTGACGACTGACTAACACCACTCACATCCTTCTCAAGAACATCAGTAACGTAAACACCCAAATTATTACCTTCATCATTACCAAAGACATGGACTGGAAGATCCTTCCACCTTGAACTTTCATTACTCGCAAGTAAGGGTGATACTGGTGAATTGGAGCGAACTCTAGGGAGACTGGAGATTGGCGATCGATGGTGGGAAGCTTCAGCAGAAAGCACTTTTGGTAGCACAACAAAAACGTTGCTCAAAGAGGGAATCAGTTGAGATCTGGTGTATGTGGAATTGGAGTCGCTCTACCAGATCGCGTCCGAGAGGTTGGGCTAGTGGATTTTGGGGAGGTGGAACGTCGGCGGGGCATTGAAGAGCGGTTGAGCAGATCGAATAAATGTAGGGTGCCATTGGTCGCAGGGTGCCATTGAAATTTTAATAAGTTGAATAGAAATGAGGCATGGAAGTGCGCGGACACCCCTTCTGATTGTTTTAATAATTAAATCTACTGTTTAACAAAATTATTTAAGCACATTTCGTAATTAAATCGACATACAACTTTTATACATTGGATTAAACTATTTTCAACTTTCAGTAAATAATTAAAATATAAAAAAAATCAATATACCATTCGTATTAGATTAATAATTATTTTACAATATTTATAGACTAATACTAAATAGATCAAACTCAGAAACCATATAACAACAAGATTATATTGAATCTCTGATGCAAACTCGATTCTTAGTCAATATTTATATAATTTAACTCCAGACTACATGGATTTTACTGAAGTATATGTTAGACCAAAATATGGTTCTAACGCCCAAATTCTCTTGAATCGTAGAGAATTATAACTAGAAATAAAATGAAATGCAATAAACACACCAAGTTTATAGTGGTTCGGCGTTAAAGAACCTATGTCCACTTTATATGAAGTGGTACCAACAATATATATGCAGGAAAATATAGTTTATATACAGGCACAATTTCAGGGGAGATCATATACAAGGGGAGATTCAGAGCTATATTGTCATCAATCAAAAAGGGGGAGAATGTTGAGTCAAGAATTTCATAGAGTTTTGATCTATGACAAAGAGATAAGCTGTGACCGACAAAAAGAAGATAATCATTGGTTTGAAGAGACACAAAGAGCTACATATGGTATTTTACATTAGAGGTTGATTATTTGGTGTTTTAGTAGTGTTACCTATGTTAAAATCTATCCTCAAATAATCACATACCTCAAAATTGTCAATATATATACAAATATATATGTGTACACATAAATTGTGCACACTGGGTGAAACCGGTCGACCGCCTGGTTTTCTACCAGTCGACCGTTTCTGCCTAGTTTGCACAATAAACGTGTACACATAAATATAACATATATATATATATATTCAAATTTTTGTCTACTGGTCCTTTTTAACCTGTCGACCGTTTTCTTCCAGAAAGCAACCTTTCGTATAGACACTTCCTTTTCATTAATGGTTGCTTCTCTTTCTCTTCACCAACAATCATGGCCATTGTTCTTAACTCTTCACAAAGGGTTACAACTGTTTATTCCTTATATAAACACCATGAGATCATCATTCCTATCATCGATTTCTATCATACTAACTTGACTTATTGCTATCTACATTCTTGATCTCATTTCTATATTCTCAAGTGCTAAATTGCTCATATTCAAAACAACATCGTTTGAATCCTAGAATCTATTTAATATTCTTTTGATTCAATACGATATCCACTTCTAAATCTTCATATATACAAATATTCTATTTGAGGATAAGATTATAGGAAGGTTGTACCACAAGTGACAAATTCGAGTTATCAAGAACATATATTGTCAACAATAATTATATTCATCTTTGTTGAAGTCCTCGGTGTTGTAAGAGGCAAGTGGTGAAGTCCTCGGTGTTATTAGAGGTGTGAAATCCCGTTCGTCTGCTCGGGTGTTGTATACCTGTTCCTCCGGGTGAAGTGAGGTGGTTGTTAGTAAAAATCCGGATAGAAGTCTGGGACTGGAGGTAGGACGGTGCTCCGAACCAGTATTAAAATCCCTAGTCTGATTTTTCTATTTTATTGCTTTTACTGTTTTATACATTTCTGTAATTAGCTATTATTTCATACTTGAGTGTTGTATATCATATTACACGATCCGTGTGTACTATACTAAGAACGTAATCTTCATATGATTCTGATTATACGATTGAATACAAGTACAATTCTCAATCTCCTCTCAACTTCACTTTCACAATGATAATTCACTCAGTAATTTAGAGTTATTTCTAATTAGAAATAGAAGAAGTATGATAATGGTGGAGTACGAGCTCTCAATTGACAAAAGATCCCAAAAAGGCCAAGTGTTGGGCTATTTATAGGCAATTCTAGTAGGCAGTTCGTGAGGACATGTGGCGCCCATCCCGAAAATCTCAGAGTCGTTCATGAGTGAGTGGAGAAATGGTCAGAGTAGCCATTGTAGACACGTGTCACCAAATCCATAATCTTTGGTTCATAGATGACGTGGGCTGAATAGGTCAAGCAACTATTCTGATAACAAGGTTGGGTCGTGACACATGTACATGAACCGGGTTGTGAGGTAGGGGCACGAGCCGGGTTGTGAGACAGTGGCGCGAGTCGATGGCAGGGGGGAGGTCATGAGCCGGAATTGTTTCCTGGGCAGCGAGCCATCTTTGTGAGTCAGAACGATTATTTTGAACACGTGAGTATGCGGGACTTCTATGACGGCCGCCTTGCACCATCAGACATTTCCCTAAAATGCGTTGTGTCAATGTCCGACTAGCACGGGACGATCGCCAAAAGAGGGTTGAAACGATGAATCATCAAGAACCTGAAGTATATCTCACAGCGCATGGAACAAAATATAATAATAACATACTTGATATAAAACAGGCAAGACAGTGCATAAGCTGAAAACTAAACCATATCCATCAGAGTAGCGGAATCCCAAAATACAGCTTATGATCCAAACCATTATTACAACTTCACAATACTATCTCTAAAAAGGAAATAAAAAAGGTACACTACTAATGCCCAAGCAGTGACTTACAACAACACAGGGAGAATATATGTATATAGTACGTGGAAGCCTCATGCTCGTCTCTGGACAGCTACTCGTGCATAACCACCTAACCTGTCTCTAGTCTGCTCATTTAGGAGCACCCAAAGCAATAAGAAGAGACATAAAACTCTGGGTAAGATGAAAGTCTGGTAAGAGCGATAGCAAATCTATACCACTAAATAGAGCAAAAATAGGTATAAGAAATCATACCTGACCTGGACCTGCAACCAAAGAGTTAGCACAACAAGATGTACAATACTCTAAGGTAACACTAACATAGTGTAAAAATGGGTGTGTGTGTGTCATGGTGATAGCAAACATCAAACATAGCAATCATCCTCACATCTCTCACTCAATGCGTTAAGCATACGATATCCACCACTTTGATCACCAGATTTATTGGGGCCATGACGGAGTCCAACACCATACAACTATCGCTACGACCACTTTGCCCTTTAGGGCCCTGACGGAGTCCCATTCCATACAACCTCTGACCCCACTACACTGGTCCATAGTCAATAACCCGATCGGATCAACCAGTCCATATAGCCATGGTCCTGGTTCATCCACATACCCCATCTCTCAATGGTGAACCAAAGTTATGGATATCGATAACCCCTTTGCACACGTCCCGCAACAAAGTCCAACTCTAGAAGTTAACTTGTTGGTTCCCATCTGGATCCTGAGTAATAACTTCTCACTTGGACCTCCTTTGCATCTCGGGTTTTAGTTGAATTGGTCTTCAGAAGAGTTCACAATCTTCGTCGCATGGTAGAAATTCAAATCCAGTTCGATTAGTGGTGCTCCATCTAGTCGGTTCATGACACTCTCCTGGTGGTGGTTCGTGACCCTCTCTTGGTGGCGGTTCGTGACTCTCTCCTGGTGGCAGTTCGTGACCCTAGTTCATGACCCCCCTCCTGGGGGCGGTTCGTGACCCTCTCCTAGTGGCGGTTCATGACCCTCTCCTAGTGGCGGTTCATGACCCCGTTTCGTGACCCTGTCCTGAGGGCGGTTCGTGACCCTCTCCTGGTGGTGGTTCGTGACCCCAGTTCATGACCCTCTCCTAGTGGCGGTTCGTGACCCCGGTTCGTGACCCTCTCCTAGTGGCTATTCGTGACCTCTTCTGGTGGCGGTTCGTGACCCTCTCCTGGGGGCGGTTCGTGAGGCATACCTCCTTCGAGAAGCGAAATCCTGCAGTTTTTCCAACAAGATAATTTTGCCAAACGATGGCGTTTTCAACCATTCTAACTTACCTATGTCATTAAAAAACATACCAAATAGTTGTAGCAACATATAGAATCAATCAAAAACATTAAAATATCAATTACCTAGGCTATTGTAGATCAAACATACCCCTAATATAGGATTTTCCCCTTAACCATGTTTAACCATATCTAACTATAAGATTAGCAAACTTAATCCAAATTAACCCAAATTCATACCAACGACATAAAATAATATTTTGGAATTTTTAGATGTATAACTTCGCTAATTATCGCTAATCACTCCTAATTAGCCATAATTAGTGTATAAACATGCAAATCACTCACCTTAGCCACAAATGAATGTTAGATATGAAACTTATATTGATTTGGCATGGATTCCTATGTAGTGCAGCCGCTCCAACTCTGATTTGGTGTTAATCCGACTTGATTTGACGTAGTTTTGATCAATTAGTGATTAGAGAGCAATTAGAGAGAGATTTGGAAGATGAAGGTCATGACTAGGGTTAGAGGAATGTTTGTGGCGGCTGGAAAAATGGAAGGGAACGTTTCTCCAAACCCTTTCAGCCCTCCCATAACCCTAATCCGGAAATGGGTTATGGGCCTAGCTGCCAATCACCCTATTAAGCCCGATTAAGCAGTTTTCCATCTTCCAAACCTTATTTCAACCATATCTCCCAAACGGTAAGTATGTTTAATTAATGTGACCACTTTACGGAATGGGAAACCATTATCCGAATCTAATGGAAGTGGTTTTAGGTCAAAACTCCTTACCAATCAAAAGTTATAGACGAAACAAGATTGGCTAAGCACAAAATGGTCATTTAAAATTCGGCAAAAATCATGAATGTGGGAAATGACCCTAGTAGTCGTTTCCCAAAGTTACACGACTATATGACTTCGTATGAGAATAAAATAAATATTCTACGATCCTCCGATACGTAGATAGCGGGTCGTTACACTCTCCCCCCTTAAGAAATTTCGCCCCCGAAATTCCTTAACCAAGAAAACATACAATGAAGCCCTACATGCCTATTAGCCATTTACAAACAATCAAACATACATAATAACACAACAAGCCTATCCTAGCATGCGGTTTACTAACAAGGGAGTAACTATGTCACAATTAAAATCTTACCAAGTAAAGAGCTCTGGATATGACTCCCTTATGTTCTCCTCGGTTTCCCAAGTACAGTCATTCTTAATATCACCCCACTGGACCTTAACCAGTTTCACCGTCTTCCTCCGTATCGTGTCTGATAATATGAACTGGTCTAGGGTTTCCAACTACTTCGGGTTTTATCTCGATATCATCCAACTGATCTGGTGAAATAGTCATATCAGAATCGGTCATGTCCTTAACTGAGAAACATGAAATACGTTGTGCACTCCTGCCATCTTGTCAGGTAATCCAAGTCTATATGTTAAATTCCCAACTTGTTTGAGAATTGGAAATGGACCGACAAACCTTGGTGCTAATTTACCCCTTCTACCAAACTGAATCACACTATTTAACAGAGAAATTTTGACAAATACCAAGTCACCAATGGAGAATTTCAAATCTCTTCGTCTTTTATCAACATAACTCTTCTGCCTATCTTCGGTAGCCTTCATTCACTGTTGAATAACCTAGATCTTACCTGAAGTTTCTCTTATTACATCTGGACTAAGCACAAATTTCTCATCGGTTTCTAAACAACATGATGGTGAGTTGCACGGTCTTCCGTACAAAGCTTCAGATGGAGCCATACCAATACTGGACTGATAACTATTATTATTTGTGAACTCAACCAGATGCAAATGGTCATCCAATGAACCCCCATAATCCAATATACAAGGTCTCAAGAAATCCTCTAATACACGATTCACCCTCTCTGTTTGACCGTCGGTTTGAGGATTGTACGTGGTACTGAGATGTAATTCTGACCCTAAAGCCTCTTGTAAGCTCTTCCAAAACCCACTAGTAAATAATAGATCTTGGTAACACACAATACCTTTAGGTACTCCATGAAATCTCACTACCCACTTCATATACAGTTTCGCTAACTTAGCTGCCGTTCTATTCGACACGACCGGTATAAACATTGCACTTTTGGTCAATCGATCCACAATCACCCAAATACTATTGTAACCCGATCTAGTCCTTGGTAAACCATCAACAAAATCCATTGAGACTTGTTTCCATTTCCATTCGGGGATTTCCAATGGTTGTAACAAACCACTGGGCTTCTTTTGCTCGGCTTTAATTAACTGGCAGTTCACGCACTTGGATATAAACTTCCCAACGTCTCTCATCATCCCTTCCTAGTAGTATATCTTCTTCATGTCTCGATACATTTTGTTACCACCGGGATGTATAGTCAGCTTCGAGTGATGACACTCTCTAAGCGCTACAATCCATTTACGTTGCGTACAACCAGCCTCCCATTCTTTCAAAGCCATCCTTCTCGATCAAGTCCATACTTCTTCATTCTCTCGTCGTCGATACCCATCTCTACCTTCGAGATGATTTCCAATAGATTAGGATCGTCCCTCTGAGTGGAACCAATCCGCTCAATCAAAGTCAGTCTGTTCGTCAAACTTGCTAACATCTCTGGATCCAATTCATACTTAGGTCTGAAATCATATCCCGCGATATACTCCAGTTGCTTCCATTCCAGGAACATAGCCCCCAAACTGGTATGTCTCCTACTCAATGCATCAGCTACCGCATTTCCCTTCCCAGGTGTGTATGCGATATTGAAATCATATGAAGCCAAGAACTCTAACCATCTCTGTTGATGAAGATTTAAATCCTTTTGAGAGAAAAGATACTTTATAGACTTATGATAGGTAAACAATTCAAATCTTTCTCCCAAGAGATAGTGTCTCCACATCTTCAACGCAAACACGATCGCTACCAATTCTAAATCATGGGTAGTATACCTTTTCTCATGTGTTTTTAGTTGCCGACTTGCATAAGCTACAACCCTACCTCCTTGCATCAGTACAACACCTAGTCCGGCACCACAGGCATTCGTGTATACCATCATCTCTTCGTTCCCCTTAGGAATAACTAACACTGGCGCACACGTTAACTTCTCATTTAGACTCTTAAATGCATTCTAATACCTTCTGTCCCAAGCAAAAGCTTTATTCTTCTTGGTTAACTGAGTTAACGGTGCTACTATCTTGGAGAAGTCTTGAATAAATTTACGATAGTATCTAGCTAACCCCAAGAAACTTCTAACGTCCATTGTGTTCTTGGACGTAGACCAATCTTGCACCGTAACCACCTTCGCAGGGTCCACGGCAATACCATTCTCTGAAACAATATGGCTCAAGAACCTTACAATATGGCCCAAGAACCTTACTTCCCTCCTCTAAAAGTGACACTTAGAAAATTTCGCTTTCAATCGGTGTTTCCTTAAAACCTCCATCACTGTCCTCAAATGCTCCTTGTGTTCTTCCTCTGTCCTCGAGTAAACCAAGATATCGTCCAAGGACACAAGAACAAAGTTATTTAATTGATCCCTGAAAACCCTATTCATAAGATCCACAAAATATGTGGGTTCATTAGTCAACCCGATTGGCATGACCAACCACTCGTAGAATCCAAACGACGTCTGAAATGTCGTTTTAGGTATACTCTCAGCTGCTACTCGAAGCAGATGAAATCCTGTTGCGAGATCTAACTGGGAAAACACTCTTGCTCCATTCAGTTTATCAAACAAATCATCTACATATGGAAGAGGATACTTATTCTTCATAGTCACCTTGTTCAACTCGCAGTAATCCACACATAAGCGAAGGGAACCATCGGCCTTAGTAGCAAAGACAACTGGTGCTCCCCAGTCGGAAACACTTCTTCAGATAAATCCCTTCTTCAAAAGATCGCCTACTTGCACTTCGAGCTCTCTCTGCTCCCTTGGCGTCATACGACGAAGAGGCATCACTATAGGTCTGGCATCTTTCACTAAATCAATCTGAAACTCGATCTCTCGGCGTGGTGGAAGTCCGGTCACTTCCCCAAAGATGTCCGGGTACTCACTAGCAATAGGCACATCTGATAACTCATCATGCGGGATGTCGAGGGAATTTAGAAAACTAGCCATCACCCTATCACTAGGTAGGAAACCCAATACCACCCTCTGCTCATCATCTACTCTAATGGTCACCGAAGACCCCTCACAGTCTACCACCATCCCATACCTTTGGAGCCAATCGACTCCCAAAATAATGTCAAACCCAGTAAAGCCCAAAACAAAGCAATCACAAGAAAACATACATCCATGACTCGATAAGACAAAATTACGACAAATCATACAAAGGCTAGTTGAACCACCGATCGGGTTCGTCACAAATAAAGGTCTATCGACAACCTCAGGTTCCAATTCCAACCTATCTACCAGGTCACTAGATACGAAGGAATGGGAAGCCCCGGTATCAAACAGTACTCGAACAGGAACATCATAAATAGAAAGCATACCTTGGATAACGACACCCTTTCCCTTCTCCGCCGCTGTTGGGGCATTCGACGAAGAAGGAACAACATTGATAACATATGCTTTCACGATCTGCTTCTCCTTAGAAGGTTGTGGGCATTTATCTTTGTGATGTCCTACTTGTCTACAACTGAAGCACTTCCTGTCCGCTGGCTTTGCTTGACAATCTCTGGCATAGTGGCCCTTATTGCCACAGCTAAAGTACTCGATATCTTTCCTATTCTTCTTTTTCTGACCATCTTTGGTTTGGTTCTGTTTTCTCTTATTCTGAGAATTCTTATTGCCATCACCGCTTGCCTGCGGTTTTGGATCCTCTGCAGATGTAACGTGACCTCAGTCTTTTGCTTAGAGTAAAGGCTCTCCGACCTCAATGCCTTTCCCATAATAGATTCGAATGTCTCATCGATATGGTTTATAAGTCTTTCCCCCAAGTACCCATCTAGGCCAATTATGAACTTCTCGTTCTTCTTCTCGGTAGTATCGATAAGAGATAATCCATATTCCGAGAAATATCGAATTCAACAATGTATTCTGAGACTGTCCTACCATTCTGCTTAAACTCCAAAAACTTCCTAAACAATTTTGATTTCTAAGAAGCTGGAATAAACTTGTCACTGGAGCGAGTCTTAAACTGATTCCAAGTAACTTGATCCTCGGGGGTGGCCACTTTAATGGCATTCCACCAATTCATTGCCCGTCCTTGAAGCTGACGTGATGCTAGCTTCCTCTTCATTGCATCATCAATCCCTAAATCCTCGAAGATGCGCTCACAACTATCCAACCAATCTTGAACCACCGTAGCCGATTCCCTTCCATGGAACGGCTTCCCACCAAGACTAGTATTATCCTTGTTAATCTTGGTGAAATCGGCTCTAGGCGCCTGCACAACTACACCACCATCGTTAGCTGCATTAGGAACTGCTCCCTGAGCAACCCTAAGCATCTCTCGCATGAAGACAGTAAACATCGTCCTTATGTCAGGGACATTCCCATTGTCGGCTCCTGAACCCGTACTCCTCGTATTTCGGCTCATCGCTCAATCTGTAAAGAGAAAACGATTAACCATCTTCTTAGTGGTTTCCGTGCAATGCGACTTCATCCTTAGATATACTAATGGTACATATATGGTTTTTGAAAACCAAAATATCAAAATACATGCCCTCATATACGTATACCATCTCTCTCTGATGTCTTCCTCTAGGTTAAACTACGCAACCTAGGCTCTGATACCAAGTGTGACCGCCCCGCACCATCAGACATTTCCCCGAAATGCGCCATGTCAATGTCCGACTAGCATGGGACGATCGCCAAAAGAGGGTTGAAACAATGAATCACCAAGAACCTGTAGTATATCTCATAGTGCATGAAACAAAATATAATAATAACATACTTGATATAAAATAGGAGAGACAGTACATAAGCTGAAAACTAAACCATATCCCTCAGAGTAGCGAAATCCCAAAATAGAGCTTATGATCCAAACCATTATTACAACTTCAAAATACGGTCTCTAAAAAGGAAATAAAAGAGGTACACTACTAATGCCCAAGCAGAAACCAGCAACAACACATGGAGAATATATGTATATAGTACGTGGAAGCTCCTGCTCGTCTCCGGACAACTACTCATGCATAACCACCTAGCATGTCTCTAGTCTGCTCGTTTAGGAGCACCCAGAGTAATAAAAAGAGTCATAAAACTCTGGGGTAGACGAAAGTCTGGTATGAGCGATAGAGAATCCATACCACTAAATAGAGCAATAACAGGTATAAGAAATCATACCTGACCTGGGTCTGCAACAAAAGAGTTAGCACAACAAAATGTACAATACTCTAAGATAACACTAACATATAGTGTAAAAATGGGAGTGTGTGTGTCATGGTGATAGCAAACATCAAACATAGCAATCATCCTCACATCTCTCACTTAGTGCGTAAAGCATACAATATCCACCGCTTTGATCACCAGATCCATTGGGGCCATGACGAAGTCCAACTCCATAAAATTATCGCTACGAACACTTTGCCCTATGGGGCCCTGACGGAGTCCCACTCTATGCAACCTCTGACCGCACTGCACTGACCCATAGTCAATAACCCTATCGGGTCAACCAGTCCACATAGCCCTAGTCATGGTTCGTCTACGTACCCCATGTCTCAATGGTGAACCAAAGTTAAGGATATCGATAACCCTTTTTCACACGTCCCACAGCAAAGCCCAACTTTAGAAGTTAAGTCGTTGGTTCCCATCTGGATCCTGAGTAATAACTTCTCACTTGGACCTCTTTTGCATCTCAGGTTTTAGTTGAATTGGAGTTGATCTTCAGAAGAGTTCACAATCATCGTCGCGTGGTAGAAATCCAAATCCAGTTCGGTTCGTGATGCTCCATCTGGTCGGTTCATGACCCTTTCCTGGTGGCGGTTCATGACCCGGTTCGTGACCCTCTCCTGGTGGTGGTTCGTGACCCCGGTTCGTGATCCTCTCTTGGGGGCGGTTCGTGACCCTCTCCTGGTAGTGGTTCATGACCCCGGTTCGTGACCCTCTCCTGGGGGCAGTTTGTGACCCTCTCCCGGTGGCGGTTTGTGGCCCCGGTTCATGACCCTCTCCTGGTGGCGGTTTGTGATCCTGGTTCATGACCCTCTTTTGGGGGCGATTCTTGACCCTCTCCTGGTGGCAGTTCGTGACCCTCTCCTGTGGCAGTTCATGACCCTCTCCTGGGGGCGGTTCGTGAGGCATACCCCCTTTAGGAACCGAAATCCTACAATTTTTCCAACAACCTATTCGCCAAAGGACAGCGTTTTCAACAATTCTAACTTTCCTATGACATCAAAAAACATACCAAACAGTAGTAGAAACATATAGAATCTATCAAAAACATTAAAACATCAACTACCTAGGCTATTGTAGATCAAACATACCCCAAATCTAGGATTTTCCCCTTAACCATGTTTAACCATATCTAACTATAGGATTAGAAAACTAAATCCAAATTAACCCAAATTCATACTTGCGACATAAAATAATATTTTAGAATTTCTACGTATTTTTCTAGAACTTTTAGATGTATAATTTCACTAATTATCACTAATTACCCCTAATTAGCCATAATTAGTGTATAAACATGCAAATCACTCAACTTAGCTACCAATGAATGTTATATCTGAAATTTATATTGATTTGGCATGGATTCCTATGTAGTACAGCCACTCTAACTCTGATTTGGTGTTAATCCGACTTGATTTGACGTAGGTTTGATCAATTAGTGATTAGAGAGCAATTAGAGAGAAATTTGAAAGATGGAGGCCATGACTAGGGTTAGAGGAATGTTTGTGGCGGTTGGAAAAATGAAAGGGAATATTTCTCCAAACCCTTTCAGCCCTCCCATAACCCTAATCCCGAAATGGGTTATGGGCCTAGCTACTAATCACCCTATTAATTCGGATTAAGTTGTTTTCCATCTTCCAAACCTTATTTCAGCCATATCTCCCACACGGTAAGTCTGTTTGATTAATGTGGCCACTCTACGGAATGGGAAACCATCATCCGAATCCAATGTAAGTGGTTTCAGGTCAAAACTCCTTACCAACCAAAAGTTATAGGCTAAACAAGATTCTCCATGGGCAAAACGGTCATTTAAAATTCAACAAAAATCATGAATGTGGGAAATGACCCCAGTAGTCGTTTCCCAAAGTTACATACCATATGACTTCGTATGAGAATAAAATAAATATTCTACGATCCTCCGATACGTAGAATGCGGGTCGTTACACCTTTTCCCACCTAATTGTTAACATTTAAACTTTTGGTGGCTTGGTCAAAAAGCTAGCCAACATTTTACCCCCTTAGAGTACATTTTATCATCGATGAGACGTGCTTCGAAATAATCAATTTGTTTGTTCCTGAAGCGGTGAGTACCAATAGTCGTGTCTGTTTATATCGTCACGCAGCTTCACAAAGTCGTGTCCCTTTATGAAACCGTGTTTTCTGATGTCTTGAGACGAGTATAAATAGTAGACCGAGTTTCCAATTATTTCTACATATTTGTCATTCTTTCAGCCTTGAGTTCTTGAAGCAAACAACAATTAATCTCTCAAGTATTTTTTTCGAATTTCTTAAATTATATTTGGAAAATTCAACATTTTCCATCATGTTACTGGATCAATAGTTTTGACGCTTTTGAACCGCTAATCATTTTTGAGGCCCGATCACTAGACCGAGGTGTGTGTGCCATTCCCTTCGGATCGGTCTGGGCTATCACGAAGTAGAGTTTCTAGCAGGCTTTAAGGCCCTGAACCGGGCCAATCATAGGGTTATTGGCCCAACTGTTCGTCAGGGGTCCAAGAGGTCTGATTTCCTTTATAAAAATGTTTTACCTTTCTCCTTCATTTAATTTTTACCACTGTAAAGTTAATTCCCCAAATCTGAAAACCTAACTCGCGATTCTCTCCAAATTGAAACCCTAGTTTCGAAACTTTACCCAATTTTACCAGAATTCAGGATTCCAATTTGGATAGGTAATTGCAAATAGGAATTCTCGTTAGTTTTCATTGTTGTTCTTAATCTAATTTTCTTGCGAGCTGCTCCTCGAGTTTCATCTCTATTTTCGTGGTATTACCCATCGATAGTCTCGTCGGTGTTGGTTTTTGCCGTAGTGCCAATGTTGGTGATGTATCTTGCACCCAAGGGAGAGTTATGAGGGCATTGTTTCATTGATTTATGGGTGAACTCGTGAGAGATTGGAAGTATATGAGATGAGAAAAAGGGAATGGAGTCAGGATGAGTGATGAACTTTTGAGGCAGTAGGTCAACTGAGGACCCGTTAGTGTAGATAGGAAGCGGGAGAGTTGGAGGAAAGATGTGCTCTGGTGATCCGGTTCATGAAATGAGTAGGAGATGAGCGGGGGATCGGGTCATATTCTAGTGAGCCGATCTCATGATGTGCTCTGTTTGGAATTGGCAAGTCGCCCTATTCGCGCGTTGGCCCCAATTACGAGCGAGTCAGGATGCTCGAGCGGGTCGATGGGGCGAGTTGTTGTTGAGCCACGGTTCGATGCTTATCGCGAGCCGATTCATTTCCATGAACTTAAGCCGCATCACGAGTCGGACCCCCTCGCGAGCCGAATCATATAACTATACAAGTTAACTTATCCCCGATCCACTTATTAGCCTACAACTATTCCCGACTAAGAAACACCGATTAACCAAACATGCCAATATATACTTCAGTTGAGAATCAATTAAAACCAGAGTAAATCAACAAACAGTTAGGTTAGAGCCTTCAAATAAGTCAATCTGGATTGGAGGAGAACATGTCTTAATGGCGTATAGTGACCAATTTCGTGCTTATTTGCCTTACTTCATGCCCTTCTTTTCAGTACTGCGCACACCGGCACACACTAGCACTTGCATATACGGGGGTCACGGGTATCTATGCTCTAATTTTTTATGCTTTTTTATCAACACAGCAATATGTTAGATAGAGGTTTGGCAAGGTTATCAGATAAAAGTGCAGCTTCGGACTCTCCAAGCTATTACAATCCTGACGTACTCCCGTCAGACCTAGATTGGGATATCTCCGGGTCAAAGTATGAAATAGATATGGATACAGGATCAACATCACCTGAGAGTACATCAGTTGAGGAAGAAGAAAGAGAGGGTGGAATTGGGGATAATCGCGCTCCCGATGAATTCGAGAGTGCCATAGAATTAGACGATCTGAGTGACTCTATAGCTTCAACACTTGATGATATAAAGTTAAAGAAAATATGTTTAAAGCATGGGATTCCATGGGATGAGGTTAAAGTTGTGGAGAAAACGAATAGGCCCCATTCTGCTCCGGAAGGGTATATGGCCATCAGCAAGGTCATGTGTTCAATAGGCGCTATTCCTCCATTCCATCCACTCATTGTTGACTTTCTGAGACGAATGTATATTGCTACCATGCAGCTTCACCCCAATGCCTATGTTGCTTTATATAGCCTGAACATTAAAGACGCAGAAGTTCTTGGAACTGAGCTCTTTTACGAAGAACTAAACTTCTATTTCCATTTTAGACATCGTTCTATAGGGACCTCGAATTTTGTTTTCTTTGAGTCTATCCCCACTAAGAAAGTCCTGATTGATGGACACAACAATTTAGGCGATGCTAAATTTGATTGGTTTTATATAAAGCGCCGGGCTGGGTGTGCAAGGAGGTGGCTTAAGTCAAGTAAGTCTTTGGCCTTTAATTGTCTACTACAATTGCATGCATTGACGCACTAATATTTCTTTTCCTTTTACAGTTCCCAATCCCAAGAAGAAAAAGGGAGAAATATACAAAGATCGTTTGACCCGCCTTAGGAAAAGTGAGTTTGATTTTCTAAAAATCAAGAAATGCATAAACGATGAGAATCTTCAAAAACACCAACTTTTGGATATAAGGCGAGGCCTCGGTCAAGGAGGCAAGCCTTATAAGTATGTGCCCCCAGCCCAAACTCTTGGGGAATCTAGCAACATGCTTTTGAGAAAGGGACAGGTGACCACAGAAATTATAAAAACAACCGAGATTCCCAAAAGTCCTTCACTGATGAGTGTCCAAGATGATGAAGATCCAAATGTGTACACTGGGAGTGGAGTTCAAGGCGATGAGACGAAAGACGCTTCCATTCCCGAAAGGCAACCCTCTCCACAAACACCGCCACCGACTAAGCCTCTAACTCATGATTTACAAACAGAAGAACAAATATATGGAGATTTACCCAAGCTTCCTTTGCCAGACGATATTTACACTTTTGAGGATTTTGGAACAGGGTCATTCTTTCCTATTTCTGAGGAAGAACCTACCCCTGTTAAGGATGGAGACACTGCACGGACAAGCCTGGCTCTGAGTCCTGTCCGTTAGGGGGATCACATAAGAGACACACACCACATGCACCACACACCATGACACTTATACGTTGTATCGACTCATGATTCTATACTTGCTTGTTATTTTTACAGGAAAAATGACTCGTCGTCGTTATTCTCATCGGGATCTTCGAGTGTACACGCCCAAATTCAATCCTATTACCGAGCATGACTGCGGTGACAGTCGCGGGAGGGATAACAGGAAGCACTATGATTCCCACCAACCTCATTCTTCGTGCTCTCGCTCTCCCCCAAGGCACGATATCGAGAAGCATTATAGCCATCAAATTCAACATGGGGGAGGCAAACAACCACCCAAAGTTACAATCCCTCCAAAGAGTGTTCGTTCTCAGGAGAAATCTAATAAAAAACATTTCAAGGCCAAAGACAAGCATAAGGGGCCGAGCGAAGAGTTGGAGAAGGGAAATAAAGCTCTTGTCCCTTCCAAACAGCGTAAAATTGATATTACTACTACACAGCTGGTGGTTCTTACTACTGAAAATCAGGCAAAACTAAAACTTTTGCGGGAGCAGTTCCCTGAAGTCTACTTTGGAAGTATGCCTTTTGTTCCAGATCTTGAACCGGTTCCTGATGATTGGGACATAGAGGTCAAGGACCAGTTATGCTTCGTGGCTAAACAATACAAAGGAATGAAGAAGCATGCCAAGAAGCTTTTCGAGGTCATTCTCCATCTTGAAGTGGATGTAAAGGATGCATGGGAAAAGGCGGAATATGACGTTAAGTCCAGAGATGAGGCCAAGAAGAAATTAGAAGATACTCAAGCTCAGCTTGCCTTAGCTCAGCGGGATGCCAAAAATTATATAAAGCAATTCGAGAAAGCAGAGAGGCGCTTCCACACTGAGCTCGACTCAAATAGCCGGGAGCGTACAACCATGAGAAAGGAGATAGAAGATCTCAGATATCAGATCAGCTAACACTAATCTGAAATTATCACAGGGCCGCTTTACCAAGGAAAAGGCTGTTTGGGAGAATGAAATGGCAAATCTGAAGGCCCGACTAACTCAAGCTGAGGAAAGGGCAGTTCTTGCTACAGGACACGCCGATACAGCTCTCAATTCTGCCTTCGATGCTAACACCAAACTTGCCATGGCAGAATAGAAGATAGAAGAATTCGATGAATTGCCGATGGACTTCTTCGCTCAGGTGATTCGAACCCGAGACATCTCATGGATCAAGAACTATCCTACCACTCTGGTCGAGGTATGGGACCAAATTGTTGAAGGTGAGAAGCAACGTCTACAAGTTAAGGCTATTGACGAGGATCAGCTCATGCGGACTTACCTGAAAGGTGAGGAATTTGAGAGGCTAGCAGAAGGGAGGCGTCTAATTAAAGAATCTATGGAGGAGGAGAGGCGTAAGCTTAAAGATAAAAATAAGGTTGAGGAAGTTCTAGCTCAGCCATGGAATTCAAGACTGCTGAGGTCGAGGAGTACAATCCTGATGACCCGCTAATTTTCGGAATTCCTATTCCTCCACCTACTAAGGTTTCTATTACAACTCCAGACAAGCAATTGGCCGAAGGTATCTCCATATTCTCTCCACAATTTGTCAAAGTTGTTATAACTTGTCATCGTATTGTGGAGCAAACATATGTGAGGACCACATTCTCTCCTAAATTAATAACTGTTGCTTCTCGTGATGTAGGTGCCAAGCCCGCTGAAGGGATTAGAGAGGAGCAAACAGAGACTGAGACGGTTGAGAAGGCCATTATACCACCAAGCACGGATATTGTAACACCCCGTATTTTTAAGAAAATATAATAAGAATAACTTAATTAAATAATGAGAGTTAAGTAAAACGGACTACGCCATTGCGTCCATCTCGGAATTCTGGTCAAGATAGACACCTGGTTTGTATAAAACGGACATCATATGAAGAAGTTATTCAGCCTAGAAGTTTGTATACGCACAAGAGAAATATATACATATACATATATATATATATATATATATATATATATGCAAACACATTAAAATGTAAAACAAAGAATAAAATAAGGATTGCATGTAATAAATACATGCAATGAAAAAAATGTAATGAATGCAATGAAAGAAAGAAATGATTGGTTGCATGCAATGTAAATATGTTGCATGCACTGATTTGCAAACATAATGCATTAACATTAAAAGAAAAAGATTCATGCAATGGTTTAATTTAAGTATTGTAACTAACATGAAAAAGAGAAGTAAGGAGAGAACAATAATTATCATGGTTCTAAGACTTATTAACAAAAGACTTCATAGCTCAGTTGGTTAAGGCATTGATTTTGTAACATAGAGGTCGGGGGTTCGAACCCCGGCGGTGGCATAATTTTTATCTTTGTTTTAGAGAGGGCCAACTGAACATGCAAATATATGTACGTAGACAAATTCAAAATTTGAAAGGATAAGAACATACATATAAGGAAATAAAGAAAATATATGTATATATATGAGAATATATATATATATATATGCATAAATATATGTATACAAAAGATAAAATTCAAGATAAGGCTACAGTCAATGAAATATGGCAAGAATCAAATAACGGTGCAACAACATTAAATTTTGAAAATAAAACGAAAATTGTGCGTATATATACGCATAAAATGGTCGGTGGAGGAATTGTATACATATATGAATATTTCATGTGAATAAAACAGTTAAATAAATTCCAGAAATTCAAAAGTTCAAAAATCAAATTTCTATGCCAAAACAATTCAAACACTCGAAATTCAAATTTCTGCGCCAAAACAGCTTGCGGGACCTAATGATGACTCAGCATTGCGTGTATGATAAGATTTGGCCAGATTCATTTGCGAACCTGGACTATTTTCTTAACTGGGTTCAATGCTGACTCAGCGCTGCTTGTAGGGCAAGGGCTTGAGCATCTATAAATAAGACCCTAAACCAAACCCTAAACATCATAATTTGGTGGCTGCGCTGGAGCTCTGCCATGGCTCCCTCTCTCTTCTCAAATCTATTCTGAAATTAAAATGTTAGCCTAGGAGGATTATGAATTCAGATCTGGAAGAGGGAATCAACGTTAATAAAAAGATTATTAAATCATGAAAGCAAGGTAAACCTCTAAGAACCAATCTATTTAAATTATTTCTCTTCCCTTCTCTTTTCATGAAATAATAAATCCATGGTCATTAGGTCATGAATCAAATTAAAGGGAAAAGAAAAACCATGGATGATATAACGGATCAGATCTAAAATTTGGGGAAAGCTTAAAGGTGAGTGGGTTTAAGCCATAGCCTTTAGATAATGTTATGACTATCGTTTAGCATTCCCCTTTTTAATAAATTTTGAAATGGCCAGTTTAATTATAAATTGCTGTTGTAACGAACTGAAATGTTGATATGAATATGTCAGGAAATTCCTATGTTGAATTGGCTAAGTTATTGAATGTTTACATGTTGGAAAAAATATAAACTTGTTAGGATATGAATAGCCAATTCAGTGATTGTAATTACATGCTTTACTTGGGACATATTATTGATTGAATGGCATGTTAAAATAATTACCCGATTGAATGTTTACATGTCCTAGTAGAATTAAACATATGTTGAAATGACATGCGACAAAACATAGGCAAAAATTAGACAACATGTAAATTAGATTACTATAAACTATATTACAGTAAAAAGGATAATATGTCTAAAATTTTCATATACTGAACATAATATATATTATGTTTTGAGATTTTAATTTGGAAGCGCAATTTGATATGAACATAAGTGATTGAATGAAAATGAATATGCCTAGGATTACAATTAGACATTGTAAATACACTTATGGCACGAGGTTAGGTTGCATTAGTGGCGGAAGTCTGCCCGGACCCAACCGGCATATCCAGCAGCCACTAATGTTGAACCTAATGTGAGAGGCCTAAGTGCAAGAATTAACAACATGTGCTAAGACACGAGGTTAAGTCATCTTGTGGTAGAAGTCTGCTCGAAACCCCCCCCCCCCCCGGGAAATCCAACGTCCACAAGTGTAGGCTTAATGTGAGAGGTCTTGTGCTTATATATATATATATATATGTATATAACAAGATATGAATAAATGGCAAGGATGGTAATTAAATGTCTAACTCAGAAAATAAGAAAGGAAGGGATGTAATGAACTGAGTTTGTGTGATAAGAGGGAAAAGTGATGTATTTCCCTAAATGACTTATTTCTGAAAACATTGTTGCAAGTAAGCCACAATAAATATAGAAAAGGAAAGAAATTACTTGCTACCACGGATTTAGATGGGAAAACGTTATGAAAATAAATCACTGATTCCTTCTATCAAACTGATAAGGTGCATGAAGTGTTTTCCTTAATATAATAAGGAATATATATTATAGAGAATGAAGAATAATGGTTTACAACAGTAAATGGTTTAAAAGGGGAATGATAATAACCTATTATAAATAAATAACATTAATGAAAATGTTGTATAATAGGTAGACTTGTCCTAGGGACAAGCGAAAATTATAACTTAGGTTATAATAAACTAGTAAGGGAATGGTATAACCGGTGAATTAAGTTAAGTGACACTTAATTGTAAATTTAGTAAGCAGAAAAGGGGAAAGATAAAACCAGTTAAGAAAAGGAGGGAAAATATATTATACTTAATTATAAATTAAGTAGTCTGGGAGTCATTTACTTTATTGTCCCCTCTACGCTCTGTTCTTCAAGTGCTAGAGTGTGCTAATATTAATTTTGTTTTTTAGGCTCTATTTCTACATACCTTAGGATCATTTTAGTGTTTGCGATGAAAGTCACGAGCATAATAGTATATACGAATATAAATAAAAGGATAAGCATGAAACGGGGCAGTAAAGGTAAACGACACACGATATATTTATAGTGGTTCGGTCGAATCATGACTTACGTTCACTTCATAATCTTTTGCTGGTGCAACCAGATTGTTCTAGGCAAGTCGTGCCTTTTTACATGGTCCTAAAATCAAAAGAGTAAAAATGACAATTCATGTCAAGTAATGCCGCAAATGCTGGGCGTTCCACACTTTGGGGATTTCATTACCGTCCATGGCGCTAGCTTGAAGGATCCGTTATCAAGCTTCTGTCGGATGGTATATGGTCCTTCCCATTTTGGACACAAGAAGACGGGGTCTGGGAAGACACGTTTTAGAACCAGGTCAGCAGGTTCAAAAGTTCGAGCTTGAACCTTCCTGTTGTAATATCGGGCGACCTGTTGCTTGTGCCTCGAGGCACGCATATCCGCTTCATCCCTCTTTTCCTCAATCATGTCCAAGGACTCGAGGAGTAATAAGTGGTTCTGTGGGATGGTACTTCCAATTTAACCGGAATGACCATCTATAATCCGAGTGCGAGGGAAATGGGGTGTAACCCATCGCCGATTTGTAGGTCGTTTTTTAGGCCCATATTGCTAAGGGTAACTCGTCAACCCACATGGTTCTGGCTTGCTTCAATCGCTTCTTTAGAATGGACCTAATTATTTTATATACCGCTTCTACTTGCTTATTCGACTGCGGATGCGCTACGGCGATGTATCTTTTTCTCGATATAATATATTTGGCAGAAATCTCAAAATTCTGAGCTATCAAATTGGGTCTCATTGTCGGTTATAACGACCTTTAGAATCCCAAACTGACATATGATATTTCTGACAATGAAGTTTATCACTCGTTTTGTCATGATCATGGTCAATGGTTCTGCTTCAGCCCATTTTGTAAAGTAGTCCACAACCATAATCGTAAATTTTTCTCTGCCCTTGGAGATTGGCAAGCTTCCGATAATACCAATTCCCCAGACAGCGAACGGCCACGCGCTCACCATTGTCTTTAGTTAGCTAGGCGGTGCTATGGGAATCTTTGCAAATTTCTGGCACCTATCGCAACGTCATGCGTAACTAGCCGCATCTTTATTCACATTGGGCAAGAAATAGCCGTACCGTAGTATCTTTTTAGCCAAAATTTGGCCTCCGGTATGGTCGCCATATTCGCCTTCGTGTACTTCTTTTAGTACTTGCTTGATGTCGTTATGGGCTATACAACGGAAGAGTGGCATTGAAAATCCTTGTCGTTAAAGAACTTTGCCTTGCATAATATATCTACAGGCTTTACGAATAACGACACGCCTTTCACTTTTCTTGGTTGGAAGTGTTCCATTTATCAGGAAGTTCTTTATGGGTGTCATCCTCGACTCCTTTTCCGGTTCAGTCTCCAGTATCAGATCAACTTCCATCTGATCAATTCTTGGAATCTCCAATGTTTCAATCAGGACCATTTCCGTGTCCTCAGGGTTGTTAGAGTTAGCCAGTTTAGCCAATCTATCTACCTTCTGATTCTCTTACTGAGGAATACAGGAGATGTTGTAGTGTTCAAAACCACCTAGCAGCTTTCCTACCTCTCTTAAATCACTACTACAAAAGTGGGCAAATTCGACGCTAATTTTATGTGGCCTTACATTGAAAAAGCGTTGCAGTAGCCCCTTTTTTCAAATAGGCAACACCAGAGACCCGTGGCATCTGCGGCCGTTGCCTTAGCCCTCTAAGGCAACACTTTTGCCCATCTACTGCCACGAAAAGAAAGTGTTGCAATATAGCTGTAATGCAACACTATTTGCACGTAATGCAACACTATTCAGCATTCCCTTAAGCATTAGTTAGGGTCTGGCTTCCAGTGGGGCCACGTCAGCTTTCCACATTAGCTGTCTACATGTCACACGACACGTCATCTCTCCATGTCAACTGCCCACGTGTCACATGCCACACCAATTATCCACGTCAGTTGTGGGGTCCACGTTCGACGGGTAATTAATTATATTTAATTTAATGCAACACCACTTCAATATGTAATGCAACACCACTGCAATATGTAATGCAACACCATTATCATGAAATGCAATATCAATAAAATCTAACGCAACAGTAGAAGAAGGCAAATGCTACACTAGAAGATAGCAAATACAATGCTTTAATTAAAAAATTTGCAATACAGGTTTTGTACAAGAAACTCATCCAAAGCAATTGTTTTAATTATCCAAATATCAAAACTCAAAAATTAGCTACATTGTTTTCTTCATTGTATACAGTAAGCTCGAACTACTTCAAGAATAGGTGCACGACATAAGGGACATTATCCTCCATTCCTGGCCAATTCATTAGCGCATTTTGAACATGTACACATGTGTCCACATCTGCAAAATGTATTACTCATTTATATATATGAATTATATATATGCAGCAATCCGATTGCAATAGGAAATATATATGTATGTACCTATAGAAGAGGGTGACATCGAATATATATATATATATATATATATATATATGTGTGTGTGAGTGTGTGTGTGTGTGTCACATCTGCAAAATGTATCCCTTTGCCTTCCAGAATTAAATATGCACCTGAAATGATAACAAGTTATTTGATAAGTGGTGGCATCGAATGGCCATTGGCCTTCTTAACAAAATGTTATGAAAACAATTATTACAATTGACATACTAACCATTGGCGATTAGTCACTCATGCCAGCCAAGCCCAACAAATTAGCAATTTCAGTATGCTTCGTCTTCTAAGCAAAAAGTTTTCAGTTCGCATATTACTGCCACGTACAGTGTGTCACTTCATATCCTTTCAAGCTTCAGAACCATATTGTCATCTGCATCTTCAACTCCTAAACAAACCTCCATCGTCAAAAGTTTCAAAAAATAATAATGGAGGACTCTTCACTATGCATCACTGCCACTATTCTTACTAGACATTGGACTTACGAATTTGTGCATCTCATGCTTAGGCATACTCTGGAGCATAATGAGTGGCCTATACGGGTTATACCCAATAATTCTTTTCTAATAACAGGTCCATCTTACAGTAAGTGTGATCATGCGCTAATGTTGAAACTTTTTACAAAATGTGGAGGTGCTTTTTATGTGCAACAATGGTCTGGTGAAGAATTTGAGCCTGAACCAGCGTTCAAGGTAGAATCATGGGCTAGAGTTGTTGGCTTTCCCGAGTTCCTGAAGAAAAATGTTCCTGCAATTAAAGAATTAATGACGCCAATGGGAAATGTGCGTGAAATTCACGACTGCCGTTGGTCTCGAATTGACCATAGATCATTATACCTGAAAATGGAATTTTATGAAGGCATTGGCTTGGAGAATACTTTTGCTTCACGATTCGACAACAAGGTTTACCTCATTAGGGTTCAGCGCTGTACCCATGCTCATCCTGGGACAAGGCCTGAACTTCTGTTTGTGGGCAATAGGGAGGAACCTGTGGTACCATTTTTTTGTGATCATAGGTAAATTTTACTTCCATCCACTGTTTCTCTTAGTTAATCCACAATATGTTTGGCCAATCGAGGTAAATTTGCCAAAGAACACAATTACAAAGTGTTCATTCAACTATGCTCTATCCATAACAGCCTTATAATGAGACACTACCACACATGCACACACTCACATACATACATACAAGGTTATAATAGCCTACATTATGAATTTACCCATTAGTTTCTCAACAAAGTATATGGAGTTAGCATAGCATGCTTCTTATCATAGTCAGCCCAAAATATAATAGAAGTTTGACACAAAGTGTTCATTCAACTATGCTCCATCCTTAACAGCCTTATAATGTAATAACCCGGAAATGCGAGCCAGTTTAAAATTTTTATTTTGGCAATTTTAGAGAATTTTGAATATTTAAAATAGATTATTTTAAATAATATCGACGAGAAATTTATTTTGAATAGAGTTATAACGTATATATTTATACGCGTCGTCATTAGACTATAAATAATTATTTATAATTATAAAAGGAATTGAAAATGGCGCGGTAGTTCGATAATTCGATTTCAAACTTCAATTGAATGTACCGGGTGCAAAACAATCCGGATTTTAGTGAAACCAAAAATAATGGAATCTAATTGAGAATATCTTTCCAACGAATCCGAAAAATCGAAATTTCATAGCGGGAATCAAAAGATATGTCCAGTTGAAAATTCTGAATAGTCGCTATGGAATTCAGGCCCTAAAAAATGGAAATTTTGCAAACGACCTCGGATTTCGACGAAACCACTTTTGTTGGGTCCGTGATGTCAAATTATTGCTAGATTCCAAATTTCATAATTTTTCGAATCAATATGCGAGCGTGGCAAAGGAAAACGCGTTTGACCAATTTCAGTTGATTTTAATCGACTGGAAAATGGTCATTTTTCAAACGGTCTCAGAATTCGACGAAACTAGTTTTGTTAGGACCGTATCGTCGATACGAAGCTAGAAAATATTTTTCTGGAATTTTTCGAGTTAATATGTGACCCCGGTAAATTGAAATGCCCATTCAAATTCAATATATAGAGTTATATGTTGATTTTGACAAAAAAAACTGATCGAAACGATTGAATCAGCTTACGTTACATATCCCATTGTGTTCGGAATGGGGGTAATTAGCTATGGACGGCAGGCGGTGGGTTTCGTTTTGAGTTCGAATGAAAAAGTTACTTTTTAGAAATAAAATATATAAATTTACATATAGCCCCCCCCCCCCAATTTTCTTTTCCCTCTTCCCCGTCATTCAACTAGAAATTTAAAAAAAGAGAGAAAAATGGGGCGACGGAGGGGGGGCGATTTGCCGCCGCCGCCACTCCATCGCGGCCCCAGGTGGGGCGCCGAGCCCCCCGGCTATGCCGCCCCTCCTCCTTCTTCCTCCTCCCCTGTTCCTTTCTTCCACGTGAGAACCGAAACCCCCAAAACCCTTCCCCCTCGTCAAAAACCACAGCAACCACCGCCTGTGGGCCTCGCCTCCGACCAGTGTCCCTCAGCTGCACCATCCCTTCCCCTTCCGAACCACCAGCGACCCCCCCCCCTTGCTGCTGTGGACCCCGCTTCCGTCCTTCGATAGGATAATAGTGAGCTTTTACTTTTTTTATTTATTTACTATTTTATTTATCTCAGTTTTTTTAAGTAGTTTAATTAATTCCATAAATAAAAATGTGATTTCAGAAAATGAACCACATGGATTTATTTTCAGATTTTTAAAAAGTATGAAGGTTTGATTTTTACTATAGAAAAGCTTTGATTTTAAATAGAGGAGTTATGATTTTTAATGACACAAAAATAGGATTTTTATTGTATAATTAGCAAATTAAAAATACGATTTTTATTGGATGTGAAGGATAAAAATATATTTTTTATACTATAGAAAGGTTAAAAATATAATTTTTATATGGTAGAAACAACAAAGGTGTAATTTTTATATTGTATCAATAATAAAGATGTGATCTTTATAGTAGTAGCAAATTAAAAATATGGTTTCTATATAATAGAGACTATAAAAATATTATCTTTATATATGTAGTGAAATAAAAATCTGATTTTTATTATATATATATGTTGAAATAAAAATGTGATTTTTATAGCGAGGAAATAAAAATTCGATCTTTATATAAGAAGAAGAAATGTAAAAATAGAATTTTTACCTATATAATAGCGAAGTAAAAATTCGATTTTTATATATTGAATAGCGAAGTAAAAATTCGATTTTTATATATTGAATAGCGAAGTAAAAATTCGATTTTTATATATTGAATAGCGAAGTAAAAATTCGATTTTTATATATTGAATAGCGAAGTTAAAATTCGATTTTTATATATTGAATAGCGAAGTAAAAATTCGATTTTTATATATTGAATAGCGAAGTAAAAATTCGATTTTTATATATTGAATAGCGAAGTAAAAATTCAATTTTTATATATTGAATAGCGAAGTAAAAATTCGATTTTTATATATTGAATAGCAAAGTAAAAATTCAATTTTTATATATGTAGTGAATACGGGCAACGAAAGTGACGAAAGAAAAAATGGCGGAAATTTTCTACATATGAAGAGTTGTGGCGTTTGGATTAGCTAGTCGGTGAGAACTTCTCACTCAAATTTCCTTTTTCTAGTTATATATATATATATATATACTAGGATGCAGACGGTGCTTAGCAGCACCCGACACCCGTCATCCACAGACCATGGATGGCTTGTTTGTTTAATTGTTGTGTTGTGAATTTGTTTGTGTTGTTGATGTGAAATCGATAATAAAATGTAGATGTGTTGAAATAAATTAATTATCGTTAAAAATATAATTTTTAACGTGAATGTGGGTAAATAAATATTTATAAACAAATCGGCCGATTTGTTTATATACACTGATTTGACTGATATTGATTGGGATGATAAATTTTACACATCGCCCAACTGCACAAATAAAATCTGTGTTTGTTGATTTGAAAACACCACACGGGTATTGGGATGAAATACGACATACACTAATCCCAGTAATTAGTTATATGTCGATCGATTGATCGACAGGCTGTTGTAAGCGTTAGATATCTATATTTGATGCTTATACAGTGTAGTGCACTTTGGATGATGGTTGATTATTTATCGTTGCTATTATATACATGTGTTGTATGGAATCCATATAATTAACTTTATATGGTAATTGATTGGGCCTCATTCCAATCGGGAAGATAAAGAATATTATAAAATAAAGGTTCATGTGTTGACCGTACTCATCCGTTGAGATTAGTCATGTGTTGAACGAAATATTTTAACAATAAAATTTACATTTTTATCATTATAAAATAAAGGTTCATGTGTTGACAGTACTCATCCGTTGAGATTAGTCATGTGTTGAACGAAATATTTTAACACTAAAATTTACATCTTTATCATATATAAAATTAGAAACTAACTGGAAAATAGATAAGATGAGTGGTCTCCTGGATATTGATCTGATGTTGGTTTTGGCCTTCGGGGTTAATATTCAGGGAATCGTGCTCTTACTAATTTACGGTTGGAGCCTGATTTAAATCAAACGATAGATACCATAATTTTTATAAAATATATTAAATAACAAAAATAGTCACACGTGAACAGTACTCATTCGTTGAGATTAGTCATGTGTTGACAAAAATAAAGATTCATTTGTTGAATAGAATAATGGAATGATCGAAATATATAAAGCCGTGTTGATTAGAGATGCGCTATTTTGACGCGAATGATATTTATATCGATTAATTTCGAATTGAATTGAATGTAAAACAATTTCGAATTGAATTGAATGTAAAACAATTTCGAATTGAATTGAATGTAAAACAATTTCGAATTGAATTGAATGGTAAAACAATTTCGAATTGAATTGAATAGTAAAACAATTTCGAATTGAATTGAATAGAAACCAATTTCGAGTTGAATTGAATATAAACCAATTTCGAATTGAATTGAATAGAAACCAATTTCGAATTGAATTGAATATAAACCAATTTCGAATTGAATTGAATAGAAACCAATTTCGAATTGAATTGAATATAAACCAATTTCGAATTGAATTGAATATAGAATGAATCGAGATTTGAATTGAATTGGAAATGGAAGTTGAAATGTTTTTGAAACGAATTTAAAACTATTTATAAAATTCGTTTTAAATAGAAATCGATGAAATATATATTATATATTATATAATGGCCTGAATAGAACGCGCCGCGCCGCGGCAGTTCGTAAATTTCGACCATTGACTTCGAACGGACATTACGGGAGATCCGACCGTCGGATTCTCCTAAAATCGTAACCGTTGGGTTCGTATCAAAAAGAGCTTTCTAACGAATCTTAGAAATTCAAAATCTAACGGTTGGATTTGGAGATACGTCCAAATCAAATTTGGAAAAGGTCGTTGTAAGTGCAGTTCGATGGCCGTTGATGGAAATCGACTGTACGTGCCTTGATAAAATTATTAAAAATAGTAATAATTTGTGTAAAATCATAAGAAATGATTTGGGAAAAATTGGGATGAAAAAACTCCATATTTGAAAAGATAAAAATAGACTTTTATCGAAATGAACTAGTTTTGAACTAAAATTAAAACCCATTTATTTTTAAATAAATAAATTGGATTTAAAAAGGGGTTTTAAATAATCGGAGTTTCTAATATATTTGATTGAAATTAAATTAGAAGTGATTTGTGGGTTTATCGTGAACAGTGTTTTAAATAACACTTGTTCTTTAACCCGATAATAAATAGAATGTGATTTGGGTTTATCGTGAACTGTGTTTTAAATGATATTAGTTCTTTAACCCAGTAAAAGGAGTTTTAATGAATCCGCATTTGGATTGAAATGTGAATTGATAATTTAAATTATCAAATTTAGAAAGTGAGCGAGAATGGAGTATTACCAGTTTTGCTCCAAAACGATAGCTAAATCGTTAATTAGATTTGAACGTGAAATGGTAATTAATTTTATCGATAACACCGTGGTGTTAGATATGGAGTATTACCAGTTTTTCTTCATGGGATGAATAGGTTGGGATTGGAAAATAAAATAAATAATTACTTCGGTGTGGTTCGCTAATCTTGACTAGTTTGGAAACCCATAATCTGGTTTGAAATGATATCCAAAGGAAGATTAAAGGATAAATTTTAAAGAATTTATCTTGGATAAAATTAATGGGAACCTTTCCCTAAGAATATGAAATTTAGAAACTAGCTGTAGGTTAGTTAAGAAGAATGGTTTCCTGGATATTGATCTGATGTTGGTTTCGGCCTTCGGGGTTAATATTTAGGAAATTGTTCTCTTGCTAATTTGCGGTTAGTGACTACTGAATTGGAATGAGGCGTATGTTGTGTTTGTGTAACATTTGTTTTTAATATACGCGGGTTGTTCGTAAAGGCCGGGTTTATACCCATTCTGAATAACCGATTCGACGATAAGTCGAAGATGATGACGGTGGTCGAAGACCGGAAGTCTTCACATCGTTTGGGTGATTACTGATGATCTTGATTGGGCTGTACACCCAAGATGAGGGAATCAGTTGGTGGTCGTCCAGACGTACCTAGAGATCGATGGATATGCGAGGAAAGTGCCTCCGGTTTCGTTCAGACCCAGAACGAACTTGTAAATGGATTGTGTGTCTGACATTGGATTTTATTCTGTGTTGATTGATTCCTGTTAAATATATATCTGTTTGGTGGCGGAGAATTTATTCTCTTGCTTAACGCCCTTCTCTGAGACGTATGAGCTTAGAGGTTATATATCGATAGATATCAATCGCATGGCATGAATTGCCTGTGTGGCACGCTGAGTTGCATGGATCAAGGCTTCTGTTGAAAAGCAAAGTCTTGTGGTTGATGATCAAAGCACGGCCTACGTGGCAGCTTTGTGTATAGCGTGAATTCGCGAGCCTCACACCTCGGTATGAGTCAAAAACGGGATACGGACCGTTGGGAGAACACGACGTTTCTTTCTAGCTTTGGTGGTGCCAGTGACTTACCAGCACTGACATTTATATACTTTTCACCTATGTGGTTGTTGGATGCGAGGCGCCTCGATTATAGGTCTGTAAGGACCGGGAAACGTGTGTTCAGGAATAACTATTCCTCAAACGTAAGAGAGGACCGACCCAACCGATCCAAGTGGCTGCCCAGAGTGTGTAGTCTTGAGCATTTGCTAGAGTGTCTCGAAGCGGAGAGGAGCTTGCCCCTTGCCTCGACTCATGACGGAAATCCAATTTCCAATACGAGATATTTCGGTTTTATTTGTAGAGCCTAGTATGGCGACATGATAGATGGTACCCATGCCGCCTAGGATTGATATTTATGATTGAAATTGTTTTGACATTATACACTTATTATAGTATCAAATGATTTGTTTTAAACGTACCAAGCATGTTTGGCTATTATAAGGGAAAACCCTATCCTCCGGCTTGCGTTGCGTTGTGTGATGGGACCTGGGTCTTATAATAGCTTCATTTTTCGAAAAAGCATTGCGCTGTTTATTCTATGCACTGGTATTCTTGGGAGGAAACCCGTTCCGTGTTATACGGCGTGGTCCCTTGAATTACTCTCTTTTAAAGTAAAGTTTTAAATAACTGTTTTAGTTCTCACACCAGTCACATGACTGGCCTGGAGTTTATTGTTTTAACCTAAACTCTGGGTGCCCTATTTTCGACACGGGTAGCTAGTAGTTTTGGTTTTGCAGATTTTTATTCACAGGATCCTGATTTACAGCTGGAACGATGCTCGGAAAGCTCTGTATCCGTGTATTACTTTCAGTTGTGTTTTGTATTATTTTTCCGCTGCAATACTGTATTTAAATATCTGGTATTCTTTGTTGTATAATATTTATTCATACTCTGTATACTCTTGTATTCTGATGGAATTGTTGTAATAACAATGAAATGTTCTTCCGTCTGCGTTCGTTTGTGTGTTGTTCTCAAGGTAATCCGGGCTTTCCTCACCGGGGAAGTTACGGGCTATCACAGTTGGTATCAGAGCTTTGGTTTACAGAGCTCGAGAACAAGACACATTAGAACCATACGAAAGAATTCATCAGATATTGGATTAGTAATATCCAATTAGAATGACTCGTTAGAGATAGGATCAGTGGTATCCTAGAACGAGTGTGAAGAGTATATTTTTCAATTGAAGACAATTTTGTTTTGAAAGTTAAATTCAAGTATACGTATTTGAATATTTATTTGTATAGAATTTGGACAATCCAATATATAAAGATTTTGCATATACGCGTCATGAACGTATATTCGAAGTTTTAATATACTGGATAGATATAGAATCACATTCTAGTCGCCCGGAGATGGTACTGATGATAGCACGTGCATCATCAGTATTTATGTTCGTGTTTCGAAGGTGTGATATCTATATATTTCCATTAGACTGGTGTGAGAACCAAAACTTATATAGATGGATTTATTGTGTGATTTGGCACCAAAACATGATTTTCTGTATATGTATCAAAATTATGAATTTGAAACGTTAATCCACTAATTGATTGATGTTTGTGTTGTTTGTTTATTTGTTTGATAATTTTGAACCATTATGCCTAATTGTATCAAATATCGAATTGTATTGAAATTAGTCGCATTTGCTTGCATATACATGTATTTACATTGAACAGGTCATAGCAAGGAGGCTAGAGCCGAAGAATAAAATTTGTTTGCCCGACAAATAGGTACATGTTTACTATAATTTACTGGTTTGTTTGGGTGATGATGATTTTATGAGCCTATTGGCTAGCCGCTTGGCTTTTTCTTTTTCTTTTTGAGATCGGAAGGCCTGTATGGCAATTTCGGGATTTTCCCGTGGCTCCCGGTGCAGGGGAGGTTATGGCGAAATTTTTCGAAAATTTAGGGTGTTAGCCAAATTTTTGAAAATTTGAAAATTCTCAGAAACTGAAAAGTTGGAGAATGGAAGCCAGATCGAACGTAGAGTTGATTGATCAAACCACTTTCGACTTTGTTCCTTTTCGGGGACGAAAAGTTTTAAGTGGGGGAGATTGTAATAACCCGGAAATGCGAGCCAGTTTAAAATTTTTATTTTGACAATTTTAGCGAATTTTGAATATTTAAAATAGATTATTTTAAATAATATCGACGAGAAATTTATTTTGAATAGAGTTATAGCGTATATATTTATACGCGTCGTCGTTAGACTATAAATAATTATTTATAATTATAAAAGGAATTGAAAATGGCGCGGTAGTTCGATAATTCGATTTCAAACTTCAATTGAATGTACCGGGTGCAAAACAATTCGGATTTTAGTGAAACCAAAAATAATGGAATCTAATTGAGAATATTTTTCCAATGAATCCGAAAAATCGAAATTTCATAGCGAGAATCAAAAGATATGTCCAGTTAAAAATTCTGAATAGTCGCTATGGAATTCAGGCCCTAAAAAATGGAAATTTTGCAAACGACCTCGGATTTCGATGAAACCACTTTTGTTGGGGCCGTGATGTCAAATTATTGCTAGATTCCAAATTTCATAATTTTTCGAATCAATATGCGAACGTGGCAAAGGAAAACGCGTTTGACCAATTTCAGTTGATTTTAATCGACTGGAAAATGGCCATTTTTCAAACGGTCTCAGAATTCGACGAAACTAGTTTTGTTAGGACTGTATCGTCGATACGAAGCTAGAAAATAATTTTCTGGAATTTTTCGAGTTAATATGTGACCCCGGTAAATTGAAATGCCCGTTCAAATTCAATATATAGAGTTATATGTTGATTTTGACAAAAAAAACTAATCAAAACGATTGAATCAGCTTACGTTACATATCCCATTGTGTTCGGAATGGGGGTAATTAGCTATGGACGGCAGGCGGTGGGTTTCGCTTTGAGTTCGAATGAAAAAGTTACTTTTTAGAAATAAAATATATAAATTTACATATAGCCCCCCCCCCAATTTTCTTTTCCCTCTTCCCCGTCATTGAACCAGAAATAAATAAAAAAAGAGAAAAATGGGGCGACGGAGGGGGGGCGATTCGCCGCCGCCGCCGCCACTCCATCGCGGCCCCAGGTGGCGCGCCGAGCCCCCCCGCTGCGCCGTCCCTCCTCCTTCTTCCTCCTCCTCCCCTATTCCTTCCTTCCACGCGAGAACCGAAACCCCCAAAACCCTTCCCCCTCGTCAAAAACCGCAGCAACCACCGCCTGTGGGCCCCGCCTCCGACCAGTGTCCCTCAGCTCCACCATCCCTTCCCCTTCCGAACCACCAGCGACCCCCCTTGCTGCTGTGGACCCCGCTTCCCTCCTTCGATAGGATAACAGTGAGATTTTACTTTTTTTATTTATTTACTATTTTATTTATCTTAGTTTTTTTAAGTAGTTTAATTAATTCCATAAATAAAAATGTGATTTCTGAAATGAACCACATGGATTTATTTTCAGATTTTTAAAAAGTATGAAGGTTTGATTTTTACTATAGAAAAGCTTTGATTTTAAATAGAGGAGTTATGATTTTTAATGACAAAAAATAGGATTTTTATTGTATAATTAGCAAATTAAAAATACGATTTTTATTGGATGTGAAGGATAAAAATATATTTTTTATACTATAGAAAGGTTAAAAATATAATTTTTATATGGTAGAAACAACAAAGGTGTAATTTTTATATTGTATCAATAATAAAGATGTGATCTTTATAGTAGTAGCAAATTAAAAATATGGTTACTATATAATAGAGACTATAAAAATATTATCTTTATATATGTAGCGAAATAAAAATCTGATTTTTATTATATATATGTTGAAATAAAAATGTGATTTTTATAGCGAGGAAATAAAAATTCGATCTTTATATAAGAAGCAGAAATGTAAAAATAGAATTTTTACCTATATAATAGCGAAGTAAAAATTCGATTTTTATATATTGAATAGCGAAGTAAAAATTCGATTTTTATATATTGAATAGCGAAGTAAAAATTCGATTTTTATATATTGAATAGCGAAGTAAAAATTCGATTTTTATATATTGAATAGCGAAGTAAAAATTCGATTTTTATATATTGAATAGCGAAGTAAAAATTCGATTTTTATATATTGAATAACAAAGTAAAAATTCGATTTTTATATATGTAGTGAATACGGGAAACGAAAGTGACGAAAGAAAAAATGGAGGAAATTTTCTACATATGAAGAGTTGTGGCGTTTGGATTATCTAGTCGGTGAGAACTTCTCACTCAAATTTCCTTTTTCTAGTTATATATATATACTAGGATGCAGACGGTGCTTAGCAGCACCCGACACCCGTCATCCACAGACCATGGATGGCTTGTTTGTTTAATTGTTGTGTTGTGAATTTGTTTGTGTTGTTGATGTGAAATCGATAATAAAATGTAGATGTGTTGAAATAAATTAATTATCGTAAAAAATATAATTTTTAACATGAATGTGAGTAAATAAATATTTATAAACAAATCGGCCGATTTGTTTATATACACTGATTTGACTGATATTGATTGGGATGATAAATTTTACACATCGCCCAACTGCACAAATAAAATCTGTGTTTGTTGATTTGAAAACACCACACGGGTATTGGGATGAAATACGACATACACTAATCCCAGTAATTAGTTATATGTCGATCGATTGATCGACAGGCTGTTGTAAGCGTTAGATATCTATATTTGATGCTTATACAGTGTAGTGCACTTTGGATGATGGTTGATTATTTATCGTTGCTATTATATACATGTGTTGTATGGAATCCATATAATTAACTTTATATGGTAATTGATTGGGCCTCATTCCAATCGGGAAGATAAAGAATATTATAAAATAAAGGTTCATGTGTTGACCGTACTCATCCGTTGAGATTAGTCATGTGTTGAACGAAATATTTTAACAATAAAATTTACATTTTTATCATTATAAAATAAAGGTTCATGTGTTGACAGTACTCATCCGTTGAGATTAGTCATGTGTGGAACGAAATATTTTAACACTAAAATTTACATCTTTATCATATATAAAATTAGAAATTAACTAGAAAATAGATAAGATGAGTGGTCTCCTGGATATTGATCTGATGTTGGTTTCGACCTTCGGGGTTAATATTCAGGGAATCGTTCTCTTACTAATTTACGGTTGGAGTCTGATTTAAATCAAATGATAGATACCATAATTTTTATAAAATATATTAAATAACAAAAATAGTCACACATGGACAGTACTCATTCGTTGAGATTAGTCATGTGTTGACAAAAATATAGATTCATTTGTTGAATAGAATAACGGAATGATCGAAATATATAAAGCCGTGTTGATTAGAGATGCGCTATTTTGACGCGAACGATATTTATATCGATTAATTTCGAATTGAATTGAATGTAAAACAATTTCGAATTGAATTGAATGTAAAACAATTTCGAATTGAATTGAATGTAAAACAATTTCGAATTGAATTGAATAGTAAAACAATTTCGAATTGAATTGAATAGTAAAACAATTTCGAATTGAATTGAATAGTAAAACAATTTCGAATTGAATAGAATAGAAACCAATTTCGAATTGAATTGAATATAAACCAATTTCGAATTGAATTGAATAGAAACCAATTTCGAATTGAATTGAATATAAACCAATTTCGAATTGAATTGAATATAGAATGAATCGAGATTTGAATTGAATTGGAAATGGAAGTTGAAATGTTTTTGAAACGAATTTAAAACTATTTATAAAATTTGTTTTAAATAGAAATTGACGAAATATATATTATATATATTATATATATAATATAATGGCCTAAATAGAACGCGCCGCGCCGCGGCAGTTCGTAAATTTCGACCATTGACTTCGAACGGACATTACGGGAGATCCGACCGTCGGATTCTCCTAAAATCGGAACCGTTGGGTTCGTATCGAAAAGAGATTTCTAACGAATATTAGAAATTCAAAATCTAACGGTTGGATTTGGAGATACGTCCAAATCAAATTTGGAAAAGGTCGATGTAAGTGCAGTTCGATGGCCGTTGATGGAAATCGACTGTACGTGCCTTGATAAAATTATTAAAAATAGTAATAATTTGTGTAAAATCATAAGAAATGATTTGGGAAAAATTGGGATGAAAAAACTTCATATTTGAAAAGATAAAAATAGACTTTTATCGAAATGAACTAGTTTTGAACTAAAATTAAAACCCATTTATTTTTAAATAAATAAATTGGATTTAAAAAGGGGTTTTAAATAATCGGAATTTCTAATATATTTGATTGAAATTAAATTAGAAGTGATTTGTGGGTTTATCGTGAACAGTGTTTTAAATAGCACTTGTTCTTTAACCCAATAATAAATAGAATGTGATTTGGGTTTATCGTGAACTGTGTTTTAAATGACATTAGTTCTTTAACCCAGTGAGTTTTAATGAATCCGCAATTAGATTGAAATGTGAATTGATATTTTAAATTATAAAATTTAGAAAGTGAGCGAGAATGGAGTATTACCAGTTTTGCTCCAAAGCGATAGCTAAATCTTTAATTAGATTTGAATGTGAAATGGTAATTAATTTTACCGATAACACCGTGGTGTTAGACATGGAGTATTACCAGTTTTTCTTCATGGGATGAATAGGTTGGGATTGGGAAATAAAATAAATAATTACTTCGGTGTGGTTCACTAATCTCGACTAGTTTGGAAAACCATAATCTGGTTTAAAATGATATCCAAAGGAAGATTAAAGGATAAATTTTAAAGAATTTATCTTGGATAAAATTAATGGGACCCTTTCCCTAAGAATATGAAATTTAGAAACTAGCTGTAGGTTAGTTAAGAAGAATGGTTTCCTGGATATTGATCTGATATTGGTTTCGGCCTTCGGGGTTAATATTTGGGAAATTGTTCTCTTGCTAATTTGCGGTTAGTGACTGCTGAATTGGAATGAGGCGTATGTTGTGTTTGTGTAACATTTGTTTTTAATATACGGGGGTTGTTCGGAAAGGCCGGGTTTATACCCATTCTGAATAACCGATTCGACGATAAGTCGAAGATGATGACGGTGGTCGAAGACCGGAAGTCTTCACATCGTTTGGGTGATTACTGATGATCTTGATTGGGCTGTACACCCAAGATGAGGAAATCAGTTGGTCGTCGTCCAGACGTACCTGGAGATCGATGGATATGCGAGGAAAGTGCCTCTGGTTTCGTTCAGACCCAAAACGAACTTGTAAATGGATTGTGTGTCTGACATTGGATTTTATTCTGTGTTGATTGATTCCTGTTAAATATATATCTGTTTGGCGGCGGAGAATTTATTCTCTTGCTTAACGCCCTTCTCTGAGACGTACGAGCTTAGAGGTTATATATCGATAGATATCAATCGCATGGCATGAATTGCCTGTGTCGCACGCTGAGTTGCATGGATCAAGGCTTCTGTTGAAAAGCAAAGTCTTGTGGTTGATGATCAAAGCACGGCCTACGTGGCAGCTTTGTGTATAGCGTGAATTCGCGAGCCTCACACCTCGGTATGAGTCAAAAACGGGATACGGACCGTTGGGAGAACACGACGTTTCTTTCTAGCTTTGGTGGTGTCAGTGACTTACCAGCCCTGACATTTATATACTTTTCACCTATGTGGTTGTTGGATGCGAGGCGCCTCGATTATAGGTCTGTAAGGACCGGGAAACGTGTGTTCAGGAATAACTAATCCTCAAACGTAAGAGAGGACCGGCCCAACCGATCCATGTGGCTGCCCAGAGTGTGTAGTCCTGAGCATTTGCTAGAGTGTCTCGAAGCAGAGAGGAGCTTGCCCCTTGCCTCGACTCTTGACGGAAATCCAATTTCCAATACGAGATATTTCGGTTTTATTTGTAGAGCCTAGTATGGCGACATGATAGATGGTACCCATGCCGCCTAGGATTGATATTTATGATTGAAATTGTTTTGACATTATACACTTATTATAGTATCAAATGATTTGTTTTAAACGTACCAAGCATGTTTGGCTATTATAAGGGAAAACCCTATCCTCCGGCTTGCGTTGCATTGTGTGATGCGACCTGGGTCTTATAATAGCTTCATTTTTCGAAAAAGCATTGCGCTGTTTATTCTATGCACTGGTATTCTTGGGAGGAAACCCGTTCCGTGTTATACGGCGTGGTCCCTTGAATTACTCTCTTTTAAAGTAAAGTTTTAAATAACTGTTTTAGTTCTCACACCAGTCACATGACTGACCTGGAGTTTATTGTTTTAACCTAAACTCTGGGTGCCCCTATTTTCGACACGGGCAGCTAGTAGTTTTGGTTTTGCAGATTTTTATTCACAGGATCCTGATTTACAGCTGGAACGATGCTCGGAAAGCTCTGTATCCGTGTATTACTTTCAGTTGTGTTTTGTATTATTTTTCCGCTGCAATACTGTATTTAAATCTATGATATTCTTTGTTGTATAATATTTATTCATACTCTGTATATTCTTGTATTCTGATGGAATTGTTGTAATAACAATGAAATGTTCTTCCGTCTGCGTTTTTGTGTGTGTTGTTCTCAAGGTAATCCGGGCTTTCCTCACCGGGGAAGTTACAGGCTATCACATATAATGAGACACAACCACACATGCACACACTCACATACATACATACATACAAGGTTATAATAGCCTACATTATGAATTTACCCATTAGTTTCTCAACAAATTATTTGGAGACAGCATAACATGCTCCTTATCATAGTCAGCCCAAAATATAATAGAAGTTTGACACAAAGTGTTCATTCAACTATGCTTTATCCTTAACAGCCTTATAATGAGAAACAACCACACATGCACACACTCACATACATACATACAAGGTTATAATAGCCTTATAATGAGACATAACCAGATGACCAACATTCAACTAGAAAGTAGCTATACCAACATTAGCATAAAACAACACATTATCACAAGTGGATTATCTTATCTAGAAGTAATCATTTCTTCTTAAAACTATGATCATTTATATGAGGTGCTAATTGGAATATATAAATGATCATGTAATCCCCTTTCAGTCACTCTGACATGGACACTGACTCTGAAGAAGAAGAAGAAGATTAACATGCCTCTTGGTGGAAAACTATTTATGTGTTATGTATGTATATATTCAGTTATGTTTTATGTATGATTGCTTTACGATACTTTATGCTGCCTTTTGATGCTCGTTGGTGGAGTTTGTGTATGGTAGTGAATGCTGGTGATGATGCTGGTGATGATTGGTGTGAATGTTGGTGATGAGTGGTGATGTTTGTGAATGGCTTGAAAGTTTGTGGAAGTTTGTGATTGTTGGTGATGAATGTTGGCTTGAATGTTTGTGAATGGCTTGAATGTTTGTGGATGGTAGTGAATGTTTGTGGATGCTGGTGATGATTGGTAACTGCAAGCATTTTAATAGTATCTTTGTTTGACTTTGGGTAGATTTAACTTTGGGTTTATCATTTATGTATGCTCGTACCAACTGACTTACATTGAAAAGTAATTTGCAAACCCAAATATAACTATCCAAGTACATAATTACTTATGGATAGATTAAGGTGGACCATCTGTTGCTCCTAACCTACATAATTACTTATGGATAGATTAAGGATATTGGTATATAATTACTTATGGATAGATTAAGGATAAATTAAGGTACAGAATTACTTTTGGATAGATTAAGGTGGAAGAACTCCCCCTAACCTGCATTTTCTTCCTTTAAATAGACCGTATGTTGCTCCTTCAAATATAAGGTGGAAGAACTCCCCATAATCAGTGCAGTAGCAATAACAAATGGGTCGTCTGTCTCTTATATTTTTCGATGTTGCTCCTTCCTCCGATCTGTAATTCGTGAGTGTTAATCGACATGGCGATGTGGGAACGGAAGCTGACGTGAATTTAGGTTTACAATTTGGTCAATGGAAAAAAGGGGAAAGTTAGGAGGGAGAAGATGAACAATGAGATTATTTTTAGATATTTTTCGTGAGGGGGAAATGTCACGCCAAAATTTCAGCGGAAGAATGCTACGAGGTGGCTATCCTTGATTGGATGATAGGGTAATGTTTAGATAGGAAGCATGGATTGATTTTAACCGTTGGATTAAATATGCATCTACAGTTGTGGCTTTATTTATGCTGGTAACGCGGATCGCTGACCTGTATTATATTTATGTAAAGCTACACTTTGATCTGGCGTTGCACGTCACAGCACAAGAATTCCAACTGCAACAGTGCATTCATGTCTAACGCAACAACATATGGATATTGTTGCAGAAGATCAAAGAAAGCATAGCTTTCGCCACACTTTTCATGCAACACACACAAAATAGTGTCGAATATGCCCACTTTTGTAGTAGTGAATATGATATAAGTCTTGGCCCTTTGGCTTGAAACTCCTTTCGAACTTGGTTTACGACTATCTTGGAATCCCAGGAAATATCCAACCTTGTTATTTCCAACTCTCTTGCGAGTTTTGGCTGGAAATCAGGGCCTCGTACTTGGAGTCATTGTTTGTGGCATGAAACTCTAATCTTAGTGCATAGTAGATCGACCGTCCTTTAGGAGTAACTGGGACAACTTCGGCGTCGGACCGTCTATCATACTTAGCACCGTCGGTGTATACTTCTAGGTGTAAGACTCGAATTGTCGTTTTAAGGGACCAACTTCTTCATTTTGTATATCCTCCTCCGGAATGGTGAACTCATCTATGAAATCGTCCAATACTTTCCCCCTTATCGATCTTCGGGGCTAGAAGTTTAATTCAAACTGACTTAACTCGATATTCCATTTGAGTAGCATTCCAGATGCTTCTGGTCTCTGTAAGACTTGGAAGAGTGGATGGTCAGTGTATATGGTGATGGGATAAGCCTGGAAATAGTGACGAAGTTTTCTGGATGCGATCAGCAGGCTATACGCAAGTTTTTTTATCCTCAGGTAGTTTCGTTCTGTTGCCGCTAGCTTCTTACTCATGTAGTACAATGGCCTCTGGACTTTATCTTCCTCTCTTACTAAGGCTAGGCTTATTGCATGAGATGACATTTCCAAGTGCACGAATAAATCCTCATGGTCGATTGGCTTGGATAATATCGAGGATGTCTCCAAACAAGTTAGAAGGTTCTGGAAAGACTCAACACAATCAGGAGTCCACTGGAAGTTACGCTTGCCTCGCTTTATTAGGTCAAAGAACAGAATGCGCTTATCTATAGCTTTAGAAATGAATCTACTTATTGCGGCAACTTTTTCGGTGAGGCTCTGTACTTCTTTGATCTGTCTTGGTTCTTGGATATTCCTGATCGCCGCAATCTGATCTGGATTAATTTTGATTCCACACGAACTAACGATAAAACCCAGGAATTTTTTGGAGGCAACTCCAAATGAACACTTCAGAGGGTCGAGCTTCATTCCATGTTGTCGGAGAATATCGAACATCTCAGCTAAGCCAGCTGTATGATCGGATGATCAGATGGATTTCACAAGCATATCATCGACATATACTTCCATCGTTTTCCAGATCTGATTGTAGAACATCCGATTCACTAAGCGTTGGTACATTTCTCCGGCGTTCTTCAGGCCGAATGGCATCACCATATAGCAGTACAATCCTAAATCGGTGATAAAGCTGGTATGCTCCTGATCAGGAATATGGATGGGGATCTAGTTATACCCTGAGTATGCATCCATAAAAGAGAGAAGTTCGTGACCCGCCATTGAGTCTACCAGTTGGTCGATTCTAGGGAGTGGAAAGCTGTCCTTCGGGCAAGCTTTATTTAGATCCAAGAAGTCAATACACGTGCGCCACTTTCCATTAGCCTTCTTGACTAGGACAAGATTGGAAATCCATTCGGGATAAGTTGAATCCCTAATGAATCCGTTGCTCCTTAACTTCTCAACTTCCTTTTTCAAGGCAGCTGGCCTCTCCAGGCCAAGCATTCGCCTGTTCTGCTTAACGGGTGGATGCTTTGGGTTAATGCTCAATGACTGGCTCATGACTGAGGGGGATATCCCACACATGTCAGCGTGGGTCCAAGCAAACACATCCAGGTTTGCCTTTAAAAAGTCGGTCAGTTCCTTTGCTCGGAGAGGGTCCAACTGGGATCCAATCTTTAAGCCCTTCGCTGGGTCATTGCCATCGATCAGAATATCCACCGTTGTTTCATTAGGTGTCGCCATTCTTCCCCATGCTCCTCACGCTCTCTGAGATCTATGTCCACGGGTAGGTCTCCGGGCGACCCCTTCGATAATGTCCTCTTTAGTTGTTATGCTGAATCTTCCTTTGTAGGGGGAAGTACCCTTGGTCTCGACATTCTTTCCATTGCGGAGCATTTTAAGTTCTGCCATACAGTAGGCTCATCCGATCACTTGGTCACCCCTAATCACTCCCACTCCCGCTTCAGTTGGGAATTTCAATAGTAAGCACCAAGGTGCAAAACAGACCCTGAACTCTGCAAGGGCTGGTCGGCCTAAAAAGGCATTATAGGGTGAATCAATATCCAAAACTACGAATGGGAGAATTCTCACTCTTCGACGGTCTCCCTTTGTCAGAGCCACTGACAATTCTATAAATCCCATTGGAGTTGTTGAGGCTCCGTTGAACCCGCGTATCCAACCTTCATAGGGCTTCAAGTCCTTCGCTTCGAGCTTCATCTGGTTGAATACTTTCTTAAATTAATTGTTAACATAACTCCTATTATCTACTAGGACCTTGTGAATAGGGCAGGACCGATGGTGGAAGTAATCACTAAGGGGTCTTCAGTAGGGGCTTGAATTCCGATACTTTATCTATCACGGAATATGACATCATCTTACATCGTTTTCTGCTGTTTTATCGGGGTGGTATCTTCAGGATTTGTGACAACCATGGGATTCAAACCCCCGACCTCCCGTAAAGCAACATCACGCACTAACCACTATGCTAAAAGATCTTTGTGTTAGCTTTTCAAGAGGGGAGTCACAGACTACCCCGCTTAAAGATCCCAATGTCGTCGTTGGCTCATATCACTCACCACCCAGGCATTGTGCATGCAACCCGCATCAGTACTACACCGACTGATGTCCACAGCATTACACACACAATTCCGGCTGGGTATTAGGTCTGATACCAAGTGTGACACGCCACGTCCATTAATGTCACTAACTAAGGGAATGCATTAAGTTTCGTGAAGCGTTATAGGTAAACAGAGACACAAATATTACAAGATACATATTAAAGCAACAACAGAATTTAAATTTTTATTTCAAACATAAATCATAACATCGTGGTCCAAAATACCTTAGGTTTGAAACTACATAAAACCCATTACGATAATATAAAACTTCTGTCTTGTACAGAAAATACATAAAAAGCATAATTCCCTAAAAGAGACAAAGCCATAGTAGTTGAAGATAGAAATTGAGCAGTACTTCAAAAGCTGCTCCAAGCAAGATGATAACCGAATCCTGACTATGCTTGAGAATCCCACCCTACGAACCTTGGGGGGGAATGGAAGAAAGAAGAGGAAACAAAAAGAGTCAGACGTAAAGTCTGGCGACTCTAGTTGCTTTTAGCAAGTAAATAAGTAAAGGTATCATGACAGGCATACAAAGTGGATAAGAGAGATATCATCATAATAGGTAAGGGTAACAAGGTAAACATGATAGAGTATATTGCGCTTCTAGAGATTTCTCTGCATCAATACTAGTATAACAGATATGTAACAGGATTACGTACTCCTTAATTGCTTAACAAAAACAGGATGATCCCAACAGAAATACAACAGCAGTTTTAGGTGTACTATAGTATCGGGTTTTAACCCAAACGAAATTAGCCGGTATCTGATAAAAAATAACAGGTCTTAGCCCAGACAGAAACATAGGTACCCCACAGAAATAGACAGGACCAGATGTACCCTATTTACTACCCCCCAATCGATCAGCTCCCTATTCCGTAAATAACCTATGTCTGCCCCATAGTAGGGTGTATTACTTCCTAAAGTGGCAACCTACATAAGGACACAGACCTATATACTGGTGCTACAACGGCTTATTTTCCTAGATGCAGGCCATACTCATGCACGCACATGAGTCTGTTGGAACGCGCCAGTGCACACCTCCTCTCAGATGAACTTCTTATAATCAGTTCAGTAAGCGTGCCCTGACCCCTGCTTAGTGCGGGGTCCCCCTTTAATACCAGAATGGGTTACTAACTAATATGGGTCCTACACAACAGATGACACAAGCCCACCCTTACAGAACTTGTGTCCCCAACTAACTAGGATTTTGACAGGTTATGCCTAACAGATTTAACATATTTCACATAACCCCCTACAGATTTATGGGTTAAACTTCACAAGTTAACGGGTCAATATAACCCTAACATATTCAATAGGTTAAGTTTTCTAAATTAACAGGTTCGTATAACCCTTACAGATTTAACAGGTTTACTCAACCCCGTAGATTTAATAGGTCTGCTTAACCCTACTGATTTAACAGGCTTACTTAACCCCACATACTTTATAGGTTTACTTAACCCCACAAATTCAATAGGCTCATATAATCCTTATGGATTCAACTAGGTTAAGTTTTCATCTTTATTACCATATTCAATTATGGTTAAAATGTGCTAGACCTCCTACATTAGGCCTACAACTTGTGGACGCTGGATATGTCGGTCGGTTCCGGTCAGACTTCTTCCACAAGTTGGGATTAACCTCGTGTCATAGCACGTCTCGTATTTGTGCACTTAGACCTCTCACACTAGATTCACCACTTGTTGTCGCTGGATATGTCGGTCGGTTCCGGGAAGACTTCCACCGCAAGTGCAATCTAACTTCGTGTCATAAGTGCCATTACATTTTCTAATTATTGTAATCCTAGGCATTAATTATTAATTAATTATACCTATGTCTTTATAGGTGTCCATGCCTCTTTTTCCCCAATTATGTTCATAATTTATTATATGCCCAAATTCATGTTCATAACATTAAGTTATGCCAAACTTTTCATTTACAAATTATGCCCAATTTATACTGTTTTCCTCTCGTTTCAATTTTAACGTATTCACATAATTTAACGTTATGCCTAGGCTAGAAAGTAGCCAGGCTAAAATAAAAGGGAAAGGGTGACAGAAATGATTATTCTAACAAGATTGACATAAACATGTAGTGGCATAATCATATAATGACATAATGATAAGATGAACATATATGAACGGATCTAGTAAACATGTGATATTAGAATCAATCTTAACATAATAGGGATGTCATAACGGGCATGATAAGATCTAAATAATAATTTAGATGTCAAACTAATAATAGATCTTATTTAACCGCAATATGATAGGAACAAGGCAATCTAAACAGTGAAACCAAGGTATTCATGACAATTAGGTGAAAGTTTATATCTAAATCTAAAACATGTCCAACTAATGACATATCCAAAATAACCACAACATGACAAGTACCAAATAATCTAAAAAGTAAATTAGATCCATAATCAAAACTAGATCTGACATAAATAAGGTAAGATCCAAAATAACTACAACATGATAGGTACAAAATGATCTAAAAAGAATTAGACCCACAAACAAAAGTAAATTTGACATGATAACGGTTAAGATCCAAATCAACTACAACATGATAGGTACAAAATGATCTAAATAGAATTAGATCTATAATCAAAAAGTAGATCTAACATGATAACGGTTAAGATCCAAATCAACTACAACATGATAGGTACAAAATGATCTAAATAGAATTAGATCTATAATCAAAAAGTAGATCTAACATGATAACTGTTAAGATCCAAATCAACTACAACATGATAGGTACAAAATGATCTAAATAAAATTAGATCTATAATCAAAAAGTAGATCTAACATGATTCAATCCTAAGCATATACCCAAATCACAGTCATATCATGTCTTACTTTTAATTATTCAATTCTAAAGGTAACTTGAACTCACATTGATCGGATCTATAAGAATAAAAGGAGAAAAGTGAAGTTTGAATCTCAGATCTACACTTGAAACACTTGAAACGCTTGAATCTTTAAACTCGATTTGTGGAAGAAGAACGGATTAGATTCACTTCAGGCACTGATAGCAGTTGGCCTCCATTGTTTTTAGTATGAGAAAACAAGAGAAATGAGGGTATATTTATAGCTGCCAGCCTCCAGAATTCGACTGCACATCAGCCCTAGGGGAATCGGGCCATGGGTCGACACCCACTTGGGTCCGGATGTCGTAAATTAACATAGGCGCACTTTACAGGTGCACCGTGCAAAAATACCTTCGCGCACTTGTCAAATGCGCCGTTTTTCCTGCTCTTTTCGCCAAACTTCTACCGTCCACAACTTATTCATACGTTATCTGTTTTATCGCAAACTATGTTTCTATCTTGACCAGAATTTCGAGACGGACGAAATGACGTAATCTGTTCCCCTTAATTCTAGATATTAAATTAATTATTCTTTAATTTATCCTCTTTAATGTAGTTGAAATACGGGGTGTTACATTCTCCCATACTCAAAGGATTTCATCCCCGAAATCTCCAAGTTAAGAAGAATGTATCCTACCATCCATCATCCATCTACTCATCCACCAATCACAGGTATCCATTGTCCTTAAAATTTTCTAATGCTTACATGAGCATATGCAAAGGTGTGTGTATATGTCCCAACATTAATGCAAAAGATCAGGCGGTCTGCTGATTTAGTCGACCTCCTTAATGCAATGTATGTTAGTGTCATGAATCCAACATGTATGCAAATCCTATTATAACATGTAAGCTCTATATGTGTGCACAATCATCCGTCCAAATGCAACATCCATATGATGATACATCCATTTTCATCCATTAAAAGAAAGAAAATGCAGACATATCCATATGCGGTATGCGAGTGATTGAGTCGATCTAGTGCCTAATGTGTGTGTATATGCATCCACGGGCAACCACTAGCAAACACTTGCATCCATCAACCATAACATATTTCAAACACATGTTTTCAACCATAGGATTCCTACCTAAAGTTCGATGATTTGATCAATAGGATATACTTAAATGATAGAAGCAAGCACGAATAAAAGTTTTTGGAAGAGAGGTTAAGAACATTCCCTTGAAAAGAAAAGGGTACGAAGCGCAAAATCTTGTCTTCGATCTCCCAAGTTGCATCCTCTTGGTTACGTAGCTTCTTAACTTATGATCCAAGAATATGGAAAGGAACTCGTCTAATTGTCGCCTCCCGTTCTACCTCAACTTCCTCGGGCATGCTTGGCTCAACTATCTCTGCTGTATCGTGCAGACACTTCCGTAAATAAGAAATGTGGAAAAACATCATGAATATCCACACATAAGCGAAGAGAGTTGTACGCCTTAGCTGCAAATACAACCAAAGCACTCTATTCTTATATGCTTCTCCTAACCAACACCTTTTCAAGTAGCTCCCTAACTTGTTTGCTGAGCTCCCTCCTTTCCCATGGAGCCATATGGCGCACAGGTAATGCAACTGGCTTTGCATTATCCACCAGGTATACACAAAAGTCGATCACGCACCTCGGAGGTAATCTCCGAACTCCCTCAAAACATCTGAATACTCACGAACTACTGGTACAAATTGTAGATCATCAATAGTTGCGTCAAGAGATTCTAGGAAACTAAGCACGACGGACCCCTTTAGGGTCACAAGAAATCTCGAGGGTCTTCCTGTAGCAAGTCAGAAATTTAACGACCCTTCTCTAACAATCTAGAATAGCACCATACATGCGTAGCCAATCCATCCCTAGAATCAGACAGTATCCTACAAAACCAAGTACATATGCGTCATATTAAAATTCGACGCTTAACACAGATATTCTCAAACCCCGACAAATCATAGACAGATGAGCCATACCCCCAATGGGGTTTGAGACGACAACAGGATCCAAAACCATACTAGTACTAAGGTGCAGAGACTTAATCACAAAATCAAATATAAAAGAATGCGAAGCGCCTGAGCTAAAAAGTTCCAACAGGATGATTAGAAAGAGAAAATCAAACCTTCAACATAAAATTTCCTACCTCTATCTGTACACTAGCCACGAGAGCATGCACCTTCCCTCTAGAAGATCTTGCCTTTGCTTCTTCGGGCACTCCCTAGTATAGTGTTCGATTTCACCACAGTTGAAGCAAGCATTCTCCCTTTTTCTGCAGTCTTTGACCAAATGACCCACGTTCCCGCAACCATGGCATTTCTTTTTGCCTTGAGCTTTGTCGTGCTTTCTTCCCCATATTGTTGTTCTCTCTTGGGCCACACTTTCTTGTTTTGTGTTTCCTCAACCTTAACTTCCTTCTTTTCAGCTTTATCTTCCTCATGCATTAAGGCCATGTCAAAGAGCCTCTCAAAAGTTGCTCCCATTGGAATATGGGACATAGCTAACCCATGAAGGGGTTCATTTAGACCTTTAACAAACCGCAAGGCCTTCTTATGCGGAGTGTCTACTAGTTCCAAACTGAATCTAGCTAGTTGGTTGAATTTGTTCACATATTCTTTAACAGTCATGTTTCCTTGTTTGAGCGCCAAGAACCTCTCCATTTGTGTGCTTTTCTCAGCTTGAGAAAGAAACTTCATTTCAAACCTCTATCTAAAATCATCCCAAGTTTCCATCGGACCCTCGCTTGGGTTACTTCCCACCAGAACGAAGCTTCATCCTTCAGTAGCCAGGAGGCTAGCTGAATCTTCCTATGATCGTCCACATCGAAGATTCCAAACAAGTCCTTTGTCTCCTTGAGCCAATTCCTTGCCTCTACGAATGTCTCAGTTCCATGGAATGGCCTTCCTCCCATAGGACGAAAATCTTTATAGATCTTAGAGAAGTTATCTGCTTGCAGTGGGGGAGGAGGAATGACGGGTGCAGCTGGGGGAGGAACGTCAGCTTGATCATCGGCAGGCGCCGTAGCCTCTAGATACCTATGGAAGCAACCTAGTATCGTAACGCCCTCAGGAATATTGGGTTCCCCAGACATGCTGAAAAGAAAAGGAAAAAAGGATTCAAATAGAGAATTGAAAGATATTACATATGGCTTTGGGGAATATGTTTTTCAAAACAGACTTTTCTTTTAAAATCTTTTTGAAAATAATTTTCAATTTTTTTATCCAATCTAGTAACCTTCAACTCTGATGCCAAGTGTGACAACCGTGGGATTCGAAACCCGACCTCCCGTAAAACAACACCACGCACTAACCATTGTGCTAAAAGATCTTTGTGTTAGCTTTTCAAGAGGGGTGTTATAGGATTGTTGCACCCTCCCACTTCAGGGCGTTTAGATGCGTTAACATATTGATCCATTGCCCAGTTGCTTTGTCCAGCTGGATGGGGTCCTCCGACTATAGTATTGATGACGAAGCCTTTACCTTTTTGTTGAGCAGTAGCTCTATGAGGTTGTTGCCCGTTATTTCGCTTTGGACTGCCATGCCCCCGATTTCTCAGGGTTGCCTTATATTCATCCAATTTTCCTTCCCTAAGAAATTTCTCTACCAAGTTTCTCAGATGACGGCATTCATTTTTCGAATGCCCATAGGTCTCATGGAAAAGACAAAATTTTCCTGTTTCACGCTCCTTTTCCGTTGAATCCCTTGTTGGAGGTTTCTTGTATTGAAGAACGTTGTAAGTGTCTAGGTAGATATTCACTAACGTGTCATTCAAAGGTGTGAGGTTTTCAAATGTTCTGAACCGAGGTCACTTCTGTGAGTCGTTCCATCGATTCTTTTTCTTGTTATTGTTTCCACTTTGGCGGTCATTGCCCTGGTTCTTATTTCCAACGTTGACCTCTACTTTCCTAGTGTTGTCGCTAGACTGTGTAACACCCCGTCATTTTATAATATTAAAATTGACAAATTAAAGAATACTTAATTTTTATAAGAAGAATTAAGGGAAACAGGTTGCACCATTGCGTTCATCTCGGAATTTTGCTTGAGATAGAGTCCGAGTTTGCGTAAAATGGATACAGTATAAAGAAGTTATGGAGCTTAGAAAATTTCAGTTTAAACCAGAATTAAAATAATAATTAAAATCAAAATTCGAAATTCAAATCAGCAATAAGCGGGATGGGCAGGAATTATCCCGCTCTAAGGTGTCGACCCCCCTAGGGGAGTCGACATAGGTGTCGACCCCCCTATAGGGGTGTTAACATAGGTGTCGACCCCCCTGTAGGGGTCGACCCCATCGGCTAGATCTGGGCAGTGACGAATTTTGGAGAATTAGGGCTTATGTGGCGTTCTCTGATTGGCTGGGTGATGTTTTTTCTGGTTTGGATGGTTTAGATGGATCCTAACCTAATCTAAAGGCCCTACTTCACCTAACACACCTATATAAACACACTTAGACCTAACCCTAATTTCATTACACAAATCTATGGCGCCTCCATGCTTCCTCAACCTAAACTAAAACTAGTCTCTCTTCTTCAACAATTCAAAGTAAAGGAATTGGGTAAAGGGGAATAGATCTACAACAACAACAACAACAATGCCTAATTCTCTTCCTTAATCCAATCTTTGTGAGTTCATTGATTATTTTTAGATTAAAATAATGCTAAAGCATCTCTGACATGTTGTAAATTGGATTTGGGAATTAAACATGATAATAAGATTGGATCTCATCAGTTATATCTTAGCCTATACATCAGATTCGTGATTCTTATATGTCATTAGCCTATACATCAGATCTGTGATTTTTATATGCCCATGTTGATACTATCATCAGTTTTATCTTTATGATCAGTTCAAACTTATGCCTATTTTATTGTTATTATTATGCCTGTTCTTTATCTTGTCCTTTCCTCTTTCCCTTTTTGGTTTTTATAGCCGGGCTACTTCGAGCCTAGTCCAAATCTCATAAGAGATGAACGTACAAACGGTAATTTAGGGAACGTTGGGAAATTTGGCATAATATGATTGGTTTGATTTGAACATGACAAATGTTAAATTTGGAATAATATATGTTGGGTTGATTTAGGCATGACAAATGTTAAATTTGGGGCATAATATGAAATTGAGGATTTTGGGTAATTGACATAATTAGCTTGAAATTGGAATAAATGGCAAATGAATAAATTAGCTAAGATAAGCATGCTGAGACATGAGGTTAGACCCCGTTTGCGGTAGAAGCCTTCCTGGAACCAATCGGCCTAACCAGCAACCGCAAACGGTCAGTCTAATGTGAGAGGTCGTAGGCATAACTAAAATATGCTTAGACACGAGGTTAGGTCTGGCTTATGGCATAAGTCTGCCTGGAACCGCCCGGCACATCCAGCGGCCGCAAGCAATCGATCTAATGTGAGAGGTCTGTGCATTAATAACTAATTAATGCTGATCAAAGATGAATATGATTCCTAAAACATCTTAGGTGGGTGGGGTTAAGTTAACCTGTGTAAGATGACAACTTAACCAATATTACATGAACAAAATGGGTAGGGTTAAGGAAAGCTTAACCAATAATACATATTGATTTGATAAGTGGATGGGGTTAAGTCAACTGGGTGGATAGACAACACTTAACCAATATAAGTCAGGTTAGGATAAACCCTGTGAAAAATCCCTAGTAGCGGTAGGGACCCTTTTCAGACAGTAACCCACATAGAGGTATCGGTAACCCTGAGCTAGGCGGGGTTGGGGCACGCTTACTGGGCTGATTATAAGCGGTCAAATAGGAGCGAGGGTGTAGCAGTGCAGATTCCGACGGGTTCGTTAAGCATGCAAAAAGGTGTTCCGGCATTGGAAGATTTAGCCATTGTACACCAGTAGGTATAAAGCTGTGCAACAAAGGGTTGCCACTTAGGGAGTGATACACCGTAAGTTGGGACCCGCACAGGTATCTACAATTTAGAAGCCCATCGATTAGGGGTAGTGTAGGGACATATAGTATCTATTATGGGCAAATAGGCTATCAAGGATTGTATGGGGTGGATACCTCTTACTAGATGTTATGCCAGAGGGCTACCAATTGCAGGATTGGGATCATTTCGATAAAAATTACTAGTAGGTGGTGCAGAGAATTAAATTAAGTAAGAAATCTGGGAAGGGCACTAGACATTCCTTTATATTCATCCTGTTATCCTTCTTTACCTTATGTCATGGTTATATCTCTCATCCAGTTTATTCCTGTCATAATGCTTTACTTATTTTCTTGTTGACAATAACTGGACTCGCCAGACTTTATGTCTAACCTTTTTTGTTTCACCTCTTTTCTTTCCTTTCCCCTCCCACAGGTCCTCAGGGTGGGATTAGTGGAGCTTGACTTGGATTTCTTTCTTCTTGAAGTGTTTGGAAGTGTTGGAAGTAATGCTCAACTTTATCTCTTTTCCATTATGGCTATTTGGAGTGGGATTATGATTTTACTTTTATGTAGTCTGGTCATAAGTTCGTTCAAGATGGATATTTATGTACTTGACTCCAGTATGTGGTTTTGATGTTGTAACCAAACATGTTTTGCTTTTCCGCTGCAATGAATAAATTTTTAATTTTCTTAAGTACAATTTTATATATCTGTCTTGTGATATTCTATTCTATACTCTTATAATACTCCATGAAAGTTCATGCATTCCCTTAGTGAGTGACATTAATGGATGTGGGGTGTTACACGTGGTATCAGAGCTGAAGGTTACCAGAACAGATAGAAGATTTTGGAAAATCATTTTCAAAAGCATTTTTAGAAAGAAGTATTTTCAAAAACATGTTTTAAAGATAGTATTTTCAAGAGAAAGGTTTATTATGAAAAACATAATCCCCAAGAGCCATATATCTATATTTCGATTCTCAGTTTTGAATATCTCCCTTTTTCCTTTCAGTATGTCTGGAGAACCCGAAATACCTAAAGGGGTACAAATACCAGGCTGGTTCAGAAGGTATCTGGAGGCAAGGGCTAATGCCACAGGCCCAGCAAACGCTCCTCCTCCTCCTCCCCCTCCTCGTGAAGATGCTTTTTCAAAGATATGCAAAGACTTCTGTGCAATGGGCGGGGAACCATTTCATGGGACTGAGACGTTTGTCGAGGCTAGAAATTGGCTCAAGGAAGTGGAGGACTTGTTTGGTATCTTCGAGATAGACGATGGAAGGAAGGTTCAACTAGCTGCTTGGTTGATGAAGGACGAAGCTTCCTTTTGGTGGGAAGTAACTAATAAAGGCCGTCCAGTGGAGGCATGGATAGACTTTAGGCGAAGGTTCGAGTTGAAATTTCTTTCACAAGCAGAGGAGAGTTTATACATGAAGAGGTTCTTGGCTTGAAACAAGGGAGTTTGTCTGTGAAGGAGTACGTTAACAAGTTTAGCCAGTTGGCAAGATTTGGTATGGAATTAGTTAACACACCACATAAGAAGGCCTTGAGATTTGCCATGGGCTTGAACGAACCACTTCACGGATTGGCTATGTCCCACATTCCTATGGGGGCTACCTTCGAGAAACTTGTTGACATGGCGCTGATGCTTGAAGAGGAGAAAGGTGCTAATGTTGATAAGGCACAGGATAAGAAAGAGGTGAAGGCTGAAGGATCACAGAACAAGAAAGTGGATCCTAAGAAAAGTGGGAAGCCCCGAGATAAAAGGAAGTTCCATTTCTGTGGTATACCATGTCATTTAGCTAAATATTGTAGAAAGAAGACTGGTCATTTTCAGTGCGGTGGGACATGACATCTGATCAAGGACTGCCCCAGAAGGCAAGGGCAACGACAGAGGATAGGATCTACTTCTGGAGGGCAAGTTCATGCTCTCATGGGAGCTACGAAAAAGAGAGGTAGAAACATTTCAATTGAAAGTTTGATTTTCCTTTTCGATCATCCTGTACGTACTTTGTTTGATTCTGGCGCTTCACATTCGTTTATATCTGCTTCTGTTGTTGAGTCTCTGCACCTAGATACTGGTCTAGTTATGGATCCCATTGTAGTCTCAAATCCTATTGGGGGCACGGCTCATCTTTCTATGTTATGTCGGGATTTGAGAATTTTTGTGTATGGCATTGAGTTCGAATTCAACGCTTATGTGCTTGGTTTCACGGGCTATGGGTTGATTCTAGGAATGGACTGGCTAGCCAAATATGGTGTCGTTCTCGACTGTGAAAGGAGGGTGGTTAGACTATTGACTAGTTTGGGTAATACTCTCGATATCTCATGCGATCCTAAGGGTTCGGTTATGCTTAGCTACACAGAATCTCTTGACACATCTATTGATGATTTGCAATCTGTTCGAATAGTCTGTGAGTATGCAGATGTCTTTGAGGGGGTTAGGGGATTACCTCCAAAGCGCGAGATAGATTTCCGTATATACTTGGTGGACAATTCAAAGCCAGTTGCATTGCCTGTATGCCATATGGCTCCAAGAGAAAGGAGGGAGCTGAGTAAACAAGTGAAAGAGTTGCTTGAGAAAGGGTTCATAAGAAGAAGTATCTCGGAGTGGGGTGCTCCAGTTGTTTTTGCTATGAAGGCTGATGGTTCGCTTAGATTATGCGTGGACTATAGAGAGCCGAATAAGCCCACGAAGAAGAACAGACACCCATTACCGAGGATAGATGACTTGTTTGATCAGTTGGTTGGTACTTCAGTTTTCTCGCAGTTGGACTTAGCTACAGGATTTCATCAGTTGAGGGTAGCTGAGGATAGTATAGATAAGACTGCTTTTAGGACTCCCGACAGTTTCTTTGAGTGGCTCGTCATGCCTTTTGGTTTGATGAATGCACCCGCATATTTTGTAGACCTGATGAGTAAGGTGTTTAGGAAGTTTCTAAACAAGTTTGTGGTGGTCTTTGTGGATGATATTTTGATATTTTCTAGAAGCGAGGAAGAGCATGCCCTACATCTTAGGGAAGTCTTAAAGACCTTTCAAGCACATAAACTCAAAGCTAAGTTCTCCAAATGTCATTTTTGGAGGAAGGAAGTGAGGTTCTTAGGGCATGTGGTCTCTAAGGAAGGGATAACTGTGGATCCCGCGAAGGTAGTGGCAATCCAAGATTGGAAGATCCCTAAGAATGCAATAGAAGCAAGAAGTTTTCTTGGTTTGGCGGGCTATTATAGAAAGTTCATTAAGGACTTTGCTAAGATATCAGCCCCACTTACTCGATTGACGAAAAATATTTTAGCCTTTTCTTAGGATGTTGATTGTGACGATGCTTTCCAACGTTTGAAGAGGGCTTTAACAACATCTCTAGTCATAGTTTTGCAGGATAGTAGTAAACCATTCACAGTGTATACCGATGCTTGCGGGACAGGGCTTGGCGCAGTTTTGATGCAAGAGGGAAGGGTGATATGCTATGGTGGAAGGAAGTTGAAGGTCCATGAGAATAATTACCCTACCCATGACTTGGAGTTAGCGGCCATAGTTTTTGCGCTTAAGTCTTGGCGTCACTATTTGCTTGGTGAGAGGTTTGAGTTGTATACAGACTATAAGTCACTAAAATACATGTTCTCTCAAAAAGATCTAAACTTAAGGCAACGAAGGCCGATGGAGTTCTTAGCATCCTACGATTTTGAGATTGCATATACCCCTGGCAAAGGTAACGTTGTAGCGGACGCCTTGAGTAGAAAGAAGTTGACTTTGAGTCCTTTGTTTGTCGAGTGGCAGAGCTTAGAGTATATCTCTACCTTTGACTTTAGATCCTCTATTGATTATGTACCCGGTTTGTTGGCATCATTAGAGGTGCGACCTACGTTTTTGGGACAGATAGGTGCGGCACAGCGAGATGACCCATAGTTGATGGAGATAGTAGACAAGCTTATAAGAGGGGAGTCTTTGAGCCATCTTAGTAGGTATACTATCGATGACAAAGGTTGGTTGCGTAGGGATGGGAGAATTTGTGTACGTCGAGATGAGAGTTTGAGAAAGACAATCCTTAAAGAAGCACATCGTTCTAAGCTGACCATACATCCCGGTGGAGACAAGATGTATAGGGACATGAAGCGAGTTTTCTTTTGGGCTGGAATGAAGAAGGATGCGGCTGAGTTCGTTTCTAGATGCATAGTGTGCCAGCAAGTCAAGGATGAGCAAAAGAAGCCTGGTGGTTTGCTTCACCCTTTAGAGGTTCCACAGTGGAAATGGGAAAGTGTTTCCATGGATTTCGTCGATGGGTTGCCGAGGTCAAGAAAGGGTAATACGGGGATTTGGGTAGTAGTGGATAAACTTATCAAGAGCACCCATTTCATTCCCGTCAAGAGTAAAAGAATAGCGTCATGGTTAGCATCTGTTTATCTCCGAGAGATAGTTCGTCTACACGGCATACCTTCTAGTATTGTGAGCGATCGAGATCCCATTTTTCACTAGCGAGTTTTGGAAGAGCTTGCAAGAGGCGGTAGAAACGCAATTGTGTTTGAGTACCGCTTATCACCCTCAGACAGATGGCCAGACAGAAAGAGTGAATCGGATTCTAGAAGATCTTTTGAGGTTATGCATCTTAGACTTTGGAGGAACATGGGAGGAACATCTTCCATTAGTAGGGTTCGCCTACAACAACATCTATCAGACTAGTATTGGCATGGCACCTTTTGAAGCTCTGTATGGACGACCTTACCGATCACCTACTTGTTGGTAGGAATCTACGGATAAGATTTTGCTTGGGCCCGAGATGATTAGGGAAACTTCAAAGAAGATAGACTTAATTCGAAGATGCATGAAGACGGCACAGGACCGGCAAAAGTCATATGCTGATAAGAGAAGGACCGATCTTGAGTTCGATGTTGGAGACATGGTCTTTATTAAAATATCACCGTTGAGGAATGTAGTTCGCTTTGGGGCTATAGGGAAATTGGCACCAAGGTTCGTAGGGCGATTCCCCATTACAAAGAGAATTGGACAAATGGCCTAAAGAGTGAAGTTGCCCGAGAAGCTCAGTGGTGTGCATGACGTGTTTCATGTGTCGCATTTGAGGAAGTGTTTGCATGATACTGCGGAAGTAGTAGAGCCGAGAATGCTTAGAGAAGTGGAAGTAGAGCGAGATGCCACGATTAGACGAGCTCCTACATGCATACTTGGATCGGAGGTCAAGAAGTTACGCAACCGAGAGGTCAAGTTGGTTAAAGTCCAATGGGGAGATGATCAAGGAGACGCGACTTGGGAAATGGAAGATAAGATACGTGCATCGTACCCTTTCCTTTTTAAGGGTATGTTCTTAACTTCTCCTTTTCTACCGCTTTGTTTATACTTGTTCTATCGTTTAGTGTATCCTCTCGATTATATCTTTTATCTTTAGGAATTTGTATTGGATTGGTAAATAGGAATAGTACATGATGGAGTTCGAGCAAAACGTATTGATTAACTTCTTCTGGTTTGGTTCTGCATCGGTTTCTTCCCTAGTTGGTTGAACTTCCTCTTCGTTAAGTTGTTATTGTCGTTAGGGGTTATTGTTAGATTTTTCTTAATGATAGTTTGGTTCCTGGTTGACTCTTCTTACTATGAGAACAATGAGCACCAGCTTCATTCACAAGAGAATGGGCGAACTCCAAAACCCCAGAGGGGAGGCCCGATGAATGCCATTCTTCGGTTCCACCCTTCTTTGCAGACGTTCCCACTTGACCTATTGTTCTTTCTTTTTCAGTGGGAAATCCCTAGATAATCCAAGCGTCTTGAAACTGCTGATTCTGTTTTCGGTTGGTTCAAAGGAAGGGAAACTCTCTGTTCGGAAGTTGTCGAGTTTGCCTTGAAGCCAGTATATCCAGGCAGGAGCCTCTGTAGGAGCTATCTCCGCTGCAACCTCTGGCAAAACAAGAATATTGATAATTGCCAAACTCACCATCACAGCCAAATTAATATACTGAGGTCGCCTTTCTTTAGTTATATGAAATTCTTCCCCCTTTAGAATCGGTGCCCCTATCTTTGAAAAGGGTCCAAGAGCAAGAGCCGTGTCTCTTGACAAAGGTCAGTCTTCTCCTTCTACGAATATTTCTCATCCAAGACATAGCTTTGAACGGAACTCCCGCGCCCGAAGGAAGCGACCGGTTCTTTCCTTCCCGCGCCTTTGGGGATCCAGATTGACTGTTCTATTACCCTCATCACTGGATGAATAAACCCTGATGTTTTTCTCGAATTCTAAGCTTTCTTCTCGGCCCCAGGGAGTTCACCAACAAATCTAATAAATCTAAGTGTAGTGCTTTGTGTATTGATTTTTTTTGGAAAGGGAGTGTGTGCGAGTTGTATATTTCAAGAATAGGTTGGACCCAACCGGCTGCACTTTATTTGGGGTCGCCAATGAATATACTGGACTTGGTGGCCCTTCGACTTTATCAAGTTTCCGCCCAATTAATATACTGGGGTAAGCCAAAGTACTACTCCATATCCCAAGGTTATCCAGGGCCCTATTTTTTGTGATGTATATGAACTTTCATTCCGAAATGATCTGGATTGGTCGACGAAATAAGAACCGGAGACTGAATCTTGATATACCTCAGAACAATCCGACCGGCTAATCGTCTTCCCGCATATCAGAGTAACGAAAGAAGAGATGTCTCCTGGCAACAGAGAAGTAATTCAAAATGGAAATTCTGATTGTAAATTATTGGGGCCCGGGGGCGAGTATACAATAAAGTACAGGTAGTTTCCACCGCTCCCAAGCAAACGGTTTAAAAATCTTGGGTAATTGATCGAAGTGGGTAGCTCCAGTAATAAATAATTTACGACAACGATAACAGAAAGCATATCTATCAGAACGATAAGCTCACACTAACCCGTCAATTTTGGATCCAATTCGAACACTTTTGGAGAGAGGAAGTAAGATTTCTAGTATGAACTCCGCTAGTATATTAATTGGGTTCGACCTAAGGCGACCACTCTTTCATTCGCGGATTAGCTTGAAATCTTAGGCTTAACAGAAGCTCCGGAACCAGGGACGAGATATGAGGCCACCTCTCGGGTACGGCACTTCAACTACCCGGGCGAATGGTAACTCCAAACCAAAACAAGTAAGAAGCCCAGGCGGAGTTGAGGAGGAGCAGCGATACCCGCGGACCCTCTTTTTGATCGAAAGTTGACGGGAGTGGTTTCGTTTGTACAGACAGACTTCTTGGGTGCTAAGATCCAAAGTCGAGAGGGAAACAGCCCAGATCGTACGCTAAGGTCGCACTACCGACTCCTCCCGGAATTGCGTTATCGGAGCCGAGCCGGGAATAAAACAAGTGGGGTATTTCATCCGATTAATACGTAAATCGCATTATTTTATAAAATCCTTCATTGAAAAAATATACATGAATCTATTACTGTTGATTGACTTGAGCTGTGATCTCTTCTTTCGTTGTCTGGCCCAATTAATATACTAGGCCTGTTTAAGTGAAGAATAATGGATTCCCCTCCCTTTGAAACGAAAGATGGAAGGCCCAGTATATTAATTCCTCGAATTCTTACTTGACTTGAGTGCCAGCCAAGAATTTCAGGGGCTTTCAGCAAGAATTTCAGGGAGCCTTTCGAAGCACTTTCACGTGGCTGAAGGTTCAGAGAAGCAGAAAACTAAGACTTCGTCGACTTCGGGACGCAAAGGAAGAAGGCGCACGAAAAAATGATGGCCGGGAATTATTAGAAATTATCGGCCGCTCTTTCGGCGTAGTTTTGGTTCCGCTTTAGGCCTGCTGAGATTGGGTGGGTGGCAAGGAGCGACAGCTCATCGAAAAGAATGCATTGGATGGATGCCCGGGCATTGAGAACCTTTGGGGCACTTGGTGATTTGTGCGAAATCTTATGGTTGTAAACGTGTGTTTGAAACATGTTATGTTTACTGGATGCAATTGGTTGCTAGTGGTTGCTCATAGATGCATTTACACACACTTTAGGCACTAAGATCGACTCAGTCACTTTCATAATGCATATATTTGTTTATTGATTGAAATTTGATGTGTTATCATGTGGATGTCGCATTTGAGTGAATGATTGTGCACTCATATAGAAGTTATAAAGTGCATTAGGAATAATTGCATACATAATGGACGCATGGCACTACCATATTTTGCATTAAGGAGGTCAACTAAATCAGTAGACCGCCTGATCTTTGCATTAGATAAGGAACATATACACACACTTTTTCATATGTTCATATAGCATTAGAAATCTTTTAAGGACAATGGATGCTGGTGGATGATGGATGAATAGATGGATGATTGGATGGTAGGATACATTCTTCTTAACTTGAAGATTTCGGGGACGAAATCCTTTAAGGAAGGCAGAATGTAACACCCCGTAATTTTATAATATTAAAATTGAAAAATTAAAGAATACTTAATTTTTATAAGTAGAATTAAGGGAAATGGGTTGCGGCATTGCGTTCGTCTCGAAATTCTGCTTGACATAGAGTCTGAGTTTGTGTAAAACGGATACAGTATGAAGAAGTTATGGAGCTTAGAAGATTTCAGTTTAAACCAGAATTAAAATAATAATTAAAATCAAAAATCGAAATTCAAATCAGCAAGAAGCGGGATGGGCGGGAATTATCCCTCTCTAAGGTGTCGACCCCCCTAAGGGAGTCAACATAGGTGTCGACCCCCCTCTAGGGGTCGACCCCATCGGCCAGATCTGGGCAGTGACGAATTTTGGAGAATTAGGGCTTATGTGGCTTTCTTTGATTGGCTGGGTGATGTGTTTTTCTGGTTTGGATGGTTTAGATCGATCCTAACCTAATCTAAAGGCCCTACTTCACCTATCACACCTATATAAACACACCTATACCTAACCCTAATTTCATTACACAAATCTATGGCGCCTCCATGCTGCCTCAACCTAAACTAAAACTAGTCTCTCTTCTTCAACAATTCGAAGTAAAGGAATTGGGTAAAGGGGAACGGATCTACAACATCAACAATGCCTAATTCTCTTCCTTAATTCAATCTTTGTCAGTTCATTAATTATTTTTAGATTAAAATAATGCTAAAGCAATTCTGACATGTTGTAAATTGGATTTGGGAATTAAACATGATAATAAGATTGGATCTCATCAGTTATATCTTAGCATATACATCAAATTCATGATTCTTATATGTCATTATCCTATACATCAGATCTGTGATTCTTATATGCCCATGTTAATATTATAATCAGTTTTGTCTATATGATCAATTCATACTTATGCCTATTTTATTGTTATTATTATGCATGTTCTTTATCTTGTCCTTTCCTCTTTCCCTTTTTGGTTTTTATGCCGGGCTACTTCGAGCCTAGGCCAAATCTCATAAGAGATGAACGTACGAACGCTAATTTAGGGAACGTTGGGAAATTTGGCATAATATGACTAGTTTGATATTAACATGACAAATGTTAAATTTGGAATAATATATGTTGGGTTGATTTGGGCATGACAAATGTTAAATTTAGGGCATGGTATGAAATTGGAGATTTTGGGTAATTGACATAATTAGCCTGAAATTGGCATGAATGGAAAATGAATAAATTGGCTAAGATAAGCATGCTGAGACACGAGGTTAGACTCCATTTGCGGTAGAAGCCTGCCCGGAACCAACCGGCCTAACCAGCAACCGCAAACGATCAGTCTAATGTGAGAGGTCGTTGGAATAACTAAAAGATGCTTAGACACGAGGTTAGGTATGGCTTGTGGCAGAAGTCTGCCCGGAACCGCCCGGCACATCCAACGGCCACAAGCAATCGACGTAATGTGAGAGGTCTGTGCATTAATAACTAATTAATGCTGATCAAAGATGAAAATGATAACTAAAACATCTTAGGTGGATGGGGTTAAGTTAACCTATGTAAGATGACAACTTAACCAATATTACATGAACAAAATGGATAGGGTTAAGGCAAGCTTAACCAATAAAACATATTGATTTGATAAGTGGATGGGGTTAAGTCAACTTGGCGGATAGACAACACTTAACCAATATAAGTTGGGTTAGGATAAACCCTGAGGAAAAACCCTAGTAGCGGTAGGGAGCCTTTTCATACAGTAACCCACTTAGAGGTATCGGTAACCCTGAGCTAGGCAGGGTTGAGGGCACGCTTACTGGGCTGATTATAAGCGGTCAAATAGGAACGAGGGTGTAGCAGTGCAGGTTCCGACGGGTTCGTTAAGCATGCAAAAAGGTATTCCTGGCATTGGAAGATTTAGTCACTGTACACCAGTAGGTAAAAAGTTGTGCAACAAAGGGTTGCCACTTAGGGAGTGATACAACCTAAGCTGGGACCCGCACAGGTATCTACAATTTAGAAGCCGATCGATTAGGGGTAGTGTGGGGACATCTAGTATCTATTATGGGAAAATAGGCTGTCAAGGATTATATGGGGTGGATACCTCTTACTAGATGTTACGCCTAAGGGCTACCAATTGCAGGATTGGGATCATTTCGATAAGAATTACTAGTAGGTGGTGCAGAGAATTAAATTAAGTAAGAAATCTGGGAAGCGCACTAGACATTCCTTTATATTAATCCTATTATCCTGCTTTACCTTATGTCATGGTTATATCTCTCATCCAGTTTATTCCTGTCATAATGCTTTACTTATTTTCTTGCTGAAAATAATTGGACTCGCCAGACTTTATGTCTGACCTTTTTTTCTTTCACCTCTTTTCTTTCCTTTCCCCCCTCCCCAGGTCCTAAGGGTGGGATTAGTGGAGCTTGACTTGGATTTCTTTCTTCTTGAAGTGCTTGGAAGTGTTGGAAGTAATGCTCAGCTTTATCTCTTTACCATTATGGCTATTTGGAGTGGGATTATGATTTTACTTTTATGTACTTTGATAATAAGTTCGTTCAAGATGGATATTTATGTACTTGACTCTAGTATGTGGTTTTGATGTTGTAACCAAACATGTTTTGCTTTTCCGCTGCAATGAATAAATTTTTAATTTTCTTAAGTACAATTTTATATATCTGTCTTGTGATATTCTATTCTATACTCTTATAATACTCCATGAAAGTTCATGCATTCCCTTAGTGAGTGACATTAATGGACGTGGGGTGTTACAGACTGCTTAGTGGCCACATTACTCTGTATTTCTTCCTTATCTGCAGCTTTCCTCTTTCAATTAACATATATCTCTTCCTAACGTGGGCGGATATTGGCTTTCTCATAAAATTTCTCCCTGGTCAGTGATGGTTTTCCAGCTAAGTATTTACCAAACTCAGTATCATTATCTACTCCGTCAATTAATGCCATCAGGACGGACTGCTCGTGAGGGTCTCTTACACCCGTGACTGCTAAATTAAAGCGATCCAAGTATGACCTCAAAGTCTCATCAGGGCGTTGCTTAATGAGCGATAGTTCAATGACGTTCTTAGACCTCCGAGTATGAAGTCGAATTTGATTAATGAACCTTTCGCTCAATTCTTTGAAGCTGGAGATTGATCGTGGCGGTAGCCGAGTAAACCACATTAACGCCACATCCTCTAGGAAGATCGGGAATGCTTTGCATTTCACCGCGTCTGGAGCAGCGGCGGTATTCATATACCATGAATATCTCATCAATTGTTAAACTGGATCTGTCCTACTCGCATAACGATTTATAGTCAGTAGATTAAATCGTCTCGGGAGTCGGACATCTAGTATGTCATCGGTGAAAGGTGTATGACTCTGATCTATAACCCACTCCTCGTTTCTTTGTCCTTGGTTGTCTGCCATGATCTGTCTCACTATCGCCTCAACATCAGCATTGGTCAAGGTGGATTCAGGATCAGCACTCTGTGCTCTACGGGAACCTCCAATATCTCTTCGGGGCATCGCCGCCCGGTCCGGGGCCTAAGAAGAGCTTCCTTGCCCCTTATGGCCACGGTTAGTCACACAGCGAGGGGGTTGCAGTGGTTGATCCTGAGTAGGAATAACAATGCTCTGGCCCCTAGATAATATTCGGGATCCCTCCATTGATAACAATCCGGGATTATTTAAATTACGATTGTCAGGTCCCAGATTAAGTGTCGTTTCTTCTCGAGAAGGAAGTGACCCAAACCGAAGTTGTTCTACATTTTCAAGCCTTTCTAACGGCCGTCGTTGGGTTCTTGGAGGCTCCTCTGATGAAGATGAGTAATCTGCAGTGAAGCGTAGAGTTGGTGAAGGTGACCTCTGCCTTCGGAGTTCATCTATTTGCCTACTTGTTGCAGTCATATTCTCCCGCATCAAGGAACTCTCGTGTCTTTGATCCTCCAAAGCATCATTTGTCCTTTCCATCATGTCAAGAACACGAGAAAAATTTCTTTCTGTTACTAAGGTAAAGGCAGGTGGTTGGTCATCAACATTCATAGTTGGATTAGGAGCACTTGAGCCAGGTCGAGCAAAAGCATCAACATAGGTGGAGTGGGTCACAATTTCCTTTTCGGGCTGGGTCGTGGTCTTTTGCTGGGACCGGTTCGTGAACCCTTCTTGGGACCGGTTCGTGACCCCCTCCTGGGGTCGGGTTCGACCCCTGAGAGCCGTGAGCCAGGGAGACCACCTCGGCCTGCTCCTGGACATTTTCTACGTTAGTTTCATTCGCTCGAGAGGCTTGTGAATCCTTGGATTTCTTTGCGACCATAATGTTCTGAATTCACTGAAATCTTCAAAAACAAAACATAGGAATGCAGATTATATTCTTCGGACTTGAAAATCCGAATAGTAGAGCAATAATCCGATAGGCTAAGAATTCGATTTCTCAGTGAAAGCGCAAAAATGTTAGACCAAAATATGGTTATAACGCCCAAATTGTCTTGAATCGTAGAGAATTATAACTAGAAATAAAATGAAATGCAGCAAACACACCAAATTTATAGTGGTTCGACGTTAAAGAGCCTACGTCCACTTTATATGATTCTGATTATACGATTGAATACAAGTACAATTCTCAATCTCCTCTCAACTTAACTTTGACAATGATAATTCACTCAGTAATTTAGAGTTATTTTTGATTAGAAATAGAAGAAGTATGATAATGGTGGAATACGAGCTCTCAATTGCCAAAAGATCCCAAAAATGCCAAGTATTGGGGTATTTATAGGCAATTCCAGCAGGCAGTTCGTGAGGACACATGGGGCCCATCCCAGAAATCTCCAAGCCGTTCGTGAGTGAGTGGAGAAATGGTCAGAGTAACCGTTGTAGACACGTGTCACTAGATCCAAGATCTTTGGTTCGTGGAAGATGTGGGATGAATGGGTCAAGCAATTGTTCTGATAACATGGTTAGGCCGTGACCCATATACGTGAGTCGGGTCATGAGGTAGGGGCACGAGCGGGGTTGTGAGACAGTGGTGCGAGCCAATGGCGAGGGGGAGGTCACGAGCCGGAATTGTTGCCTGGGCAGCGAGCCATCTTTTTGAGCCAACGCTTATTTTGAACTCGTGAGTATACGGGCCTTCTCCCACCTAATTGTAAACACTTAAACTTTTGGTGGCTTGGTCAAAAATCTAGCCAATAGAATAATATCGAGCATATATTTTGTTGCTCATAGATCATTTATGTGAAATCCAAAAGCTAATATTTATTGAGCTTTACCTTGTAACTATATTTTATGCACATTTTCTTTTCATCAGCACTTATCGCTGATATATCTAAGGTTTGTTTGATGATTGAAAACTTTACCAATATCCTCAATTAATTGAGTAGACTACCACAATAATACATGATTTAATTTGATAACATTTACTGATTTAACCATTTACTCTAATTAGATATTTTGAATTTGAGTTGACTGCTAATTCGCTTAGACATTGACCATCTACAATTAAGGAGACGAAACCTCTCTTGAGTATTGTTTCACTTCAAATAGTTTCAACTATATCCAATTGTGGTCGCAGCATGATTTTTATCCCATGTGATAGATCATAATTTGTGTATAGTCTACATACTTAAGATCAACTATACTCTTAAGTCTAATATTACTGCACATAGCTGCAGTATGTCCATTTATTTTGACTTAGTCGTATCAATCTATAGAAGACCATTTTTAAGATGTTTTGTCCTTGTTCTGAACAACCATAACTATGGGACCCCTTGATTCCCCAAATGATCATGGGTAATTCGTTACCCATCATATGGAGTGAGTTACATGCACTAAGCTCAATGGTGTTTCAATATTTTTTTCGATACATCTATGTTGGAAATATTTCATAAGCAATCATTTTGATAAAGATTCAATATTTCTGTTTATAAACATATTTATAACTACAATCGTTAAAATACATATCCCAAATATTTTCTAATTGTATATATAATTATTTATTTCATTATTCATATTTGCATAAAATGACATATATAGAAAAACCAAAAGCATACTTTGTTTCTAATAAGTGTTTGTAGTGTTAAGTGATTGACCTATTTACATAATTGTTCTAAGGATTCACCCTAACTCTATCAATCTTCCACATACACTCAAGGCTAATTATGGAGCCTTATGCTCATGCCTTATATCAGTTTACCTAAACTGGGTTAATAAATCATCTTAGCGAGTGGATCTACGATATTATCTTTAGTATTTACTCTCCTGATTGTGATATCTTTTTCACTAACAAAACACGTAATCATGTGGAATTTGAGGATGGTATGTCTCGACTTATTGTGAGACGATGGTTCCTTGGGAATTGGTATTGCATATTATTGTGATAATACATCAACATTGGACATTCAATGCTTGAAATCACTCTTGGCTCCTTAATGATTTTGGATGTCTATACTAATTATTTTGTAACATCATTCTAGGTGGCATACTCAACTTCCATGGTTTAATTGGGCACAACTTCTTACTTAGCACCTTTTCTTAACTAACCACGCTTCTATTAAGAGTAATTGCAAAACCTAAGATTGATTTACCTCCATTGATGTCGCTCTAAAAACTCGAATTCAAGTACCCTTTCTCAAGGAGTTCATTGATTCCATGCATAAGAAACAAATCTTTAGTATTTCTCAAATACTTAAGGATGGCATTAACAACTATACAATAACTTTCAATATCCCTTCATAAGGAGTTCGTTCTTTCCTTACATAATTAAAAATCCTTAGTTTTTGTAATGACCTGCATATTACAGATCGAAGGACTGTAATGTAATCATATTTTATTCATTTATGGTATTATCATTCTAAATTTTAGGATATTGTTCTTTGGGATGTTTTACATGTCCATGATATTTTCCAAGTTCTTTAATGATCATCTTGCCATTGTAAAGCCTTTTTTGGACCATGACTTAGGAGACGAATTAGATGCTCTAATGGTCTTATTGCTTCACGACAGTGATTTTCCATTCGGTAAAATAGTCATATTAAGAAGAATCGGTAGTTTGAGAGAAATAGAAACTTTAATTTTCAAAAGCTACTAGCTTGAACTAGTTTAGTGCTAATGGTATGAAATTAGTAATCCCATTAGTCTAACAAGCTTTGTCAATAAATGAGGGCTTGGGGATCCATTTCTAGTTTCCATCTCATTCTTATATCATCCTTAAACATGAACCTACTTTAGTTCTTCCTCAAATTCACAAATCTACATAGATTCTTTATCATATCATCTCTAATTGTAAATTGGAGATTAGATTTACATTGTTTAACTAGATCACTCTACTTTGGATGCATGTTATAGTGATTTCTTGCTATTCAGATTGAATATCTGATCAAATTCATTGATTTAGGAGATTAGATGAGTGATTATGATCTCTCACAAGTTCATATTAGATCATATATTTTAAATAGTAAGTTTTCATCATTTTTATGTCAACTCACCTTAAAAACTTGATTAGATCTATGAAGTTCGTATTTATAAACCATATGATAATAGGATTCTGAAATATTATAATGAATATATTAGATCCAATGTAATTAGTGAGTAAACATTCATGTAAATGATAGATCCATGAATATACTCAGTGGATTCATGTTCATTCATATGGAAAAATTATGCACAATTAAAATTGATTGAATTTGATGTTTTTGTGTTTAAATTTGTTGTTTAAATGCTTGAATTGGTTCAACTGATTACTATGCTTGACCTTATTTGCTAGCTTTTTGCATTTTAAAGGATTTAGGTGAAGATAAGATCAAATCTAGAGTTGGATAAATTTTCAAGTGTACTTCGAATGCGCTCAAAACAATGCATAGGCTAGAAGCTTTTGTGTTGAAAATACATGAAGGGACCAAGCCAAAGAGGAGTGATCCTATGGGTGATAGAGGCTACGAATCAAAGCATACTAGCATACAATATTATGTTCGAAGAAGGTTTACTGGATTTATAGCATGTCTTGGAGCGAGAAAAGAAGGATTTCGAATTGACCTAGTGACTCGAAGTGAAGCAGCACTTCATAATAGAAGGCTTTGAATCAACCTAGTATCCCAAAGAAAATAAATTGGATTGGAGCAAAAAATAGGTGCTTCAAATTGACCTAGTGATTTGAAGCAAGGAAAGTTCAAAGTAAAATAAGCTTGACGCAACAAGAAGGATAGAAGCAAATCTGGTAGCCTTGAAGCAAATAAGAACATATTCGAAAGCAATGGTTCAAAACGACTTAGGAAGTGTGTTTTGATCCGAAGTTGTTAGCTTTGGATTAAGGTTCGAAGCAGTGAAACTTTGGACCAATGTATAAAGAAGAAGAACTCTAAGAGCACTCGAAGAGAGGAAGAGTATTTCAAAGCTGGAAGCTCAAAGTAAAGTGCTTTGAAATGGGGTATCTACAAAGCAGTTGCTTCGAGTTTTGAAATGGAGTGTTCAAGGCTAAGTTCTTCTAAGTGTTGTACCTTTGAAGTGGTTTGCTTCGACACTCGAAGCATGACTTCGAAGTGAGGGTAACTATGAAGCAGTGAATAGATTTTCAAAGCATAATAAATTCGAACTGAAGCAATATTTGGAGTGAATTATGTGGGTGCTTCATCAAGAGGCATGGATGGATGGTGTAATCCATAGGATAAAAATGAAGGGGTCTTCAGGGTGTACCGAAGACTAAGTGGATTGTTGGTTGCTTCTATATTTAGTGAAGTGTGACTTTTCAATTGGAAGATTATAGAAAATGGAACTGAAGGTGTGTGACTGGCAATTCAGAATGAATCAAAGCCATGGGAAAATAGACTGGTTTGTGTGTTCACTCAAAATAAAGGTGGAGGTGTGAATTGCTTAGGGGTGCTAAGGAAACAATTATAGCTCGAAGTGTTCTAGTTGGCTTAATGCAGGGGGGTCGTGGGATGCCCATTAGGACTGACAACCATGGTCATGTACCCAAGATGGTGTACTATATTGTTGGCGTAAACCATGTGTTGGTGCAAACATAGAGTTTGACTAGAAATTGGGTTTTCCAATTACTTTGGCCTAAGAAAGGATGGCCATACCCATTATCAACGTATTCAAGGCTTTGGAAGGTGATTGTTAGGTTTTTTAATTGATGATACGATTGTTATTGATGTTCTTTCTCTGGGTATCCCATTACCTATAGGTTCTTGGAAGATAATGGAGAATGGAGACAGGGATGTGGGCTATTTAGGTCCTTTTATCTTAATCAATATCCTTTATTGTTTGTTTATTTAAGTATCATATATTAATTAGTTATTATGGTCTAATTCTTTGATTACAGGGATATGTTAGGTATGAAAATAAAACCTACCTAGTTACATATTTTCCAATGTTACTAATGATAATCATTTATCGCTCACACCATATAGTAATCTGGCCTCAGGGTTTATGTTTTTTCTTATTATCTTAGGTGCTCATTAAAATTGTTGATGAATGAACTAGAACCTAATCGGAGGCGAGATAGGAGAGCTTGGCAAACTACTATATGTAAATATTGTGTTTCTGTTGTTTGTTAATTTACTCTGAAAGCACACTAGTGAGAACTTTATGTACTATGTATTACTACCTGATGTACGCAACTTTGGGGATTTATGGTGATGGTGTTTTCACTTTGATAGTCTCACTATTGTTATATAAGTTCTTATTATATTATATCTATGCACTGTAAGAAATTTGATAGTTTTCTTTTGTTTATTCACCGGCGATCGTCCAATATTAGCCTAGAACATGTGCAACATATTTTCTCCTTTTTGTTTCTAGTGGTATTGGATAGTCATAACACTTGGTAGTAGGGCGAGGTAATTTAAATAAAAAAAATTAGTACAAAGTATTTGCAAAGAGTACGTATTTGTAAATTAAAGTTAAGCTACATAAAGGTATATAATATTTTAGTATGCACTTGAGTACCATTGTAGCTTTTCTTTGAAAGAGACTGGTTATTCTTATTACAAATAAAGTGAATTGATAGAGAAGAAACACTACTAAGAACAACCCATCTTCTGGAGTAGCGAGGAAGATACATCAGGAGTTGCAACAATGATTTACAATCTATGTTCGAGCCATGATGGCATCAATGGTGAGAAGAGCTTAATTTACTCCCTGAATGGTGGTACTCCTATGCAAATGCCTAGGACTGAGTTTACTAAGTTGTGTAAGGATTTATCTTTTCTAGGAGGAAAATATTGTTAAGGATATAATCTGCTACTGAAAAAAAGAGTGGTTGGATACTTGTGATCACACTTTAGGGATCTTTGTATAGAGGATGATATGAATAGGAAACCTGCTTATAGACCACTCAAACCTAAAGCCATGAATTAATGGATTGTAGTGCCTGTTGATACTATTGTTGACCATATTAGTTGGAGCCAACTTAGAACTAAGTTTGAGAATAAGTTCATTTCTATTGTTCAAAATTCCACCATGTTCATGAAGTTGTTAAAGTTGAAGTAAGGGAAAATGTTAGCATATGGATATGTTGCTGAGTTTGAGGTCCTCTCAAAGTATGGAGTTTCGTTCATTGATACTCCTTCGAGGAAAAAAATGAGAAAATTATAGTTAGCTTGGATGATTAGTTAGGTAAAAGTTAGTTCACCATGCATATGTTCCTTTTGATAAGTTTGTTGAGAAATCCCTTCGACATGAGAGTTTGTATCCAAAGTAGGCCACATTGTTGTTGAAGATGTTGGAAAGAAGGAACCAAAGCCACAACAAGTTGGTCGACGTAAAATGTAGTGGAACAGAAAGTGTTGACGTAGGGTATTGGTCACTCGCACACGCCAACACCCGATGGGTTGATATTATCCAAATAAACCAAACAATCTAGATGCAAAGTACTAAAAAGTAAATCGTACCAATTTATAGTGGTTTGGCACTAACATCTACGTCCACTTTGATGTAACTGTTTGTCATTGTTATTACAGTTACAAGAGCAACCCAATTCCAATGTTTTTGAGTTTACAAAGTTATGAACGGAAAATGGTAAAGTCCATGCCAGTTCCCTACAAGGCCCAAACAGCCATTAAAATCCTCCTAAGTCCAAAGAGTTTCAAATATGACCCGATGTTCAAGTAGCAAGCCAAGCATCAATCCAAGTGCTACTATGATGTAAGAAAACTTCTATGTGAAGTTTACAAGACTAAGAGACCTTATAAAGCCATAGAACCAAGTAGGAAGCCATTAAAATGCTCCAAGATAAAGCTTCCCGCGTGCATAAACAAATAGCCTAAAGATCCTAAAACCAGTCCTCGGGAGGGATATTTATAGGCAAGGGGATAGAAAACTCATATCCCCAAGATTTCATATCCCGGGATCAGCACCGATCTGGGGATCAGTCTGTATCCCGGGTACTTGCTAATTATTACATTGCTTCGCATTAAAGCATCCCAGTCCATCACATAATTGCCATGCCACTTCCTTTGTACTACAGGATACAAAAACACCATTTCGTATTCAGAATCCCTAAATAAACTAGAGTGCCAAACTTCTAAGTCAACTTAGTATTCGTATCTCTTGATACAAATACCCGTAGCTAATCCAGATATGAAAAGTGCTTTTCATATTTTAAGTGTTAACCAAAATCCACACTGCTTTCTGATGCTTGTCGAATACGAAGACCAGATACGAAAGAGACTTTGTATCCCCAATGCGAGGTATGAAATCAACATTTCGTACACCTAAAGTTAGAAGAATCATCTAAGAATCCCAGTCCTAATGTGAAAAACTGAATCCAAGCCAGATATGACAAATATTTTCATATCCCACAAGTTAGTGTCAGTCCAACCTATTTTCCATCAAAATGCTAGATACGAAATGACAATTTCAATTCCCAACCTCGGCTAAGTTCCACTGCTAGACCTGATATTGCATCCCCTTGTTTGTGTCTTGGGGATATGAAATTTCAAAAATTGAAAAGCCAATCAAAACAAAACCAGGGGAAGTGGAGATTCATTGTTCCCACATGGTCGTACTTTCGTATCCCTAAGTGGAATACAAAATTTCATGAAGAAAGATGGATATGAAATGTAGATTTCATATTTCTAGAGTTGCTATGATCCAAATTGTTAAACCCATAAGATGACGAGACGAAGACCATCAAACCGGAAATATCGCTTTGATCCATTCGAACGAGAATGCCAATCTGAGGATTAACGATATTTCCATCCTTATTCTGAGCGCTTCAAAAATTCGACCAAATTGCTAATACTTTCATGAGATCTTACTTGAGCCTCAAGCACATAGAGAAACGTAAATCCGCCGTGTGACTACCTTACAAAAAGGCGGGTCAACATTTTTCCCTAAAACGTGTTTTTCTTGTAAAAGGAAGACGTGTTTTGAATAATGCAGAAGTCCAAAAATCCAGAAGTCACGAACCAAGAGGAGTCCACACAGATATCCAATAGCCAAGATTTAGAAACCAAAAGCCACGATCGCACCAGATCATATTAATAGAAAAACAATAGTCTGAAATACCCAAAAAAAATGATGATTACTCTGGATCGTATTATGAGAGATTACTCGGACCAGAATATCCGAAATAACATATAATCGGGAAACCAAAGAATCCCAAAATCCAAAAATCCAGAGTAATCGATATCCAGATAACCAGATGGTTGCATACATTCGAAAGCTAGAATAACCAGATGTGGTATAGTCCATACCTGCACAAAACCAAGTGATTTGTCTTACCAAGACCTGATAGAACGATTTGAAATCAAATGAGTAAAGTGATTACTCGCCAGAAGTCCAGGTGGCCTTGCCAAGACCCAGAAAGATGACTGAGCATAGTAAGATGAGTTTAAGGCGAACTCGAAAAGAGTTGACGAGATAACCAAAATAACCAAATGAGTTCAAGACGGCCTTGCGAAGAGTTGACAAAACGACCAAGAAAGACCGTAAGAGTTCAAAACGTCCTTTCCAAGCGATAAGAAAAGATGAAATAGTTCAAGGCGACCTTTCCAAGAGTTGACAAGATGACCAAAAAAAGACAAAAGAGTTCAAGGCGGCCTTCGAGTTAACGATGCAAAAAAGAAAATCCAGAAGAGTTCAAGGCGGCCTTGCCAAGAGTTGACAAGACGACATGGAAAAGCCAAAAGAGTTCAAGGCGGCACTTCCTAGAGTTGACAAGACGATCAAGAAAAGCCAAATTTTTATACTTAATGAGAAAAGACCTTACTCCACAAAGTCCTTAAAGTTTGAAATTCAAATTCCAAATTTCTTACTCCGCAAGCAGCTTTCCGATGAGCAAAGTAATTTTACTAAGGTTTTCTAGGGTTGGAGTTTTTAACAAAACCGAAGGAAAACCAAGCGATTTATTATCGAGTACAGAGTGCGCCTAAGGGTTAAGGCCTAATCCCCTACGCGGGTAGCTCGATTCAGCCGCTTTCAATTTCATGTTTATTGAGTCCTGTTAAGTTTTGAAGGGGATGGTTTATATTCATCCTAAGCTAGAATAATTAAGAATAAATGAAGGATATGTAAGTGTTTATCACCTACAAAGAGCATGCCTAGATATTAAGACCTAATCTCATATAAGGTTGACAGACTTAGACCTCTAAAAACCAACAATCATGAAACATGGAGATTAGTTAGTTGTAAAGTGAACAGTTTATAGTCAGTTACAGAGCACTCCTAGGGATTAAAACCTAATCACGTACATGTGTGATCCGACTTAGAATCATCCTTAACCAGAAGACTAAAGATACAATATCCAGAAGCATAATATTTAGGAGGCTGAAACCTAATATAACCAGAGTACAGAGATGATAAGCCAAAGTCTTAATCATCAAATAACCAAAATACATGAATCAGAAGTTGAGATAAACATAAGGTCATATTCACAAGTCGCAAGACCAAACAACCACATTCATAATCCAGATGACCAGAGTACCAGAAATCCAAGAACATGATTGCTAGAATCCAAAAGATGGAAGGCCAAAAGACTAGAATTCGCAAAGACAAAATCCAAAGTGCGGAAAGATAAAAAGCCAAAGAACCAAGAAGCCAATAAACCCAAAACCAAAAGAACAAAAATCCAAAAGCTGTAAAACCAGAAAATCTTGAAACCCACATCAATCGATGATCAAACCACCGGGAGAAGGCCCCATCCATTCCTATTCCGAGCCGGAGCAGGAAGTTGTGCCTATCTCAGTATTGCAACTTGATTTCGAACATACTCCGCCAGCTAGCCCCGTCTAACGTGTTCTTCAATCATATCACGAAGATACCTGCATTCATTGGTGTTGTGACCATCCAAGTCATTAAATAGGCAATGCCTACCAGAATCCCTCTCCCTCTGAGTCGACTCCCTCGTGGGAGGCTTCTTAAAGGGAGCAACCAGATCAACCTCCAAATAGCTCTCTTCTAGAGGATGAGTAAGCTCCGCATGTGAAGGGAACTTGGTAAGATTCCATTGATATGCATTCCAATCACTCCGAGGAGTAGCCTTTACTTTGCCTTTGCTAGGGTTGGACCTCTCCCTAAACCGAATTAACCTTAAGAGAATTTTTGTCAGTTCTCACATCCTCTTCCCTCATAAACTGATTTGCTTCGAAGTAGAATTCGCTAAGGTTCCTCGGCGGATTCCGTTGAAATGAGATCTTAAAGCCCATCTTATCCAGAACACCAAAAACATCAGTCATCAAAACCATAGACGGGTTCAATCGACTAACCGAAGCCACAATAACATTAAACCTCTCCAAAAACTTGCTCGAAGTCTCATCATTCCTTTGCTTAATCATTGTAAGAGTCATCGTGTTCTTGGGTCGAGCAATATGAATGCTAAACGGTTCGATGAATTTACCAACCAAGACATTCCAACTATTCACCGATTTATTTTCCAACTATCGAAACCACATAGCAAGAATGTCTGTAAGGTAGAGAGGGAAGCATTTCGCAATAACATTCTCCGAAGCTGAAAGTACTTCCATATGGTGCACATAACACATTAAGAGAACTATTGGATCCTTCCTACCATGAAAAGCCTCCAACACTAGCAATTTGAAATCCGTTGGGTTTCGAGAATTTTGTATATCCTGAGTGAATGGACTGCGCATAACACAATCCATGTTCGAGAGAGATGCTCCATCTTGATTATATCGTCGAATCATATCGGCGATCTGACTACCAATTCCATTACCAAGAAAATGATCCTAGTCGGTTATTCCCACACTAGTGCTTCAATGTCGAATCATGATTTAGCGAACTATTGAGCCCCAAAAATAACATATGTCACCATCCTAGGCAGAGGTGCCACCACTGACACAAACCTAGCTTTTGGAATTACACAAGTTCCTGTGCCGAGAGATTCACTCATCGATGCTTGAGAAACATTACCAACACCATACCTAAAACTTGACTAACCAAAACCTGAGCCGAACCTCCTACGGGATTGGGCATGCTGCCCCGAGTCTAGCCGATCCGGTCTGTATCCACGGATTGGTGTCGAAATGGGGCTGATTGTGGAGACCTAGATTTAAATATATATATTAGTAATAAAATTTTCAAAGTAGTAACTTAAATAAATTATATGTACATGATATAAATACATAGATGCAATGAATATGTAAAATATAATGTAGCAAAAAGGGGGCTGGTAGGAGGGATTAATGGCTTGTACAAATTTACATAAAAGGGAAATGTAACCTAGAAGAAACCAGAAAAGAAGGGTGCACACATTATGTTTTATAAATAATATAGATAAGATTTTCTCTATAAATTATCATGTGAAGGAAGGTCATATATATAGTGTGATGCATAGAAATAGTATGGATAAGGTCCTTTAAAAATTCAAAACAGAAAGTGACATTTTTATAAGGGCAAAATATGATGCAGGACCACTTTGTAAACCGAGGGAATCCTTATTTTCTATGAAGGATAAGATTGGATTTTCCCAAAATAGAAACCCTAGTAGTTGTTATAAAAAGGCTAATGAACATTATACCTAGGTTAAGACATTTTCTCTATTATAGTATTCAGAAAATAATAGGCAAATAAAGGTTTGGGTAGATATTTCTCGGGGCTAGGGAGAATCAGATATAATAAGGTGAATATTTATCATTATAAAAATGTATTAACGGAAATAAGACCAATTGCAGGCTGCCAAAGTAATGTGTATATGTTTTGATGATTGAATGTGCATAGTAATTCACTGTTCCAGTTTTGTTTGATTCATTAAAGGATAAAACGTATATAGGTTGTGCATGAACATGAGGTTATATTATATGACTTAATAAATGTATTTGCTGTGGGATAGGACTTAAATTGATTAAGGAGTAAGCCGTGCAAATAAGTGGGTTTGTGCTTATGTTTACCCCTAATTGATAAAGTGAAAAATACTGCAATTCCATTTCTTATGATTTTATTCTTTGATAAGTAAATAAAGGGTGAATATACTCGGAACTTTTAGTCATATGATCACAGTATAAAATGATGGAAAATGTCATGCAAAATGATATGTATTGTTGACATCAAAAGTTGGTCACTAGTGACAGTCAACCCCCAATCGTATGGAGACCACACGAATATTGATCACAAAGTATAAATAAGTAAAGAAAACGGGGAAAACATAAGACTTTTTATAGTGGTTCGGCGAAGATGGTGCCTACGTCCACTTTATATATATTGATTCTTTTTTCTGGTTACAAGTACAATATTTTTTTCTATTTTAAGAAAAGAAGAAGAACTGGATATTTTTAGACTTAGCCGTAGAAGAGAAGTTCAGCCAAAAAGTGGAGTTGCCGAAAGAAGTCTGAGAGCAGAAGTTCAAAAAAGTCCCCTTTCCATTATGAGTTTGGAGGTATATTTAGGTGAAGAAGTGGGTTGAACGGGCCACCACGTGGCTTTCCTCTTTTTCGGAGCTTGGACATTTGGGGCTCGATTATTGGTTGTAGTTGCGGTGACAGGACCCGGTCCACTGCTGATTGTTAGTATCCTCGGAAATAGTGTCTTACGTGGCACTCAAGGTGAGGTGTATCAAAAGTAGAGCTTTGTCTAGGAGTGGTTGACCGCCTTTATTACCTTGAGAGTCGGGCTGAGTATTGAATGACTCAGCTGGATATTTCTAAATGAATTCCAAGATATTTGGTCGATCCTACTTTGATGGGAACGATGAACTCGGTCGGTTGAGATGAGTGATTCTTATGGGTTCGATGAGCCGCTTATTTGAAGGATAACAATTTGGGACGGCCTAGGTTTGGGCCGTTTCTGAAGGAGGTTGGCTCGAACTAAATCTTGCCTAGGCTTCCTGGAGTGTAAGTCGTTCTATTAGTCGGTCGACCGATATTGAGAATGACCTTTTTGACATTTGGCTTCGATCCGTTGAACCGCGAAAGCTTTAGCCAAAAAGTTGGCCAACACTTTGCTCCTCAGAATATATCTTTTTTTAGTAAGGCAGGTGTGTTCTGATCCTTGCATCAAAGTTCAATGTACAAGAAGGGATGGCTACACCGAACCATATTGAGGCCAGAAATCCAACAATCCTGATGGTTGTATTAAGACCGGAAAACCGACGATTGAATTAGATCGTATTAAGGTCAGAAAACTGACTACCATCGATGACCGTATTAAGGCCGTGAAATTGACTGTTAACTTCGTTTGTGAGATCCAACACCTGCAAAGAATGTATGGGCCATCCATGGTCTAAAGAAGGATTCGACCTTGATTGGGCGAGTATTAACCGTACTCGACTTAAAGATATGGACGAGCAGTTATCACACTTGGCTTTGAAAGATGGCGAGTGTTAACCATATTTCGCTTACAGGGGTGGCGAATACTCGGCTTATGGATGGCGAGTATTATCCATACTTGGCTTACGGGGGTGGCGAGTATTAACCATACTTGGCTTATGGAGATAGCGAGTATTAACCATACTCGGCATATGGCAAATGTTAATTATGCTCGACCTATGTAAAATTATTCGTGAAGTCCGACAAGTGGGAAATGCACTTGGTTCAGAGGAAGGACGAATATAATCCATACCCGGCTTAAGGAGTAGGCTCAAATATGGTGGCAGGGTTTGATCGTGAGCTATGGACGATGGTTCAGCACTGACCATATTCGGGTTAGCGAGCACTAGTCAGGCTCGACTCAAATCATTCAAACATAATCCATGTTTGCAAAAGAAAGCTCATTGTTGCTAAAGAGCTATTACTAAGAAATGAAAATAAATTCTAAGAGGAAAATTGTTGATTCCAGAGCATGCTTAGGAGCTAAATCCTATCCACGTACATGTGTGCATCAACATATCATTTTTATTGAAAGAAAATAACAATACATTAAAATTAAGAAATCTAAATCTTATTAGTTAATGATAATGCCGCGAGTGCTGGGCTCAGGGTCCTTTCCGTTTCTAAGAGCTCAAGGACCGACCTGAGGAACTTGGGTAGAAGATTGAGGCGGAAAGACCGGTGTGTTTTCTCTAACATACTCTGGAAGTTCTCCTTGCTTGACCCTATCCTCGATGAGATCGCGCAGATGCCTGCATTCATTAGTGCTATGAACAACTATGTTGTGGAACATGCAGTGCTTGCCGGAATCAAGCTCTTTCTGGGTCGGTTCTCTTCGAGGAGGTTTCATGAAACACAAAGATCCTCGTACGTCAAGGTAGATGTCGAGCAGAGAAGAATTGAGCTCGATATTTTGATCGTACTTATTTTCTCTTTGAGGTCGTACGTTGCGTTCATTCTTTTCTGAGGCCTTTCCTCTTCCTTTATTCTGGACATTGGCGTTGGATGGACCTCCTTGTTTGGTGGCAAGGACCTCGAGACTCTCCATCTCAATGCTGGCATGTCAGCGGAACCACTCGGCTTCTGCATAGAAATCTTCGATATCCTTAGGGGATCTTTTGGTTAAATAAATAGAGAATTCTGATCAGTTCTGGACGCCTGGAATGGCGGCCATGAGCATCATCGATGGGTCTGGTCTATCGATTGATGCTACGGCCACGTTGAATCTTTCAAGGAAAGATCGAAGTGTCTCTCCTGGTCATTGCTTGATGGAGGTCAGGAACATGACGCTTTTCGGTTGGGAGATGTGAACTCTTAACTGTTCAATGAAGCGGATGACCAGCGTGTTCCAACTGCCGATCGACTCCGTTGTTAGCTGCCAAAACCACATGTCAGCTATATCTGTTAGAAAGAGTGGGAAGCATTTGGCCATAACATTGGCCGATGCGCTGAGCACCTCCATGTGACGCATATATCGCATAAGGTTGATGGTTGGGTCAGTCCGGCCATTGTTAGGCTCGATAGCTGGGAACTTGAAGTCCGGAGGATTGCAGGAGTTTCTAATCTCCCTAATGAAGGGGCTGCGGTGTATATTATCTATATCCTGCTGAGAAGAGGTACCCTGGGTGAAATGTCGGATGATGCTTGCAAGCTGGCTTCCATCTCCGAGGAGTAGTTGCTATGAATCCAGCTCTGCATTCGGGAGAACTCCAGCACCAGGATCCAACGAAAGAATGCTCGGAAGGGTGGCCATAGGTTGGTCTCGACCACCGAGAGTTGAGTGAAGGTAAGGGTAAGGGTGATCCCTAGCTGGTGGTTCTGGGAAGAATGGCCCCTCTTGAACCTGATGAGAAATAAACCGGGCTATACCCATGACAGAAGGTCTGGGCTGATCCAGCATAGCATGTGATGTTCGGAGCTCAACGTTTCCCCCAGTCGGGGAGATGCTAGAAAGGTTTACGATAGCGCTTTCTTCCGCCACGGTGAGAACCGGTATGGTAGAGTGGTCTTCCTAGTTCGAAGGGAAGGCTCCACCAGCTCATTATTGAAGGGGAAGAGTCATTGGACGAGTTTGGTATAAGATACCAGCTTGTAATGGGAATGGCATTGATTCTGATGGACCTGACGATTGTTCATTTGATCCGAGGGGTCGAGCTGGTCCTTGGAGTGGAGGCAATATGGTCGAACGACCTAGACCTTGATCGCAGACCTCCTATAGATCTGCAGCTGCGTTGGTTACTGGAAGTGATACTCCTAGCTGTAATTGGTCGGGAGGTGGAGCCGATCCAGGAGGAAGCAGAGGTGGGATCTGATCAGTGGCCTGATTCAGTGCAGACCGAATATCATTTGCTGCCCTAGTCCCGATCGGTAGAGGAATTAATGTTGAAGTGTTAATCTCATCTCCACTCGACCGAGAAGGTGATCCAACAACTGTTGTTGTTGTTCGAGGAGTTTACCCTGAGATGTCATATGGTCGTTGAACCTGTCCAAAATCTTATCTACATCGTCCCTGGTAATATATTGGGACACGTCTTCATGAGAGGAGGCTTTCAGACTTGCTTCTACAGCGTTTGTCTCGACTGTGTTGGCGTTTGTGGGGCGGGAAGATGCTGCATCTTTCTTCCACTTGTTCGCCATGGATTGAAACTTGCTAAAGGTCGTAGGGTATGTTGGTGCGCTTCCCCTACCGGGCGTGCCAAAGTGTTGACGTCAAAAGTTGGTCACTAGTGATAGTCAACCCCTAATCGTGTTGAGAGCACACGAATATTGATGACAAAGTATAAATAAGTAAAGAAAACAGGGAACACGTAAGACTTTTTTTAGTGGTTCGGCAAATATGGTGCTTACGTCCACTTTATATATATTGATTTTTTTTTTGGTTACAAGTACAATGCTTTTTCCTATTTTAAGAAAAGAAGAAGAACTGGCTATTTTTAGACTTAGTCATAGAAGAGAAGTTCATCCAAAAAGTGCAGTAGCCGAAAGAAGTCCGAGAGCATAAGTTCAAAAAAGTCCCCTTTCCATTTTGAGCTTAGAGCTATATATAGGTGAAGAAGTAGGCTGAATGGACCGCCACGTAGCTTTCCTCTTTTTCGGAGCTTGGACGTGGGGTTCGATTATTGGTTGTAGTTGTGGTGGTGAAACCCGGTCCACTGTTGATTAATAGTATCCTCGGAAATAGTGGCTTGCGTGACACTCGAGTTGAGGTGTATCAAAAGTAGAGCTTTGTCCGGGAGTGGTTGACCGCCTTGATAGTCGAGCCGAGTATTGAATGACTCAATTGGATATTTCTAAATAAATTCTGAATTATTTTGTCGATCCTACTTTGATGGGAATGATGAACTCGGTCAGTTGAGATGAGCGATTCTTCCGGGCTCAATGAGTCGCTTATTTGAAGGATAACAATTCGGGTCGGCCTAGGTTCGGGCCGTTTTCGAAGGAGGTTGGCTCGAACTGAATCTTGCCTGGGATTCCTGGAGTGTAAGTCGTTCTATCGGTCGGTCGACCGATATTGAGAATGAACTTTCTGACATTGGGCTTCGATCCATTGAACCGCGACAACTTTGGCCAAAAAGTTGGCCAACATATATACGTCTATAAATACCCAGAAATAAATAAATCAAGTAAATATGGATATGTGAATATTAAATAAGCTTATGTCTGAATGATGTAGGAATGGTTGAGATTGATTATCTTATCTATTATTGATGGATGTATGTGAATTTTTTGTGTATATAAGGGTAGGTTATTTGAGGGTATTTATATCTGAACAGTGATATAGGTACAAGGAAATAAGGGGAAGGGTTATATACACATTTTATAAATTACAGAAAAACAAATACATACATGGGTGGGTGATATCCCAAGGATGCTTTTGATTTACATAAATCTCAGGGTGTAGAGATTGAGTATATGCATGGTATATAATACCCTATAGGCCTGGGTGTTCGAGGTAACAGGAAGTGAGGCCCTCAAACAATGCATATTTAGTGTTCAAATAGCAAGTCGGAATAAGCAAATTAACTGAAGTTATAATCTGGATAAAAGGGAGGGTAGACAAAGCTAGAAAATAATTAAATTGGGTGATGAGTTTTCTACCAAGCTGAATGCTTTGTTCCCTTTGAATTATGTTCATTGTAAAATATAGAACCCAAAAATGTTATGCATCTGCTTATATAATACAACGGTGAATATTCATACCAGATTTAATCTGGCCTTGTTTGATTGCCTTGCAATCTACTCGGTGTCTCATTGATAATAAGGCAGCTCGGTGATTGATTTCGGGTTGCTTAAGAGTGCTTGTTGGAATTAATATGGTGAAGATTTAAAGGCTTTAATGTTTTACATTGCTAAGTAGAAGAAAAAGTTAAGATCTTATAGAGCAGTATGGTTTAATATGATAGTTTAATTGGTGTACTTTCAGTAAGATTTTAGCATGTTATTGGGGCATGTAATTCAGTTAATTAATGATGTATGAAGTTATTATGAATGCTTGGATATGCTCAGTTTAGTTATTGAAGTGTTTAAATATGAATTGGTATAGTCTGATTTGTATGTGCATGTTATATGGTCAATATATACTGATGCATGTACAAAGAATGGCCCGTCTCATAGTAAAAATATGCAAAAGGATGAATTGTAGTAATTTAATGCACATGAATGTGTAGCAATAATATATTGTAAGATAGATGGTAGCAAGTAGATTTTTAAGGAAAATATTAAGAAAAGATAGGGGTTTTCAGTTCTATATGTGCACATGATTAAGTTTAAGCTAGTTATATCTGAATATGTGGTGATATTTTATAAAGAGAATAACAATCAGTAGTATGAAGTGTAAAGAGCATTAGTTAATGCAAGCATCTGGGTTTGTCATGCTACTTAGATTAATGATTTTAATAACTATTATAGTGTATATAAATCAGTAGAAACTAATACATTTGTTAAGTGAAAATGCTCTCAGGTATACACTAAGAATTACTTTGTCTATGTTTGTTTATATGCAAAAAAATCTGGTACTTGTATATATAAGCAAGGAAATGCATCAGTTTAGTCCATTTACACTACACACATGCACACTACCTGATGGTTGATCACATCAGTAATTCTGGACATATGATGACTTAAAATCCTTGTAAACATAGCTATGCCAAGGTGTCAATTAATTAGATACATCATCTTGTGTCATACTGCATGAATAAATCCACCAACAAGTAGATCAAGTTGTCTTAATCCTGATTCCTATTTCCAGTCATTTGGAAAAAAAAAAGTATAAGCATAAATACATTGATTATCCCTTTTTATCCTATGCAAGTGTATTCTATAAATTAGTGAGTATTTGCATATCATTATATATGTAAATATGTAGACATGTGAACTGCACTAATATGTTTATATTGGTACTCACGATCTTGGGAAGTGATTTTATAACGTTGGTTTGAGAAGAAAAAAGAACCATGCTAAGTACACTTGCACAGTGTAGGCGTATAATCACAGTTTTGGTATAAGAGCTATGTTAAAACATAACATGGCTAGAAAACAAAATAAACATCATTCTTTTATAATGCAAACAGATAGAAAAAGACTAGTTAGGTGTGAATGGGATTCAAATTGAAACTATATCTACATATTTGGTGAGAATACTGAAACTAATATAGTATCAAAATCTATATAAGTATGGTAGGCGGGGGATCAATAAGTGCTCCACCAATGCTAAACATGCAAGATTTTGTGTAATCTTTAAGAGATAGGGTAGGACATAGACCAGAAAACCCTCATGAAGAACTATCCAAGCTGCTGAAGACAAACTCAAACTTAGGAGGTAAGGAGTTTGAAGGCACTGAAGGAATGATGGGAGTACAAACTTGGCTGAGAACTCTGGAAAGGATCTTTGCTGACATGCAAGTGGATGACCAAAGGAAGAGACAGATAGCTTCAAGAAGGCTGAAAGGAGCAGCATTGGAATGGTGGGAAGTCATCATAGAAGGCAGGCCAGAGCAGGAGATAACATGGAATCAATTCAAAGATATGTTGGAGGCTACATTTATACTAGCATCAGCTAAGGAATCACTTTTGGAAGAGTTTATTAAGCTAAGGCAAGGTGCTATAAGTGTTACTGAATACACTCAGAGGTTTGAAAGTCTTTCAAAGTATGGCACGAGTTTAATAGGACACGAAGCATCTAAAAATGGTAGATACATAAGAGGATTAAATGCTGGATTAAGTAGAGCCATGCTACCTTATAAAGAAAAACTTTCGATCAAGTGATAGATCTAACACTTTCTTTTGAGTAGCATGACAAAGAAAGGGAAAATTTTAAGAATTTCAAGAACAATAATAAGAAGAAAGGGAAGGACAAGGTTCATCCTATGATAAGAAGAGACTGAAGCTAAGAAAAATGAAGGAGGGATGTCCACTGAAGCCAAGAAGAAAATCATCTGCTACAAGTGTGGTAAGGAAGGACACACGAAAAACAAGTGTCCAGCTAGTGCATTTACATGTTATAACTGTAGGAAAGAAGGGAATATCAAGAAGAACTGCCCAGAACCAAGGAAAGCAGCAAAAGTTGGGGTATGGAAGCAAATGCAGGGGGTACTGGACAATTGGAAGGTATATTCTTTATAAAATTTCAACCCGCAATATTAATCTATGACACAGGAGCTACCTACACATTTATATCCCATGAAGTAGCTAGAAAATTGGAACTTACATAGGTTATGGTTGATAGGCCTTTATTTATATAAAGCCCTTTAGGAAGTTCATGCAAGCTAGGGATGAAATGTGAGTGTAGAATTAAATATAGGTGGGAAGATATTTTTATCAGACCTATATGTGTTGAATTATGAGGGTATAGGCATTATACTAGGGGTTGATTTGTTAAGTAAATTTAAAGCTATTTTAAATTTAGAAAATTTCACCATACCACTAAAAATTGAAGGTGGCAATAACATAACAGTAATGTATGAAATGGAGAAAAACAATTTTCCAGGGGGTGTATGGGGATTAATTAAAAAGGAGGTAATTCAGGAATTAGAGAAAATCCCATAGTTAATGAATATGCAGATGTGTTTGGGGAAGTGATGGTGTGTCACACAATAAACCAGTTGAGTTTCAAATCAGGTTGATACCTGGAGCAACACCAATCATTAAGAAGCTAACAAGAATGGGGCCAAAAGAGTTGACAGAATTGAAAATTCAGTTAGAAGATTTGGAGCAGAAAGGATTCATTAGGTTGAGTAATTCTTGCTGGGGAGCTCCAGTAGTGTTTGCTAAGAAATAGGATGGTACTTTGAGGATGCATATTTATTATAGAGAATTAAACAAGGTTACCATCAAGAACAAATACCCACTGCCAAGGATAAATGATCTCTTTAATCAACTCAGTGGAGCAAAAGTGTTTTCAAGACTAGATTTAGCTTCTGGAATCCATCAAATGAAGGTGGAGGAGGAGAGTATTAAATAAACTACATCAACACAAGGTATGGGTTGTATGAATTTTTGGTTATGCCATTTGGTTTGACAAATGCACCATCTTATTTTGTGGATTTGATGAATAGGACATTCAGATATTTTCTAGATAAATTCTTGTTAGTATTTGTATATGACATATTAATTTATTCTAAGTCAAAGAAAGAACTTGAAAGTCATATGCATTTAGTTTTGTCAAGATTTAGAGAACATGACCTAAAAGCAAAGTTTTCAAAGTGTATCTTTTGGAAAAGTGAAGTCAAATTTTTGGGTCACATAATCTCATCTCAAGGTATAGCAGTAGATCCTACTAAAGTATTAGTTGTTCAGACGTGGAAGAGGCCAATGAATGTGACTGAAATCAGATCATTCTTAGGGTTGGCAGGATACTACAAGAGGTTTATAAAAGATTTTTCCAGAATAGAAATACCCTTAACCAAATTAACTAGGAAAGAACAACCTTATGTATGGACTGAAAAATGTGAAGAAGCCTTTGAGAAATTGAAGAAGGCATTGGTAGAAGCACATATCCTACAAGTTCCAGAGGGGAATAAGGGATTGGTGGTATAAATTGATACAAGTGGATCTGGTCTAGGAGTTGTACTTATGCAGCATGGACAAGTAATTGCATATGCATCCAGGAAATTGAAGATCAATGAGACAAGTTATGCAACACATGACTTAGAACTTGCTACTATTGTTTATGCTTTAAAGTTATGGAGATGCTATTTGTTAGGAGCCAAATTTGAGTTATTTAATGGTCATAAATCACTCAAATGTTTATTTTCTCAAAAAGAACTTAACATGAGACAACATAGATGGATGGAATTTTTGGCTACCTATGATCTATATATTTTATATACTTCTGGCAGAGCAAACACAGTAGCTAATGCTTTTAGTAGACATCATGGTCTTTAGCAAGATTAGTGGTAAAAGAAATAAAATTTTATCAATTTTAAGTGAAGTAGAAATGAAATGCAAGGGAAGGGATTTCGTAGAAACCAATGTGACATGATAGAATATGGGAAATTAAGTTTGGTATATATAAAATCAAGTTTGATTGGTAAAATTAAGAGAATGCAGAATCAACATAAGCAATTAAAGGAGAAGAAAGAAATTCTATTGAACCAGGAAGCAATAAAAAATTATGAATTGGATCATCAAGGATGTCTCAGGAAAAATAAAAGGCTTTGTGTGCCTGACATTGAAGAATTGAAGGTAGAGATTTTGGATGAGCATCACAAGACCAAATATACAATACATCCAGGTTCAACAAAAAATGTATCATGTTGAAAAGAGTTTATCGGTGGCTAGGAATGAAGGCTGCAGTAGCAAAGTACGTGGCAAAATGTAACTTGCCAACAAGTTAAAGCAGATTATCAAAAGCCTCCAGGCATGTAGCAACCATTAGAGGTGCCTAAATGGAAATGGGAAAGTATTTCAGTGGATTTCATAGATGGATTGCCAATAATTCAAAGAGGCAATGATAGCATATGAGTGATAGTGGATATATTAACAAAATCAGCTCATTTTATTCTTACAAAATCTGACGGGAATGCTAACAAATTGGCTAAGTTGTTCATGAAAGAAACAGTGAGATTACATGGAGTACCAAAGATAATTATTAGTGACAAGGATTCTTTGTTCACCTCTTGGTTTTGGGGAAGTTTTCAAGAAGCAATGGGCATAAAATTATGCTTGAGTACAACATATCACCCACAAACAGATGGGCAAACTGAAATTGTGAACAAAATATTAGAGGATTTATTGAGAGCTTGTGTTCTTGACTTTGGAGGCAGTTAGGAAGATCACATATGCTTGGCTGAATTTACATACAATAATAACTATCAATCTATCATAGGAATGGCACCATTTGAAGCTCTTTATAACAGGCCTTGTATGTCACCAGCTTGCTGGTTGGAAGTAGGTAAAAAGAATTTACTTGGACCAGAACAAGCAAAAGACACTTCAGAGAAGGTTGAGTTAATTAGGCAAAGGATAAGAAGTGCACAAGAAAGGCAAAAAGAATATGCAGACAAGGGTAGAAGACCAGTGGAATATAATGTGGGGGATTATGTGTTTCTCAAAATTTCACCTATGAGAAAAGTATTAAGGTCTGGGAAGGAAGGTAAGTTATCACCAAGGTATATTGGACTATATGAAATTATTCAGAGGGTAGGAACATTAGCATACAAGCGGAAGCTACCAGAGGAGTTGGGGAAGATACATGATGTGTTTCATGAATCACAATTGAGAAGGTGGGTACATGATAAGGAAACTATACTGGAATCTCCAACTCAAGTTAAGATGAAAGAGAATCTGGTTTATGTGAAAGAACCAATGGGCATTGTTGCCAAAGAGGAGAAGAAGTTAAGAAATAAAAGCATAAAATTGGTGAAAGTTCAGTGGATCTAAAGATAAATGATTGCACATGGGAGGTTGAGGATAAAGTTAGGGCTAAATACCCTTGTTTATCCACTGCCTGAAGGAGCCTTGATGAAGGGAAAGGTGTGTTTTCTTTTGTGTTTAAGTTAATTTTGAAGTTAAAAAAAATTCTTTGCTAATTGTGGGACATGATTCCTTTTATGAGGGGAGTGTGTGGAGACCCAGATTTAAATATATATATATATATATATATTAGTAATAAATTTGTCAAAGTAGTAACTTAAAAAAATTATATGTATATAATATATATACATATATGAAATGAATATGTAAAATATAATGTGGCAAAAAGGGGGCTGGTAGGAGGGATTAAAGGCTTTTATAAATTTATATAAAAGGGAAATGTAACCTGGAAGAAACCATAAAAGAAGGGTGCACACATTACGTTTTATAAATAATATAGACAAGCTTTTCCCTATAAATTATCACGTGAAGGAAGTTCATGTATATAGCGTGATGCATAGAAATAGTATGGATAAGGTACTTTAGAAATTCAAAACAGAAACTAACATTTTTATAAGGGCAAAATATGATGTAGGACCACTTTGTAAACCAAGGGAATCCTTATTTTCTATGAAGGATAAGACTGGATTTTCTCAAAATTGAAACCGTAGTAGTTGTTATAAAGAGGCTAGTGACCAGTATACCTAGATTAGGAAATTTTCTCTATTATAGTATTCATAAAATAATAGGCAAATAAAGGTTTAGGCAGATATTTCTCGGGGCTAGGGAGAATTAGATATAATAAGGTGAATATTTATCATTATAAAAATGTTCTGAGGGAAATATGACCTATTGTAGGCAACCAAAGTAATGTGTATATGTTTTTATGATTGAATATGCATAATAATTCATTATTCCAGTTTTATTTGATTTATTAAAGGATAAAATGTATATAGGTTGTGCATGAACATGAGGTTATATTACATGACTTAATAAATGTATTTGTTGTGAGATAGGACTTAAATTGATTAAGGAGTAAGCCGTGCAAATAAGTGGGTTTGTGCTTATGTTTACCCCTTAATTGATAAAGTGAAAAATATTGTAATTCATTTCTTATGATTTTATTCTTTGATAAGTAAATAAAGGGTGAATATACTCTAAACTTTTAGTCATATGCTCATAGTATAATACGATGGAAAATGTCATGCACAATGATATGTATATGTCTATAAATACCCAGAAATAAATAGATCAAGTAAATATAGATATGTGAATATTAAATAAGCTTATGTCTGAATGATGTAGGAATGGTTGAGATTGATTATCTTATATATTATTGATAGATGTGTGTGAATGTTTTGCGTATATAAGGGTAGCTTATTTGAGGGTATTTATATATGAATAGTGATATAGGTACAAGGCAGTAAGGGGAAGGGTTATATACACATTTAATAAATTATAGAAAAATAAATACACACATGGATGGGTGATATCCCAAGGATGCTTTTGTTCTACTTTAATCTCAGGGTGTAGAGACTGAATATATGCATGGTATATAATACCCTATAGGCCTGGTGATGAACATCAAATTATGTAAAATTTCCACTACTTAATTATATATTTTACTACTCTTAAAGCAGAACTACTGGCTCTTTTAGTTTTGTTTGTTACAAGTTTATGATTTTCCAGAAATGAAGAAACTGTTGCAGAATTGGCTTTAGAATAACAGTTCAGTTCAAGGATCTATTGAAAAGAAGTTGAAAACCAAGTTATACACAAAAGCAGTCATATCTCAGTTGGTTTGAAGTGGTGCAATCTATTAGGAGGTCATGGGTTCAAATCCTAACACACACCTTATTTATTTTTTTGCAAGCATGGACACACTGGATCAACAAGTATCTAAAAGAAGATCAAGTCAAGGGAATATATTTTTGAATCAAGAAGTTCCTAGAGAATTTGAAGAAAGAAAGTTCCAAAACAACAAAGGATAAGATTTTAGAGGAAGACTGGGCCAAAATTCTAGAGAATTCTATTCTTTTAGATCTAGATCTTGGGAATACTATAAATACCCCTACCTAGTTCCACTTTATATTATCTTGGCAATTGTTCTCTTTCTTTTCTTCTAAGATTTAAGGATTTCTCTTGTAATCTTTATTCTTGTTTCAACAATAAAATTTGTTAAGTTCGTCTTTTCTATTTTCTGTCAGTGTTCTCTTCTCCTTTATTCTAATTTCTGTCTATGTTCTTCTTTGCTTATTTTAATTTCTATTGCATTGGATTTTCAGTTTTTTCTGTTCAAATCCTAACACACACCTTATTTATTTTTTTGCAAGCATGGACACACTGGATCAACAAGTATCTAAAAGAAGATCAAGTCAAGGGAATATATTTTTGAATCAAGAAGTTCCTAGAGAATTTGAAGAAAGAAAGTTCCAAAACAAAAAAGGATAAGATTTTAGGGGAAGACTGGGCCAAAATTCTAGAGAATTCTATTCTTTTAGATCTAGATCTTGGGAATACTATAAATACCCCTACCTAGTTCCACTTTATATTATCTTGGCAATTGTTCTCTTTCTTTTCTTCTAAGATTTAAGGATTTCTCTTGTAATCTTTATTCTTGTTTCAACAATAAAATTTGTTAAGTTCGTCTTTTCTATTTTCTGTCAGTGTTCTCTTCTCCTTTATTCTAATTTCTGTCTATGTTCTTCTTTGCTTATTTTAATTTCTATTGCATTGGATTTTCAGTTTTTTCTGTTCTTGAGATCTATTGATTCGCCAAGAGGTTAATAGATCTCATCCTTAATTTACAGTTCTTAAATATTCTCTACAAGTCTGTTTCTCTTCTATTCTAGCAATTTCTTATTCTAACTAATCAAATCAATTACTCAGTTTCGTCTAACTCGCCCAAAATCTAAATAAACATTAGTAAATTATACAACTCTCTGTGGATTCGACCCGTATTCGCACAAATACTACAACAGACGCCGTGCGCTTGCGGTAAAATAAAATCGTCGTTTTTGTTAACAACAAAAACCATCGATCAAGTTTTTGACGTCGTTGCTAGGGAGTTTTATAAATTTCTACTATTAATTTAACATTTGATTCGTGTTAGCTTTTTAATTTTGCTTCGTTTTCTATTTCACATTTAATTTCGTAGTTCTTGGTTTTGTTTCTTTATCCTTCTTCATATATCAAAAAACATTACTTTTTCCTTAGTTTCACTGCTTAGTTTTAGTTTTATATTTTGTTTCCTTTAAAAAAAATGATTTCTGTCAGTTTTTTAACTTACTCTTCGTTCTTACACAATTGACATTCACTGTTTCCTTTTATTCTTTCCTTTTCTCTACAAAGCTCCTTACAAATTTCCTAAAAAATAAAAAATAAACATTTTTTCTGGTTGTTTTTGTTTTCCTCTGCAGATCATCAAACTACATCAATGAACCATGTTTGCCCCTTCAGTGTTCACATACAAAATCATCAGAAAGCCACACAGTCATCAACATCGGCCTCATCAACCACAAGCCACCTATCCCACAACCGATTACCAGGAATCCGTCTGCAACCCGATCATATCAAAGGTCTATCCAAATTCGCAAACACCCTCCGTCTGAAATACCACCACTCCTCACCGAACCACCGTCACAAAGCAACTAGTCTAATTCTTCATCAGTACCATGTCCAAATTTCACCATCAGCTTGAATCCACTCCATCACTCCCCATCATCACATTACGATCCCAACCTGACATCAACAACCTCACCTGAAACCCAACTTCATACTGCCTCCGTTCACCTTAACAAAACCCTCCAAGCAAACTCCAGCAATACCGCATCATCATCCCCATTGTCACAGCCAAAACCTCAGACCGCGTCCACCCACCTCAACTCAAATCCGACTACTCAGGAACTCGAACCCTTCCCCTTCTACTGCGTCGAACCTCAACCAAGCCCAGCGTCACAAAATTATTCCAAGATCCATCGGCTACCCTCTCCAGAACTAGACTGAAATCCAAATCCAAGTCACACTGACAAGCCCCTTCTCATCAACAACTTCGAACCTAAAGTAGAACCGCCGGAGCTGAATTAAACACCGAGCCATCTAGATCTGGAATCGAAGTGTTGTTTGATTATTTTGCTCCTTGGATTTACAAGAAAAAAGAAAAAAATCTCTTGGTGAAGAACTTTCAAGGCCGATCTGAATTGAGAAAGAAGAGGCGAGAATTTGAAGCATGCATGAATAAAGGCTTCAAGACCGAATAAATAGGCAAAAAAATTGGTTTTCAGTAAAAGAGGGATTAATTTGAAAAGGTAAACGTGTAAAGGCTGAAAGGCAAGTACAAGTGGAGCAAAGGAAAGTCTCAAAAGATTTCAAATTGGCAATCTCAGCAGACCAAACGTTGAAAGAGAGTATAAGAGAAAAGGAGCAATGTTGGTAAGTTTTCAATTTTCCAATTATTATTGATTTTATTGAGGTAGTAATTTTTTGTTGCCAATAATAAAACTAATAAGAATATTTTTTATGCAAACGTAGTTTCAAAATGATCGTAAACAGTTAGAAAGACGTAACATAACTTCTTTTGAACAATTTACATCAATGAGTAATCATGCTTCTGCACCACAATCATCCAGGCAAAACGAAATGAATTTTAATAATCAAAATCAAAATATTCAAAATCCAGTTTTTCCTTTTCAACAAAATTTTCAACAACCACCTTGGGGTTTATCGTTAATGGAACAATGCTACCCAACTAGAACTGCACAACCCCCGGTTATAGTATATCCACCAAACGAAGGAAATAACTTTGAATTAAAAAGTTCTTTATTCAAGGGGTTCCTAAATATATTGGCTCTTAAAATTCATATGAATTTCTTGACGATCTTGAATTATATACACCCACGATAAAAATGCAGCAACTTTCGCATGAGTCCATTAATCTTAGACTAATTCCATTTGCTTTAGTAGGTAGCGCTAGTAGGTGGTTCAATGCTCTTCCACGACCATACATTTATTGTTGGAATAATTTCGAAATAGTTTTCTTTAAAAAACTCTTTCCTTTTCCTAAGGAACTTAAAATTAGAAATTAAATTCAGCAATTCACCGAAAATAAATGTAACGGCCCTCCCCGCACTAGCCGACATTTCCCTGAAATGCGTTGTGCCGATGTCCAACCAGCGCGGGACGGTCGTCAAAGGAAAAGAAAGAAGACGATGAATCACCAAAGAACCTGTAGTATATCTCACAGCGCATGGAACAAAATATAATAATAACATAACTTGATATAAAATAGGAGAGACAGTGCATAAGCTGAAAACTAAACCATCATAGCAGTGGAAAATTCGAAATACAACTTATGATCCAAACCATCTTTATTACAACTTTTAAAACTGTCTCTAAAGCAAAATAAAAAGTACACTACTAATGCCCAAAGTAGTGACTGGCAACAACACGGAGAATATATGAGAGTAATACGTGTAAGCCTCCTGCTCGTCTCCGGACAGCTACTCGTGCATAACCAGCCAACCTGTCTCTAGTCTGCTCGTTTAAGAGCACCCAGAGTAATAAAAAGAGACATAAAACTATGGGTCAGACAAAAGTCTGGTATGAGCGATAAGCAGCAAAACAAAACAATAACAGGTATAATCTAATCATACCTGAACCTGGACCTGCAACCAAAGAGTTAGCACAACAAGATGTACAGTACTCTAAGGTAACACTAACATAAAGTGTAAATGGGGGTGTGGGTCATGGTGATAGCAAACATAGCAATCATCCTCACATCTCTCACTCAGTGCGTAAAGCATACGATATCCACCACTCGATCACCCAATCCTTTTCTACGACCACTTTGCTCCATGGAGTCACAATGACTCCATTGCACTGATCCATAACTACTAATCTGTCTCTCAGTGGTGAACTAAAGTTATGGGTATCGATAACCCCTTTGTACACGTCTCACAGCAAAGTCCAACTCATGAAGTTAAATTGTTGGTTCCCGTGCGGATCCTGAGTTCTAACTTCCTATTTGGACTACCTTTGCATATCGGGTTTTGGTTGAATTTGTTCCGATCTTCAGAAGAGTTTACGATCGTCGTTGCGTGGTCCTCTCCGTCTCCTTCGGCTCGCGGCTCGCCCTGGCATCGGCTTATGGTCCCCTTTTGTATCGGCTCGTGGTCCTCTTTCCTTCCTGGAGCGGTTCACGGCTAGCCATCCTAGGGGTCGCCCCCCTAGGGTTCGCCCTCTTCCTAGGGGTCGCCCTCCTAGGGTTCGACCCCTTCCTCACGGTCGCCCACCTAGGTTTCGCCCTCTTCCTCATGATTGCCCTCCCAGGGTTCGCCCCCTTCCTCACGGTCGCCCTCCTAGGGTTCGCCCTCTTCCTCACGATCGCCCTCCTAGGGTTCGCCCTCTTCCTAGGGGTCGCGGAGATGCTTCACGAACGGGTTACTGACCAATTTCCTACAACTTTCCAACAAGCTATTTAAGCCACACGACGGCGTTTTCTACCAATCTAACAGTTCTAGGCAATTACAAAACATTCCAAACAGTAACAGCAGCATGTATAGTCAACCATAAACACCAAAACAACAAATTAACATGCAAATATTGATCAAACATACCCAAAATTATGATTTCCCCTTAATCCCCTTAACCATGATTTAACCATATGATTAGCAAAACATGTCCAAATTAACCCAAACTTTTATCAAAGCCCTAAAATAATATTTAAGAATTTTTACATATTTTTCTTGAATTTTAACATGCATAATTTCGCTAATTATCACTAATCACTCCTAATTAGCCGTAATTAGTGAAAAATAATGCAAATCACTCACCTTAGCCACAAATAAATCTCAGATCTGAAAATATCTCTTATTTTGGTCGAATCTCTATGAAACACAGTAGCTCTACCTCGATCTCTATGCTAATCCGCTTTAATTTGATGTTGATTAGGCTAATATGTGATTGAACGGTGATTAGAAGGTGATTTGGGAGTTGGAGGCCATTGTCAGGGTTGAAGAAATGAAAGTGGCGGCTGCAAAAATGACAAAGAAAGGTTCCTCTAGCCCCTTTAAGCCCTTAAATACCCCTAATCCCTAAATCTCTAATGGACCTAGCTGCTAATTACCCAATTAAGCCCAATTAAGTTGTTTTTCACCTTCCAAACCTTATTTCAGCCATATCTCCCAAACTGTAAGTCCGTTTGAATAATGTGACCACTCAACGGAAAGATAAACCATCATTCGAATCTAATGGAAGTGGTCTCAGGTCAAAACTCTTTTCTAATCAAAAGTTATAGGAAAAACAAGATTCGCCAGGGGCAAAACGGTCATTTAAAAATCGGCAAAAATCGTGAACATGGAAAATGACCCCAATAGTCGCTTCCTAAAGCTACATGACTATACGACTTCTCAAGAAAAATAAATAAATATTCTACGATCCTTTGATGCATAGAATGCGGGTCGTTACGTTCTTCCCCCTTTAAGAAATTTCGCCCCCGAAATTCCTTAACCAAAACAAATAAAGGTATCCCGCATGCCTACCAGCCATTTACAAACAATCAAACGTACACAATAACTTAACAAGCCTATCCTAGCATGCGGTTTACTAACAAAGGGATAACTGTTACTATATGCGAACTCAACCAGATGTAAATGGTCATTCCATGACCCTCCAAAATCCAATATACAAGCTCTCAAAGATCCTATAATGCACAATTCACCCAAATACCATCATAACCTGATCCAATCCTTAGTAAACCATCAATGAAATCCATTGAGATTTCTTTCCATTTCCATTCGGGAATCTCCAACGGTTGTAACAAACCACTTGGCTTCTTTGGCTCGACTCTAACTAACTGGTAGTTCATGCACTTGGTTATAAACTTCCCAACGTCTCTCTTCATCACTCAATCCTTTTACGTTGAGTACAAACAGTCTCTCACTCTTTCGAAGCCATTCTTCTCGATCAAGTCCTTTAATCATTCTCTCGCCAAAGATACTCGTCTCTACCTTAGAGATGATTTCCAATAGGTTAGGATTGTCCCTCTAACTGGAACCAATCCACTCAATCAAAATCAGTCTGATCGTCAAACTTGTTAACATCTCTGGATCTAATCCATACTTAGGTCTGAAATCATATCCTACGATATACTCTAGTTGCTTTCATCCCAGGAACATAGCCCCAAGACTCGCATGTCTCCTACTCAATGCACCTGTTACCGCACCTAGTTTGGTACTATAGGCACCCGTATATACCATCATCCCTTTGTTCCCCGTCGCTAGAGCCCTACAGGTGATAGTCTACTCAAGAGAAGAAAAATAGGAACAAACATAACAACCATAACATCCATCAAACAAGTCCTATCTATCACCTGGTAAAGCCATGAATACGTCGATACCCATATGAATGGTCCAATCAATCTCAAGGGTTAATAGAATCCCCGGCTCTAAACGGACTACCGCACGTCCAACGTACGTTTATCCTCCAATGATAACTAGATCACATCCAATGGATCCAAGGTAAATGGGCATCTCCAGATACCCCTGCTTTGAGTCCTCCTAGAATACTCCAAACTATCGATGATTCCTTGGCCCTCCATCAGAAGAGCAATCCATAACTCCATCTTCAACTCGAGTCCCACCCAAGTCAATCCATTTTCTTGCAACCCTCTTGAGTCCAACTCGAGTCAATCCATTACCTTGCTGCCTTCTTGAGTCCAACTCTAGTCATTTCATTACCTTGCAGCCTTCTCGAGTCCAACTCGAGTCATCTCATAGCCCTATCGAGTCCAACTCGGGGCAGTCCACATCATCGAACAGTCTTATCATGTTCCAAGTTGCACCTTATTCCTCGAGTAAACCAAGACATCATTTAGTGGAAATCACAATAACTACCTATATCTCACGCAAACCATCCTAGTCAAACTCGACATTCCCCCAGCACAAGCCCCAAAGGCCTAAACCAATATCAGACAAGCACTCAAGGAACATCTCCTCCGAATCCAGACAATCTACGTGAGATGATATGAAGAAAACAACCAAACACTGGAGCACTCATCACTAACTCTGGCTATCCTCGCCAAACCTGCTTCGAAACTATCGTTGATCTCATGACGGCCCATGCCATATGTCAAGCGTAAATGGCAACCCTAGTTCTAACCAGGCTACTGCACGTCCAACGTACATTTGCCTCCCAAAGACAACTAGAACTTACAACAACGATATTCTCTATAACACTAGTCGGCATCGTCGGAGACTATCCACAAACTCAGACTCAGTCTTAAGTATCCCTTAGTTCCAGTTATTATTCTTGTTACTAGATAGGTACCCAATACCACCCTATACCCTTGGAGCCAATCGACTCCCAAAATAGTGCTAAACCCAGTAAAGCCTAAAACGAAACAATAACAAGCAAGCATGCATCTGTGACTCTATAAGACCAAATTACAACAAATCTCAAGTTCCAATTCCAACTTATCAACCAGGTCACTACACACGAAGGAATGGGAAGCCCCGTCAAACAAAACTTGAACAGGAACATCATAAATAGAAAGTATACCTCAAATAACAACACCCTTTCCCTTTTCTACCGCAGTTGGGACATTCGACGAAGAAGGAACAGCGTTGATAGCATATGCTTTCACGATATGCTTCTCCCTAGGAGGTTGCGGACATTTATCCTTGTAATGTCTTGCTTGGCCGCAATTGAAGCACTTCCTTTACCCAGGCCTTTCCTGAAAATCTCTGGCATAGTGGCCCTTCTTGTCACAGCTAAAGCACTCGCCATCTTTCTTATTCTTCTTATTCTAACCATCCTTGGTTTGGTTCTATTTCCTCTTATTCTGGGGATTATCCTTGCCTCCACCGCTTGCTTGCGGCTTTGGCTCCTCTGTAGATGCAATAGCAACCTCGGTCTTTGACTTAGGGTAAAGACTCTCCGATCTCAATGCCTTTCCCACAATAGATTCGAACGTCTCATCGATGTGGTTTATAAGCCTTTCCCCCAAGTACCCATCTAAGCCAGTTATGAACTTCTCGTTCTTCTTCTCGGCAGTGTCGACAAGAGATAATCCATACTTCGATAAAATATCGAACTCAGCAATATATTCCGAGACTGCCCTACCATTTTGTTTAAGCTCCAAGAACTTCCTAAATAGCTCTGACTTCTGGGCAGCTGGTATAAACTCATTACTGAATCGTGCCTTAAACGGATCCCAAGTAACTTGATCCTCAGGGGTAGCTGCCTTAATAGCGTTCCACCAATCCATAGCCCGTCCTTGCAGCTGACGGGATATTAGCTTCCTCTTCATCGCGTCTTCGATTCCCAGATCCTCGAAGATGCGCTCACAGCTATCGAGCCAATCTTGAACATCCGTAGCCGATTCTGCTCCGTGGAAGGCTTCCCACCAAGACTAGTATAATCCTTGCATAGCTTGGCGAAATCGGCTCTAGGCGCCTGCACTACTACACCACCAGCGTTAGCAGCATTAGGAATTGTTCTTTGAACATCCCTAAGCATCTCCCTAATAAAGGTGGTAAACATCGTCCTCATATCAGGAACATCCCTATGGCTTACTCCTGAACTCGTACTCCTCGTATATCGGCTTATCGTTCAATCTGTAAAGAGGAAACGATTGACCATCTCCTGAGTGGTGTCCGTGCAGTGCGACTTCTTCCTTAGATATACTAATAGTGTATATATATAGCTTTTGAAAACCAAAATATAATAAATATGCGCTCTTATATACGTATACTATCTCTCCCTGGTGCCTTTCCCTAGGTAAACTATGCAATCTAGAGCTGTGATACCAATTATGATGGTCCGCCCCGCACCAGCCGACATTTCCCCTGAAATGCGCTGTGCCGATGTCCAACCAGCACGGGACGGTCGTCAAAGGAAAAAAAAGAAGACGATGAATCACCAAAGAACTTGTAGTATATCTCACAACGCATGGAATAAAATAAAATAATAACATAACTTGACATAAAACAGGTGGGACAGTGCATAAGCTGAAAACTAAACAATCATAGCAGCGGAAAATTCGAAATATAGCTTATAATCCAAACCATCTTTATTACAACTTTTAAAACTGTCTCTAAAGCAAAATAGAAAGTAACACTACTAATGCCCAAAGTAGTGACTGGCAACAACACAGGTAGAATATATGACAGTAATACGTGTAAGCCTCCTGCTCGTCTCCGGACAGCTACTCGTGCATAACCAGCCAACCTGTCTCTAGTTTTCTCGTTTAGAAGCACCAAGAGTAATAAGAAGAGACATAAAACTCTAGATCATACAAAAGTCTGGTATAAGCGATAAGGAGCAAAACAAAACAATAACAGGTATAATCTAATCATACCTGAACTTGGACCTGCAACCAAAGAGTTAGCACAACAAGATGTACAATACTCTAAGGTAACACTAACATAAAGTGTAAATGGGGATGTGGGTCATGGTGATAGCAAACATAGCAATCATCCTCACATCTCTCACTCAGTGCGTAAAGCATACGATATCCACCACTCGATCACCCAATCCTTTGCTACGATCACTTTGCTCCATGGAGTCACAATGACTCCATTGCACTGATCCATAACTACTAATCTGTCTCTCAGTGGTGAACTAAAGTTATGGGTATCGATAACCCCTTTGCACATGTCCCGATGCAAAGTCCAACTCATGAAGTTAACTCATTGGTTCCCGTCTGGATCCTGAGTTCTAACTTCCTATTTGGACTATCTTTGCATCTCGGGTTTTGGTTGAATTGGTTCCGATCTTCTGAAGGGTTTATGATCGTCGTCACGTGGTCCTCCCCGTATCCTTCGGCCCGTGGCTCGCCCTGGCAGCGGCTCGTGGTCCCCTTTTGTATCGGCTCGTGGTCCTCTTTCCTTCCTGCCGCGATTCACGGCTCGTCATCCTAGGGGTCACCACCCTAGGGTTCGCCCTCTTCCGAGGGGTCACCCTCCTTGGGTTCACCCCCTTCCTCACGGTCGCCCTCCTAGGGTTCGCCCCCTTCCTCACGGTCGCCCTCCTAGGGTTCGCCCTCTTCCTCACGATCGCCCTCCTAGGCAATTACAAAAGATTCCAAATAGTAACAACAACACGTATCGTAAACCATAAACACCAAAACAACAATTTAACATGCAAATATTGATCAAACATACCCAAAACTATGATTTTCCCCTTAATCCCCTTAATCATGATTTAACCATACGATTAGCAAAACATGTCCAAATTAACCCAAATTTTTATCAAAGCCCTAAAATAATATTCAAGAATTTTTACATATTTTTACAGAATTTTAACATGCATATTTTTGCTAATTATCACTAATCACCCCTAATTAGCCGTAATTAGTGAAAAACAATGCAAATCACTCACCTTAGCCACAATTAAATCTTAGATCTGAAAATATCTCTGATTTGGGTCGAATCTCTATGCAACGCAGTAGCTCTACCTCGATTCTATGCTAATCCGCTTTAATTTGATGTTGATTAGGCTAATATGTGATTAAACGGTGATTAGAAGGTGATTTGGGAGTTGGAGGCCATTGTTATGGTTGAAGAAATGAAAGTGGCGGCTGCAAAAATGAGAAAGAAAGGTTTCTCTAGCCCCTTTCAGCCTTTAAATACCCCTAATCCCTAAATCCCTAATGGACCTAGCTGCTAATTACCCAATTAAGCCCAGTTAAGTTGTTTTTCACCTTCCAAACCTTATTTCAACCATATCTCCCAAACGGTAAGTCTGTTTGATTAATGTGACCACTCTACGGAAGGATAAACCATCATTCGAATCCAATGGAAGTGGTTTCAGGTCAAAACTCCTTTCTAATCAAAGGTTATACGTAAAACAAGATTCGCTAGGGGCAAAACGGTCATTTAAAAATCAGCAAAAATCGTGAACATGGAAAATGACCCCAATAGTCGCTTCCCAAAGTTACACAACCATACGACTTCTCAAGAAAAAGAAATAAATATTCTACGATCCTCTGATGCGTAGAATGCAGGTCGTTACAATAAAGGGGAAACTTTCTGTCAGTATTTTAAACGATTTAATCAATTACTACAAAGTTGCCCTCAGCATGGAATTCCACTGCAAATGTTATGTCAAATATTATACGGAGGACTTAATTATCCAACACGAACTGAACTCGAAACTATGTGCCATAGAGAATCTATGGATAAATCAACCGAAGAAGATTGGGCATTCTTTGAAGAATATGCTGATAAAGATCAACAATGGAAATCTATCCATGGCCCAGCTCGTACGAATCCACGAGGAGTTCACGCTGTAGACCATTCTTTCTTTTCTACTGAGGACCCCCACGCTGAAGAAGGGCTACTTCCGTATCCTCAAGAACAAGCGAACGCCTTTACTCCAACTAATTCTTCCTATAATTATAATTGGAGGAAGCATCCAAATTTATCGTGGTCAAATCCAAATAACTTCGCAAATCCTTCACATTTTTATCCACAAATGAAAACACTCAAACTTCTCAAATGTCGAATCAACAATTTGTTCCTCAAAATAAAAATTCTTCTAATCAAACTTACAAGCCTCCACATCTTAGAGATGCAACCCAGCCTTCCCAACAATCACAAGACTACATTCGTCTCGAGAAAGAAATTAAAGAAATACACAAGAAACATGATGAACTTATTAATATGATAAAAAATTTGGCAATAAATAATGAGAGAGGGAGATCACCAAGTCAAACCGAAGCGAACCCTAAATATAAAAATTCTTGCGAGCTGAACTCTTGTGAGGACGACGAGTCAAATTCAGTAAATTCGATCACCACCTAAAGATCGGGCAAAAAAATTGATAATCATATCGATAAATCTAATGCTTCCAAGAGTACAACATCTTCGAACATCAACTTATCATCTTCTAAATCATTATCAAAAGATGGTAATCCTAGTACTCTTCCATCTTCTATAAGCAACCCTCAAACTGACTCAACTCAAAACAATGAGAAATCCGATGAAAAGGTCTATAAACCAGTCGCTCCTTTTCCTATAGGCTTAAGAATAAGGAAAAACCCGCTCAATTTTGATAAAATCTTGGATATCCTTAGACAAGTTCATATTAACATTCCACTTTTAGATACTATTGAACAAATCCCACAATACGCAAAATGTCTTAAGGAACTTTGTGCTCGGAAGCGGGCGATCAATGTGCCTAAAACTGCCTTTTTGACTGCAAACACTAGTTCAATTATTTCTGACCACATGCCTATCAAGTTTGAAAACCCTGGTTGTCCAACAATTGGCTATAAAATTGGAAATACGTTCATTAATCATGCATTACTTGATCTTGGTGTGATTGTTAACTTGCTCCCTTATCATGTATATTGCCAATTGGGAATAGGAGAATTAAAACCTACAAATATCACGATTCAACTAGCTGATCAATCCAAAAAGAAACCCGTAGGCCTAGTCGAGGATGTATTGATTCAAGTAGAGAAATTTTACTTTCCTGTTGACTTCCTTGTGCTTGAAACCGCTCCTGTCCCTAATCCTAAAGCTCAAATCTCTGTTATCTTAGGACGTCCCTTCTTGGCAACCTCAAATGCTATTATAAACTGTAGTAACGGAAATCTCAAACTTTCCTTTGGGACCTAACTGCTGAATTAAACATCTTTAATCTTAATAAACAACCCCGAGATTTTGAGATTGAAGAAATTGATGCTACCGAGACAATTGTGGAAGAAACTCTCAATGATTTGTCAGATGCTCTGAACACGTGTCTCGAGCATTTTAATTCAGAAACTGATCAATATGAGTATATATCTAATTTGAATAAAATGCTTGACTCACATTCTTCAACAATTGATGAAACTATTTCCACGGAATTAACCACTTGTGATAAACCTAAAAATGTTCTTAAACCGCTTCCAGAAAATCTTAAGTATACTTACCTAGGTGCTGATCAAACTTTCCCAGTAATTATAGCCTCAGATTTAATCAAAGACCAAGAAGAAAAGCTTTTAAAAGTTCTAGAAGAAAATAAGGAAGCAAAGGTTGGGCAATTTCTGATATTAAGGGGATATGTCCTTCCATTTATGAGCATCATATACATTTGATCGATGAGGCTAAACCCTCTCGCGAAGCTCAAAGACGATTGAATCCTAATATGAGGGAAGTTGTAAAAGAAGGGATAATCAAAAGTTTGGACAACAATATAATTTATCCAATTTATGATAGCACATGGGTAAGTCCAATTCAAGTAGTACCAAAGAAGTCGGGAGTAACTGCAATAAGAAATGAAAACAACGAGCTTGTTCCGACAAAAGTAAACACTGAATGGCGTATACGCATCGATTATAGAAAATTAAACGCAACAACTAGGAAGGACCGTTTTCCTTTACCATTCATTGATCAAATGCTTGAACGCTTAGCTGAACATGAATATTGTTGCTTTCTTGATGGATATTCAAGATATAATCAAATTCCCATTGCTTTAGAAGACCAACACAAAATCACATTTACATGTCCTTTTAGGACTTTCGCTTATCGACGAATGCCCTTCGGACTATGTAATGCACCTGCCACATTTCAAAGGTGCATGATGAGCATATTCTCTGATATGGTTGAGGATTTCTTGGAAATTTTCGTGGATGATTTTTCTATCTACGGATCCTCCTTTGATCAATGTCTCCTTCGTTTAGAATGCGTTCTTAAAAGATGTAAAGAGAAGTCACTTGTTTTAAATAGGGAAAAATGTCATTTCATGATAAAACGAGGCATCATGCTAGGTCATGTAGTATCAAAGGATGGGTTTAGAAGTTGACAAATCAAAAGTTGACCTAATCACCAATCTCCTTCCACCCAAATCTGTCAAGGACATTTGCTCATTCCTAGGACATGCAGATTTTATAGGAGATTTATCAAAGATTATAACAATTCGAATTTCGACGGACCGATTTTATTTTTTTTTCAAAATTCCAATCTACCGAAAGTCAAGTTGTTGTGCTTCGGTATTCTGCAGAAAAGATAGAGACATAAAATATGTCAGAGCTCAGAAAACATCATACAGCGGAATGGATAAAATATAATATAATCAAAGTATAGCCTTACCGTATTAATAATACTGCCTAACTAGTATCCAAAGTTATAATATCTCTACCACAAATCTAACCTGCGAGTATGTTATGAGGAGGGGGTCAGAACACAATTTCTGGTGACTGGATTTAAATTATACACTTTGGATAATCCTACATATACCATTTAATCATATTTTCTTATTTATTAGGTTACCTGGGTTAACAGCACTCAAGGCTTACACACACGTCGTACCCATTTACTTCCCAGTGGATTAACCTAATATAGTATATATGTAGCTACCCCTTAATACTGAGGTACACCCCATGGTACCCCACTCGCACGGTCTCCACCATAATGCCACAGAAATGAACGCAGTCCCTCATCCTATACCGGAGTGACGTACTGATCTCTACATAACAATGTTACGTTCCATATATATCTGTCATCAGCCATTGTCGATTGAATCAGATTTCATACCGGAGTAATGCCCTCAAGTCTACAATACACCACCCAGAGCTGACATGCATGTATCTAGACTATCACACGTATGTATCGTCAATTGTAGCTCGATGCCTTAACCGCACATCCTCTAATGTGCATAGAGTTCCATGGTAGGGTGATACAAGAAATACGGAACTCGGTTGGGAGCTTTTCCATATCTGTACAGGCCCGTCTTTAAGAGCTTCTAAATACAGATATTCCTTAGGGTCTGTTTTCACGGTGGCTATGGCCCCACCTCGGCCCCTCCCTCAACTAGTAAAGACTACAAGAGCTAAACGATTGCCCCTAAAAAACAATCTAAACATCTATTTGGCATCTTCCACTACAAGAAAAGTGCTTATCAACAATACTAAAATACAGCGTTTTACGTTGAATGTTGTTGTTGAACTTTATTTGTTAGTAGAAAGATGTAACAACCCAGGGGTTTTCGGCCTGAAAATCGACATAAATACCTTTACCGTAACTCATGCCGATCCTCTAAGCACCGAAAACACTGGATAGTTATTAGAAAGAAATTAGAGGGTGAGATAAGAAAGAAAGAAATATTAGAATAGAAGAAGAAGAAGAAACAACACAACACAGAGCCTCATATCGCAGCGGAACAAAATATAATACAGAAATAAATCTTTATTTAGAGTTTAAAGATACTTACAATATCAGAGTACATCACACGATGGGACAGTTATATTACCCTGTTCCCATATACAACACACAGCGGAATAGTAGCTATGTAATATCATACGTCTGAACATCTCCAGCTCGTCTCTTCACAGTATTCGATAACCTGAACCTGTATACCCCGGGCAAACCCGAGCATTTACAAAACACCGGGTCAGTCTGGTGAACCAGAGTGAGATAAACTCGCACAGTATTAAGGGTAAATCATTCAACATGATTTTAAAGTTCAAAATCTCTTCAAAGGAAAAGGATAATCGTAAGACCAAATCCACCCATAAACCAGGACGGTTTTTACCTTACGATAACCCAAAACAGTTTTGCAACAAATATCTTTTCTGATATTATAATAATGTCTAAATACAAGTAAATATCAATCCAGCAGAACGCTTGCATCTCACGCTCCACATATATAGTATACAATCAAAACTGTGGGCATTATTGGAGATTGGATTCCAACTATGAAAGGTATGGGACCACCTGCCGATAGTGTACCTCTAGAGGCGAATACACTGGGTTCAACAAGAACGTCTTGTAACCCGGCCCTCACATGACCGACCACTCATTTCGCTTGAGTGTATCGAATGTATATCACCGACGGTTGGGATCAGCAACCGTCTCCCGGAAAGGGACAGCATCGAAACATAGATTTAAGAAACAAACAGGATTTTCTCTAGATAGGTGATTATACACCCTAATGGGAGCGACCCACATAGCCATGCTGCCTGCCCGATTTTTGTCATTTCCCAGTTGATGAGGCTTGAGGTTTAGATTAACTTTTAACACATGGTCACCATTCACTTTGAATGCCACATCGTCAGATCCGTCAGATATCACTAATTGACGTCCACAAAAATACTCTAGTCATAAGCTAAGAGAACGACAATTCTCCGCCAACAACTATATCACGTTTGAAGAAATCAACGTACGTGACCCTTTGGAAATACTCTGTCAGACATCCGTCCATACAAGTCATCCAGGAACAGGATGAACCGAAAGTACTCTCCTACCGCACCCATATAGGAATCACCCCATGGATCAGTAGCGAGAAGTCCTTGTAACCCGTAGATTCCAACCACGACAGAATCATAGCTTATCTCTGCTTTCCAGGCAGAGAATATTATTGGTTCTTCCATTTATGAAAATCCACGGTCTTCAATGCTCCATCTCGATCGTCTTTTGATATCTTCACGTATTTGTTGGTCGGAATGGTTTTCGAATATAAATTCGATCCCGGTCTTTCCATACCTACAATCGTATTGGACAAATTTGATAGTCGGTGTTTTAACTATCAAAATATACAGTGTTTCAATCATGACACTCCAATGAGTTCATTGGTTCAGTATTGAACATCACTTGGCCTTTTTAATTCAACTTTCAACTCTTTTTAAAAAAACGATAATTGAATCCTTGTTCAGTATACAAGTGTTCCCAAAACCAGTCCTATATAATACTTAGAAAAATAACCATAATAAATTTCCACTTAAATTTCCCCTTTCAAAACATTTTTACACCTTCTTTATTATTAATCTTGGGAAATCTATTCGACTTATTTTTTGTAAACAGCATTACATAATATCGTTTATCCCATTTTTGAAATAATAACTAATATTTATTTATCTAAAATAAAACCCAACTTTACTTTTCTTCTAGTTAATTTCCTTTATTTCGGATCTCTCGTTATACATTCTCTTAATTTTTCACCAAACATTGCATTATTTCACTAATGGAAATAATGAACTATCACTAACTTCTTTTATGATTACCAACTAATATCATCCTCAGATAATCCTGATGTCGTTCAAGTTGGGGTATTTTAATTACCTCTCAGACCTTGATCAACAACGTTCATATCCTCAGATAAATATAAGTTGTAATCAAACTCATATTCCATTCACGTCTTAAAAATAATTTCCATCACAACTTGGATTTGGTTATACAACCTTATAACCCACTTCTTTAACCAGATTCACTTATTTCCAATCTCCTTTCAAACCTAATTAACCATTTCCCACTTTGGAAATCTTATTTCAATTCTCCCTTTTTTACTTGATTTCAATTTCAAATCACGTTAATTCAATATTAACGCTTTTACACTTTGAATCTCATTTATATACTCTGGTTTATCTTAAACCTTTTTATCGTAATCTCCTTTCACTTGATTCATATAATTAAGTAACCTTTTATTTTAAGTTGTCATATTCGCTCATAATTCTCTTTATAACTTCGTTATAAAAATTTGGGTTTAAATATAAAACCCGTTCATAAACTCCTTTCACCATTCACTTTGATTATATTTCACTCTCGATCACTTTTAATTGCATTCCCATTTAAAAGTAAATTTCCAAATCATCATTTATTACAAAAATAACTTATTTCAATCATTAACTATTTCAATAGTTAATTTCTTTATTAACTAAATTAAATAGTAAATCTCTTTTTAAACTTTATTTAAACTTAAACGATATTCATTAAACCATTTTGATCGAAACACACCAATTTGATAATCAATTTCAATTCAAAACAGTCGATTTAATTAACTCAAACCTCGATTATCTCATTGACCGATCCCAAATAATCTTCACTTTAAATTAATTAAAAATATAATTACTTTAAATAATTCCATTAATTGTTTCTTTACAAAACAATTATCAAAGTTTAACCACTCGATTCATTTCTTATTCTCACGCTCTTAAATCTGATTAACATCAGCATGTACTTTATAAAATAAATTAATAACAAATCAAAGTCTTAAATAAATAAAATATTTATTTCTCTTTAATAATCTTTATTTAAAATAATATATTTCAGAATCTAACTCCAGTTGTAAAATAAATTTTATAACTTCATCTATATCGATTCACCTGATGGTGAATCAATATTTATAAAACGATTGATTTTATAGGCTATACGCTGCCAAATACCCAACCAACATCACCCATTGGTTTAAACTAACAGATGTTGAACATTCAATAATCAACCATCAAATCAATCACCCTAAACAGATCAGTTTATATGAAATAAATAATATATTTGAGGGATCCGGTTGGGTCCCTCCAACCTGTTCGTCTCCATATTCAAATGGTTATCACCAATCAGGTCAATCAATTCAATTTAACTGTTAATTTCTATAACGACAAATAACGCCAATATAATATCAGCCAATCAACAAAACAAATCAGACAATTCAAACAGTTGAACACGTTTATAAATAAACGTGACCATTAAGGTAAATTACCTCCATTGGATCCAATCGTTAAAATAACGATTTGGTATTTCACTGAAATTAAACACGGTTTAATTTCATTGGTTAAATCAACAGATAAATATATAACTAGCACATGATTAACCATCAGCAAACAGAGCACACAAAATAAAAACCCAATTTATATAAAATATAAATGGGAAAATACTGAGTGAGTTTAACTCACCTTGTTACCATTCGTTGGACGGTTCCATTACAGTTAAATTAAACAATCGTTTAATTTAACGGTAAATCCCAGTTGCTTCCTGCACCATCCAGACCAGTTCCATAGTGTTGCATTTATCGTTACGGTTCCAACGTAGCTAGTTTCATTCAATTCTGTTCACAGATGCACAAATTATGGCCATTATAACTATATGATCTTAGATAAATAAACTACTTAATTAAATAATCATTAACCAATTTACGTTTTTTTTAAATAATGGCCAACTTCTGTTCCAATGCTTCCGTCCGATTTACGCCTGCTGGTCCAGGATTCTAGGCTGAAATTGCTCGATCCTAATCCTGATTTAAATATTATGGTATCACTAAACAATAATATAACCATACTATTTTTAAATTGGATAATTAACACTTTAAACCATTTAAATTAATCAAGTTTGATGGTCGGTTATCAGGCCAGTTTCCTCTTCGTAAAGTTGTTGTTCACCGGTGGCCTTTCTGCATGGTTCAGAATCAAAATCAGCCCTCTTAGATTTAATTTCAGTTAAATTAATTAACTATGTTTAATTACACTTAGGCCCAATTAAACCTTCTGATGTTGCGTTAACACAATTAGGCCAACCCGTTTTGTCTCTTGCTCTAAAATCATTGACCACACAGGTCCTGTTCACGTTCCAACCCTACAGAAAATGGTTGTTATTAATAATTAAAGTAAATAACTTAATAATACTAATTATTACTTAATTATACTTAGCAAAGACTGATTTACGTTTTAAATAACACGGGTCGTCAGTTTCTATTTCTTCATTTTGCTTCCGCACCGTGAAGCACCTTCGTTGTCGACCCTCAACAAGCCGCCACGCCACCATCCTTCTTCCAGCACCACATCAGAGACGACCCATGACTGCACCTGGACCCGCTCGACCATCTCTCCAAACACCACATCCCCAGGCCCAGTCGTTCATCCTCCGGAAGTCCCAAACCGTGTCGTCTTCATGGCAAGATCCTGGCCACCAGAAGTCACGTAACAAGATCGCCACTGTTAAGGATATAGACCTCACCAAGTCGATGGTTTCATAGTTGAGAGTTTCAATTTTTAATGATCAGATTCCTTGGAAAATGAAGAAGAAGTTTCGAATGGTATTATTCGTCCAATTTAGAGATGGAGGCGCATTGTTATGTTGACCAGGGACCTCAGTTTGACCGCAAATTAGGTTTTTGGCTGATTGGTATATATAGAGAGATTGGACCTATATAATAATAATATATTATTTTAGAAACTTCACCGTAAAGTAATTGATAAAACCCACCACAATTGATTTCTGTTTTCTGATAAAAAGGCCAATCTTGGTGTAAAAAGATAGTCCGGACCCAATGGAACAAGTTTCGTCGAAATCCGATATCGTTTGAAAAAATTTCCTTTATAAAACCAGAAATAAACACGCGTTTAATTTTTCCACGATCACCAGATAAATCAAATCAAATTGAAACCTTCAGATCCTATAATAACTTTTCAATACGAACCCAACGGCACCAGTTTCGTCGCATTCTGAGACTGTTTCCCCGGTAGGCTATTTTTACCGCGTACAGCAATACCCTTTTTAACGCCAAATTTTCCGGTCTCCAAAAATAACAAACTATATACCTATCTTGACTCTAATCGATGATACGAACTCAACGGGACTGGTTTCGTGGCCTAATTCGGTCGTCTACTCGAGTTACGATCAACTATCCCTTTATTTAATTAAATACGCGCTATAGAAAATGAACGGGCGTTTTCAGCTACCGTGGTCACATACGACATCTGTTTGCCACGCCATTCAACACCGTACAATAATTTAACGATACGGTTCCAATGAAACTGATTTCGTTGAAAACAGAGTTCGTTTGCAAAATGGCCATTTTAAAGGCCGATAACGATTTCCATAGCGTTTTTTCCAAAATTTGATTTAGCCATAACTAGCAATATATAACACGAAATCTGGATTTTTCTCTTTCATATGAAAATTATCATCAATACGGTTCCAACGTTTCTGGTTTCACAGAAATCCGACTTATATCGGATCCTGTATTCTCAGTTGAAGTTAAAAACTCCAATTTACGAACTGCAACGCTATTTCGAGCTCGATTTATAATTATATAAATATATAACGTTCGAACTTCGTTTAAATAACGAATTAAATATTAAATTCCATCGATATTCCAAATAAAATATTTAAAACTAATTTAAATATTCAGATTCAAATGGTCGAAAAACACGGGTCGTTACAAAAGATCTAAAACAACATAGCAAAACGTTGTATAATTAACACCCCCAAAAATAATTGGCGGTCTTTCAATAAATTTCACAGACCGCGCTCTTTCCCAATTTCCTTTTTCTATTTCCCTCGCTTCTTCTATTTCTCCCGCTTCGCCTAGTTTACTTTCCCATCACTTCCCCATGAAAACCCTAAAATTCATATTCCAATTTATTCGCTTTGACCATTTGTTTCTAGTTAGCTAATCGCGGGTTTCGCTCTTTCCAATTAGGGTATACCTTCATTATCAATTCCACAACATCAACAATCTCGAACTTGATTCCGAGGACAGAATTAATTCTGGATTTCATTTTAATTTTGTGCGCAGGTAGTCTGCGATTTTAGGAACGCCTTGGCACCCCATAATTGGGAACTCAGGCCTAGGAGTTTAATCCACATAGGCAACGAAGTGAGAAGATCTCTGTCTGAGCTCATCCATGGTGTAAGTTTCTACATATTATTAATCTTTTGCCAGTAAAACAAGGACCACCCTTTGAAATACTAGAGAGATCACTATCTTAATTGTATCTAACAACCAAAAAACCTTTTTTACTTATTTGTGCAGAGATGTATATGCATATGTTTAACTATTAGACCACTAACATGCACTCTTAGTATACAAAGTCCCCGAATCTCTCTAGTTAACTAATGGTTCTTTTTTCGGTGGAACAAAAGTAAGATGATAAAGCATTACTCGTTAAAGAGGGTTTTAAACAAATATCCAATCGTTTCAAGCATCACTCGAGAAAGTTCATAAGTAAGATTGTTTTTGAAATTTGGTGAATAAACTTGGAGTCCATAAGATCAAATCCAATGATGTGTGAAATTATTTCCCTAATCTGATATTTGTTCCTAGTTATGCGATTTTGACTGAAGTTATTTCTTGTGATGGTTGGCATGCAAATTAAGGTTTTGTTTTCTATCTCTGCTCGAGTATTGTTTCATGCTTATCTACTAGGTTCAATAATGAAATAAATTTATTAGTCACCAAATTCATTTCTTCCTTAATTGTTTTGTAATTCTTTAGGAAAACAGAATTTGAGTTTGATTTTACACAAACTGCTAGTCGAAAGATTACTTCTAGAAACGTTCCTGTTAAGGTGCTGCCAATAAATATCACAAAACACTTCTTGTTATTGAATGGTGCTTATGGTCCTGTTAAGATGTTGCCAATAAATATCACAAAACACTTCTGTAAGTAAATATATTCGGCCATCTCACAGTAACTTTAAAACAATTATAGGCCTTCTACTTTTTATTCCTTTACTAATGGATGGTTATGGGTAATAAACTTCATATTTGCTAATAAAACAATAGGTAGGTGTCAAAATGCATTACTTAGTTTACTTAGTTCAGAGGTTATGTGGTTTATTTATTTTTTCTTTTATTTTTTTTAATTGTAAAAAAAAACTTAGTTTACACACTGGATGTGGATATCTAGATCTATAATTCATGACTTACCTGATTAGTGTACTAACTCAGTGCAATTTAGTTTACAATCGCCTGTGCCAGCTGATACAGCTCCTGCCTCTGGCGATGCCTTGCCAGTGACTGACATGGAAGCATTTCATCTAGTTACACGCAAGAGCAATTGGTTTTCCCTTCAATCTTCGAAGATTAATAGAGGATTGCTTGATTTTCAAAAGGCACAATACATGACTGAATTCCCAACGTTGCATGCTGCGTGTAATCCCCAAATCAATTACAAAAGAAATATGTAGGGCTGTGTATCAACCAATGCCTGAAATGGAGGGCATTCCATTACTGCTAAGCTGGTATCTACCAATGCCCGGTATCACTACTGATCCTTCTTGTGTGCAATCCTTCTTCAGTTTTGTACCCTTATTACTATTTTGGATTTCACGTACATATGTCTAATTGAATATATTAGTGTTTTGATAGTCAAGAGACACGATTGATGTCATTGCAGTGAGGGTTATTTGAAATCTTTTCTTTATACTGACTTGGCTTTTAATCAACATTTTTTTAGTGGATATGTTATGCGTGTTATCAAATACACATAGTGACATATACTGACATACAGACTGGGACAGAGAGGACCAAGAGCTAATGCCACCTCCTGGGTCATCCGACATATTGTGTTTGTCATCAGGTTATGATTACCAGTAACTTTGTCCTTTTTTTTGATTGGCACACAATATATTATTTTTGATCGATGTTTCCCACTTACAGGTTCATTTGGAGACATGATTGCATGTGATAATGAGAATGTGAGTTTTCTTGTTTAGTATTTATATTTACCTTAATAAATTCAGTGGCTTGGACCAATTTTGTCATTATTTGAGATCCATACATGACCTTTTCAAGTGTAAGTTTTGAGGTAGATTAGTCCTTATGGTAGCGCGCCTTACAGTGATTTTGGCCTTCCAATTAGATGCTCAGCTTTTAGTTTTACCAGTAAAAGTAGTGTATTTGATTGTGTATTTTTTTGTTGCTCATTCTCCCAAAAGGCAGTTCATGCTGAATATTAAAGGGTAATGTTCAGTTTCCATGAGCGCCTACTTAATGAACACTTGTATTTAGTTGTGTCTAACGCTAGATGCTTATTTATACTTTTGTAGATTGTTTGTTCACATCGTGAACCATTATGGAGCGAAGAAATGGTCTGGGGTGCGTCTTGTTTGATTGTAATTTTTTAGCTGAGCTTTGTGTTGAGAATACTGGTTGTGGAGTGGTAGCATTTTTAGGACTTGGAGAATTGTGATGGACTCTATGGGTAGAAACATGCACTAAATACTACTTTATCAATTTTTTAAAATTTAAGCAGATTTACCATCTGGATTGAAATTATGGTTGATTACTTACATGTCATTGGATATTTCTGTTAAAATATGAAGATCTTAAGTCTTAACACAAGGGCAAGTTAGACAATTCATATATCAAGAAGAAAGAGAACGTCCATTAGATCATTCATATAGCAAGAAGAAAGAGAACTTTCATTGTAATTCCTTAAATGCTGGGAGTTATAAATTTGTTGTAATTAGAATTAATAAGATGCCAGATTTGTTTAATTTTGTCAACACATATAAGTTAGATTTAGTATACTTCTGTCATTCATTTAATATAAAATGATGAATCTTATAAACTAACTATAGCACTATGAATTTTATTTATTTACTTATACCTATCTAATTTATTTCCTTAAATATTTTTGAAGGGAACGATCAACATTATATCTTAATTAGCAGGCATAATGATAAGAGTACAGTAGAGGTAGAAGATAAATCAAGGAGCTCAGTAGTAAATACAGTCTTACTCTACACTACATCTGTGTGTTGCATAGTCCAATGCATTCAATCAAGAAGGTATGTTTGCTTTTGATTTCTTTTATAATAGTTAGTTGATTCCACGCTTGATGTACGGTTGATAAATCATTTTCAAGTTGAAGGAATAAAAGAGTTTAGTGGACCCTATAATTCAATAGCCGAAATTCTTCATATTTGCACTGATAGACAAAAACTGCAGGAAGTTGAGGACCTGGTCGAGAATTATAGGTGAGCTTGTAACTTCATTATTTTCCGGGCAAAGCTGAAAGTATTGGATGTTTCATATGGAATTGGAACAGGTAAATGCTAGTGGTCCACTTAAGGACATTTTTGATTTTTTGTTTGTTTTTATTTTGATCATGTAAACCTGGTGCTGGAATAGTTGAACTATATGTTTGTAGTTGTCACCTTGAAGCTTGAGTTGTTGAAATATATGACACAATATATCCAAACTGAACATAATTTTATCACCATAGTACAAACAAAGACGATTGGTCATTTGAAGTTATAGATTGAAACGAATCATTGAAGTTGCAACCTAGATGTATGGGTGTAACATAGGAATTCTGAAGCGAAGATGAGTGCATGGAACAGGTTCAGTTTATTTTATTTTTTTTGTGTTGATTTCCATGTTAAAGGTCCATGTGGAAAACAATATAAAAGCAGGTCAGACGTCTTAAATAAATATCAGACTTCTGAACCAGGCCTAGGAATTGCCCGAGAACATTTTCAGACATCTGAAATGGTCTCAGGGCATTGGCCGAAATCCATTTCAGACGTCTGAAACCAATTTTCAGACGTTTGAACAAGGTTAAACATCTGAAAATAAGTTCAGACATCTGAAATTTGTTGCTGTTTCTAGTTTGACTTCTTTCGACCGGTTGGTTGTATGCGATGTCAACTTATTACTTGTTTCTCTTGTGCAGCTTATGGCCCTTTTGTTAATGAGACATGCCTTGGGCTTTTATAATGACGATGATGATGACGATGCTTCTGCATATTTTTCTGTAAGTAATTATATTCATCACACTTCATGTTCATGGCATTCATGTAGGATTAACAAAGTACATAAAAATACAAAACATAAGTAAACTTCTATAATAATAATAACAATAAGATTTATAATAGTAGTAAATTAACTAAGATTTATAAAAAAAATTAAATAAACTTATAAAAATTAACTAAGTATTATTAAAATTAACTAAATAGTATAAAAATTTAACTAAGTTTACTAATTTTATAAAAATGAAGAAGTAGTTTACAAAAGTTAACTTAGTATATAAAAATATAAAATATTACCAAGTATTCTATAATAATAATAGCAAGAATTAAAAATTATCTATGTATTGTAAAATTAAATAATCATTATAAAACATTAACTATGTTTACTAGTTTTATAAAAATTAAGAAGTTTAATTTATAAAAGTTAACTAAGTATATAAAAATATAAATATTAAAAAGTAATCTATAATACTAATAGTAATAATTAAAAATTAGGTAAGTATTATAAAAATTAACTAACTATTATAAAAAATTAATTAAGTTTACTAATTTTATAAAAATTAACTAACTATTATAAAAATTAACTCACTATTATAAAATTAACTAAATTTACTAATTTTATAAAAAATTAACTAAGTATTATAAAATTAACTAAGTATTATGTATTATAAAATTAACTAAGTATTATAAAATTAACTAAGTATTATAAAAATCAACTAACTATTATAAAAAATAAATTAAGTTTACTAATTTTATAAAAATTAACTAAACGTTATAAAAATTAAATTAAGTTTACTAATTTTATAAAAATTAACTAACTATTATAAAAATCAACTAAGTATTATAAAAATTAACTAAGTTTACTAATTTTATAAAAAATTAACTAAGTATTATAAAACTAACTAAGTATTATAAAATTAACTAAGTATTAGATATTATAAAATTAACTAAGTATTAAGTATTATAAAAATTATCTAATTATTATAAAAATTAACTAAGTATTATAAAAATTAACTAAGTTTACTAAATTTATAAAAAATTAGAAGTTTAGTTTATAAAAGTTAACTAGGTATATAAAAATATAAAATATTACCATATTATATAATAATTATAGCAATAATTAAAAATTAACTAAGTCTTATTAAAATTAACTAAATAGTATAAAAATTTAACTAAGTTTACTAATCTTATAGAAACGAAGAAGTAGTTTATAAAAGTTAACTAAGTATATAAAAATATAAAATATTACCAAGTATTCTATAACAAAAATAGAAATAATTAAAAATTAACTAAGCATTATAAAAATTAACTAACTATTACAAAATATTACCAAGTATGTTATGTTGTTATCTTCAACTTTCTCCTTGTATTCTTTTTTCTTGTTGTCGAGCATTGTTTTCTTGTTAATGTGTAAGCATGACCAAATGCTAACATGAAAACATGTGTATAGGTATTAGAGGTGGGCATCTTTGTGCATTCAGCTATAATCAGAATATCGTTAGGCGCTTCTGAAGATCCCTCAACAAAAAGACCGTTTGTGGTATCTGCTTACGAAGAAAGCGGTAACTTTTAGATGTTCCTTTTGTTGGTATTCGACGCAAACTTGTTTTATGGAAATTTTGTTTTATTTGTAGATATCGTGACTTTGTTCGACGGATATTGTGTAAATTTAGTTTATGGTGTTATTTTTTTATGGAAATTATGAAAAGTTTGTTTATTGATGATGTCTTTGTGCATGAATATTGTGTTATATAATTAGTTGGTTGATATATATTTACATGTTGATATGTTTGTGCATGAATATTTTGATACTACAATATGTAAATGCTATGATAGATGCAGAAAATGTTGTGATATGTGGCAACATGCTGTGATAGTGAAGAACATGTAAACTTTCAGAAACGCTGTGATATGTGGCAAAACGCTGTGATATGTGGCAAAACGCTGTGATATGTGGCAAAACGCTGTGATAGTAAAGAACTTGTAAACTTCGAGAAATGTTGTGATATGTAGCTAAACGCTGTAAAAAAGGGAAGATAATGACATTTCTGAAACAATATAAAGCATTGTATAAACATAAGGATAACAATATTTGAAATGCTGTAATATGTCAATTTTCTACAGTATTTTTGAAAACGTTGTAATATATCCAGGGACCTATAACAGCACGTTGGTAGACAACGTTCATCAAAACGTTGTTAAAGGCTATAACAGCGTTTTTTCAATGCTGTGAATAGACATATTTCTTGTAGTGAATTCCCTCAAGCACCGTACCCCGATAGTGAAAGGTGAATGGCTATTGGTTTTACCTCTAGTCTTTTCGCATCCCACTGGCTGCCGATGACGGATACCCGACGATCTACTATCCTTGTTGGTCGTGACCCTTCGCATCCCCATTGAGGCGACCACCAAATCACCCTGGTATCAACGCGTCATAGCATTCAGACAGCATACCTACTTTGGCAGTCAAGGCCCACCCACCTAGTAGTTACGCCCAGATCCAACCTCTATGAGCACAGCCTAAACATCTTCCACTGCACAGAGGACTACTAGGAGCACCTTACGTATCTTAGGAAGCCGCGTGCTTTCCCTTCCAGTCCTTAGGAGCCGACAGAATAATCAGATGAATATGCGCTCCCATCATGCCTTAGAACACCACGATGATCTACCCCGTTGAGTTATTCACCCTCAAATGTGCAGACCGGTCCAAGTGCCTCACTTTAATATGTTGTTAGACCCTATATCTAAACATTCTTTTATGCGCTTGCCTTACCTCTTCAGGTTTCCATTTAACTTGGTTATTCTCATTCATATTGAATTCTTAATCAAGTTACCAAGTTCCTATTGCTTATTAATTTCAATTATATTACTTAACCCATTTAAGTTTATTAATAAGCCCACAACAAGTTATTCTCTAGATTGTGGTCCAAGGTCTGTAATCCACAATCCCTTTATATTCTTGTTTGATTTTATCGTTACAATAACATGTACTACTTAATATGTAATTAAGTATATCCCAATTCACATGTTTTCTGTTTAACATGTCAGTCATTATTTATGATTAAGTATAACTTATTTCATAAGTTTTCCTCATTCTTTCTCATTCAATCATAATTCAATTTTACACCGTTACTACAACTTATCGTTGTTCGCTTATTAACTTAGTTCTCTTAACTAAGGTCCATTAATAAGTTTTTTAACCCATCTATTATAACCTATGTTATAATTTCCTCTTGTCCCTAGGACAAGTCCAAGTATGTTGTTCTTATCAGCGGGTTCCAGACTTCCAAGTTTACATATTACTTAATTTATAATTAAGTACAACTTCTTATATTTCCTATAATTTCCCACTTTTCTCAAATTGTTTCCGGCTTTCCCCATTTACTGATTACTTAATTTACAATTAAGTGTCCCTTATCTCATTTCACCAGTTATCCCATTTCCTTACTAGTTAATTACAACCTAAGTTATAATCTTCCCTTGTCCCAAGGACAAGTCTACCTATTATACAATATTTTCATTAACGTTATTTATTTACAATAGGTTATTATCATTCCCCGTTTAAAGCATTTACTATTGTAATCCATTATTCTTCATTCACTGTAATATATGTTCCTTATTTTATTAAGGAAAACACTTCATGCACCTTATCAGTTTGATTTATAGAAGGAATTAGTGATTTATTTTCATAACATATTCCCATTTAAATTCGTGGTGGCAAGTAATTTCTTTCCTCTTTCTTACTTTATTCATTGTGGCTTACTTGCAACCACGTTCTCAAAAATAGGTCATTTAGGGAAATACATCACTTTTCCTTCGCATCGCGCTAACTCGGTCCATTACATCCTTTCCTTTCTTATTTTTTGAGTTAAATATTTAGATGTTATCATTACCGTTTATTCATATCTTGTGTTATATATATATATATATATATATATATATATATATGCACTAGACCTCTCACATTAAGCCTACACTTGTGGACGTTGGATTTGCCGGGCAGGTCCGGGCAGACTTCTACAAAAGTTGACTTAACCTCATGTCTTAGTACCATTGCATGTTTTAATTATGCACTTAGACCCCTAACATTAGATTTACCAATTGTGAATGCTGGATATGCGGGAGGTTCCGGGCAAACTTCTATCATAAGTGCAATCTAACCGCGTGTCTAAGAGCGTTACAGTGTCAAATTACTGTGAATCTAGGCATGTTCGTTCTTTAACCATTATTCCTATTTCATGTAAATTTTAGGCATATTGCCCTTTTCATAAGTTTACTGTAATCCAATTTACATGTCATCAAATTATGCCTATATTTTGTTGCATAACCTTTTTTAAAATGTGTTTAATTCTATTTTGACATGTAAATATTTAATCGGGTAATTGTTTAAATCCCACAAGTTAAACATGTCATTTACTCAATAATATACCACAAGTGAATCATGTGATTATAACAACAGTAGTCATTACCCATTTTCTAACAAATTTTTTTTCAACATGTAATCATTCCAACACTTTAACTGATTCAACATATGAATTATTCATATTAACATCTCAGCTTGTTATAACAGTAACTCTTAATTATTCTGGAAAATTCAATTATAAAAAATGGGGAATGGTAAACGATAACATATTACCATCTAAAATGCTATAGCTTAAACCCTCTCACCTCGTAAGCTTTCCAAATCCTGGATCTAGTCCAAATCTAATCTTCCATGCACTATAACAAATTGACCTTATTACAACAGTGGAAAACTGTTGTAAAATACATTTTACAACGGTGGGGCAACCGTCGTATATTAAGGAGTTGTAAAAGACTAAAATCTTTTACAACTTTTCTGTACCGTTGCGACACCGTTGTAATATGTATATTTTACAATTGTTTTCCACCGTTGTAATAAACTTTATTACAACCGTTATACACCTTTATTGTTATGATTTTTACAATTGTTTACAACTGTTGTGATATATTTTATTACAACTATTATTATTTTACATTTGTAGTATATCCACAAATTATATGTATAAAAATCTGTATATATATATATACATTATAAATGTGCAACCGTAAATAGATAAATAACATAAGAAATAGATGTAAGATTAAAGGTACCATGATCCATTCATTGATAAAAATCACAACTTTTTCAGTACATATTTAAACACAAGCAACAAGTAGATCATTTTGGTTCACAACTCAATCCTTCATCAAAAACTTCTTAAACCAAAGAGCAGAGCTTTTAGGATACCTCTTCAATGTCTTATAATCCACAAAATACAAACCAAACTGAACTGTATAGCCATCCACTCACTCAAGGTTAACAAACATCGACCAAGCAAAAAATCCTCTCACTCTCACACCTTCCCTGAAACAAATTGTATACACATACATTAGTCTCCAAACTAATTAAATTGTAAATCATTTAAAATTGTAGTTCATGAACATATGATGCATCTCTTTGCCCATTCAATAGGTGCTTGCATTTTGAAAGGATAGTCACCTTCAGTTGAAAGGCTAGAAGCTAACAGAGAACGACAAAATCTTGGACGCTTAAAGATTTCATGGGAAATGTGTTCTCCTTTGCCAAGAATCTTGCAATTAATCTTTTCCATGTAGATTCAAGGATTGTAACCCTGATTCAAAATACATATGTACAACGAACCTTGGACAGAGAAAAATAATTTTGTTATCACATTCTTAAACTTATCAGAAAGTATATTCCTGAAACTCCATGATAACCATAACAGGTTGCTGATGTCTTCTTTGAATCTGGATAGGTGCTCAACTACGTAAGGAGAGCTCATTGCCACCCCGCAAACCAAACTTAAAAGAAGAAGAAAATTCATTGTAATATTAATGATGTTAGTAGATGTTAGCCATTGTTGAATTTTATGAAATTTAACCTGTCACGGCATTTGTTCAGAAATCTCCTTACGGACACCTTCCTAGCAATTGGAAGATCTGGTGTGAAAAAGAATCATTATAGACTTCAATATAGCTTTATTGATGTTTTAAATTGAGGTAAGGACTAAATTATAAAGAAGTGAATGTCACCTGCTTGCATTTTGTTTGCTGTAGAATCGCCTATCTTTGTGTTTGTAGAATCTAAAAAAGAGCGTTCTCCGGCAATAAGAATGATTGCCTGTGCCTGTTGATAATCATATGCATTTGATAACTTGATAATAAATAAATAAACGGGTATCGACATGTTTTTTTTAGCCTTATCCACTGGAATATTATCATAAACATTAACAGAGCCAAAATAAACCTGTGTATATAACATATAGTCTTGAATATGTTATTCATGTCTATGTATAGAATATCAATCGTTATTTTTTTATGGCATATTGTTTTGCTCATACGGAGCTCCAAAAAGGGGTTCGCCGTTCATGGAATACTCCATCAAGTGTTTACACAGTGTTCGGTTTATCCAAAAATTCAAGAGATGAAACCAGTGTTTTACGGATTTTTTTTCCTCAAGAATCACTCACCATCGATCTATAATTTTCCACTTAGGCTTTGAGATAGAAAACACCCATGCTCTATTAAAATGAAAAACAGAATCACTCACTAGCTATCCAGTGGATCAATCGAAGCTCGTCTCTCTATCTGAACAGCACTGACAAACACTCCAAAAAGGCCTAGCATTGCCATCAGCTCGACTCTGTCCCCCTTCTTCACAAGGAATTCTTCAACAGCATATAAGGTAGAACGGAGGCAATACGGCTGTTGTATGGAGGCGAACCAAGGCGGAAAAAGGATGAAGATGAGGCGATAGTGAAAGGATAAAGGCAACGGTGGCAAAACAGAGGCAGTTCAAGATCGCAAGAGCAGGGTTTTTTTGTGGCGGCGATTCAAGACTCGAGTGTTAGGGGTTTTCTTTTGAGTTGGGTCTCGTTAGTTTAAGTCGGGTTCACTAGAATGCTCAGCTAAAAGAGTGACTACTTTGGGGGGAATTGAAATTTTTGCAGCATATTAAAAGCGGGCGTGTGGTGGGGGAAACAAATTTTTTTGCTGGAATTTTTATTTTTATTTTTTTAATTGGTTATTCATCTAATAACTAAAAGACAAATTATTACACTAAATAACCAATAAACGCTTAAATCTAAACTTATCAAACGATAATTTTTCGTACCCAAATATTTCCATTCCCTTATCTATATCCGGATTCATTTTCAAATACTGAATATTCATATTCACATAATTTTCGAATACGAACGAATATATATTTACACCGCTTATAATTAATAAATTAAAAAATAACCTTGAATCGATATAAAACCATTTTAGTACTTATGCTTATAAACATCCAAGAAATTAAAAATATGATGATATAAATAGTTTTATACAAACGATATTCTTTTATACACAAAGTGGATGAATCTGGTTCTTCCATTTATTTTCTAAATTTATTACTATTATTATTTAATATTATTTTATAATTTTTAATAAGTACTTGATTAATTATTATTTATTGAAAATTATTATCAATCATTAGTTACTAGAATTTAAAAGGGAATTACTTGTAAGTTATTAATTAATTAATATTTATTTTTTTACTTATTATTTATTATTAATTATTAATTATTACTTGCTAATTAATTATTAACTAATTGTTATTAATTATTAATTAGGATTATTTCATATTTTAAATTAATTATTAATTAGGATTATTTCATATTAATAATAGTTATTATTTAAGTTTTACTTATTTCTGCTTAGTTATAATTGAGTAATAATAATTAAAAGCTTATAATGTATATGTTACTAATTATTAGTTAATAAGCAGTTAACACTAACTGTTAAAAATAAATCACTACTTATTAATTATTAATTATTTAATAATAAATAAATATTATTTATTCCTAGGTTTATTATTAATTATTAATTATTATTAAATATTAATATAACTAGTTATTAAATATAAATATTATAAGCATGAAGTTTATAAGCATCTGTTACAACTAACAAAATGAAAAGTTGTTAAAAATATGTTTATTACAACTTTAGGGAAATGGCAGTTGTAAAAAACATTTATTACAACTGTGTTTTTCTCAAAGTTATAAAATTAAAGTTGTAATATGGCGTTTTTGTTGTAGTGATGGTTCTCCCCTAATAGGATTCAGAACCTAACAATCATGGATTAACTATTTTTTACTAAAATAGAAAGAAGAAGAAAGAGGAGGGAAATTGAATAGATTGGATCTAGAAAGTTACCTTACTTTGATTGGATCTAAGAAGTAGAAGAGTAATTGCAGAGGTCGAATCACAGATCTCTGAATCAGTCTAACTCTTGATTGTTAAAGAAGAAAAAGGTTAGATCAAACTACGTTGGAGCAACACCTTGTCGTCTCCATTGAATTAGATGAATAAAACAATGGGTTTAGGGTCTATTTATACCCTAGAATCAACGAATTTGGTCAAGAAAGGTGTCCACGTTCAGAAAAATGTATTCTGCCTTGGATCTGACAGGGGGTCGACCCCCCTATTAGGGGGTCGACCCATGGGTCGACACCCCTGGGCAGGATTTTTCCCGCTCCCCATTTCTGCGTGAAATATGAACTATTCTGAATTATGGCCTTATTTTATTCATATATATTCTTCTTATGCATATACAAACTTCAAACCTTAATAACTTCTTCATACGATGTTCGTTTTACGCAAACCAGGTGTCTATCTTGACCAGAATTTCGAGACGGACGCAATGGCGTAGTCTATTTTACTTAATTCTAAATATTTAATTAATTTATTCTTATTTTATTATCTTGAGTTAAAAATGCGGGGTGTTACCCACCCTTAGGAAATTTCGTCCCCAAAATTTGATAAGGGTAAAATCAATTAACCCCTCGCATAATATTCATCCATCATGTGTGCATCCAATTGTTGAAAACATCGTGCACTTGTGCAAAGTGAAATACAACATAATAACGCATGTATGCCTAAGCGGTACCTCCTATGTGAATGTAAATTTTTCAAAAATCCTTTTAAAGCATGATGTTCACATCCTAAGTTCACTGGCAGTTCTACATGAATGCAATATTTTGAAAATCAAAATGCTTTTTCATCCAAATTTTCCCACACTCTTACTGAGTAAGAACGTAGTTCTTCCAATTGTTGCATCCATAATCCTACCAACCAACTTTATTTTTCGAATTTCAGAAAAATCTAATTTTCTAAATTCGATTTCTTATGTCACAAAAAGGTGGAAAATAGAAAGTTCCACATCTTATGTTTTTCTTTTATGTACCTTTTTCCAACGGTACTTGGATTTTATGTAACTATTTATAAAGATTCCATACTCTTCTATCCAAGCACAACCCACATAAGAAAATTTTCTTTATTACTGACTATCTTTTTCATCTTATCTTGGAATTTTTTTTTATCTTTATCCATCTTTTCTCATAACTTATCATGTTTGCTGCTTTACTGAATTTGTTGTTTCCTTTTTAGCTGTACCTTTTCTCTTTTCTTAGCTTATTTAATTATCTGATCTTAGTTTAAATTTAAATAATCTTCTAGTCTTTCAACTAAAATAGGAGAACAAACACCCTACACAACTACTGCTAAGGGTCAAGAATCTCGGGACTATGTCCCCCTCAGACAGAAAAGTCCAAACAATGGGATCCACGACAGGTTTAGGTGTTACCCTAACTAACCAACAAGAGTAAAATAACAGAATGACCCCAACAGAAATGTAGTAACGGGTTTTACCCCTAACATGAAAATTAGCAACAGGATCTAAACACTTGCTTGCCCTTTTTTACTATCTAGTAGTCACCACTAGTCCTAGCTGTGTACCAATAATTATTTTCAAGCAACACCCTAGGCTTTTCAATGCTTACGATTCTATGGGAACTTACTATTATTCCAAGATAATTCTCGCTATCTGCTTTATAGCCTCAAACTTTTCCCGTCTTCCCTAGGCACAAATCCTCACCTACTCCATACTTTTAAACATGGTTTAGCGTTTTTATTTAATTTTTCTTCCAGAAATTTAAAAGTGTCAAAACTTTATTTTCCTCTTCAAAACACACTTTTGCTAAACCATAAAAACATGTCATCATAATAAAAATGTAAATCGTTTTTTTTATCACAAAAACTGGAGCAGATAAAGACAACTATTCCCCAATCGGGTTTACAACAGGTTCTTGCCAATAAGGTCAATTCAATCTCTTACTACAAGGTGCAACCATCTACTCTATTCTTAATTTCTACCACTTATTTTGTTCACCTAACAAAATTATCTTGTTAAAATAATTTATCAAAAAGGGTTGTCATAAGAATAGAGATTTCAGATCTTTCCTTACTAAAAATTCTTGTATGAAATATAACAAGAAAACTAGCGAGCTATACATGCTCTATAATATGCACCTTTTACTGAGAGAATTTTACTTTAGACAAAGTTTTCGTAAGAAATCACTATTTGCAAAATATACCCCATTTTACTCCAAAACCCAATATGTACTTCTTTAAATATTTTAAAACTATAACTTTTAAGATTAAAACTTAAAAACACCATAAACCATTTTCCCAAAAAATTTATAATTTCAAGTTCTTAAAAGTTAATAATGGGGTTAGACTCAAAGCGGGTTTCCAATTTTCTAGGCTTTTCTAGACACTCCCCAAGATCAATTCTCTCGACTATATATATTTCTAATCCATTTTTCTCTTTTCAACCTTTTCTAATTTATAAGGTTTTCAAGCCCACTAACCCAAAATACTAATCATATGGGATTCACTTTCCTTCCATACAAAGTACGTTGTACACTCTCCACCCAAATTACCTACGGGTCTCATATTTCCATATTCATTCCTTTAGTGTACAAAACAAACATCCCATTTCTTATCATATTATACTCTTTCTTTTTTAGTGGGTTCCTCTATGGATCTAGGTATATAAATAATATATTTATATTTTTTAAAAATACAAATACGTTCACTCACTATCTATATATGAATCCTAAACCTAAGCTCTGATACCAGATGTAACAACCCGAATTCCGATGGACCGATTTTTTTTCAAAATTCCAATCTATCGAAACTCAAGTTGTTGTGCTCTGGTATCCTACAGAAAAGACAGAGACATAAAATATGTCAGAGCTCAGAAAACATCTCACAGTGGAATGGATAAAATATAATATAATCAAAGTATAGTCTTACCGTATTAAAAATACTGCCTAACCAGTATCCAAGGCTATATTGTCTCTGCCATAAATCTAACATGCGAGTATGTTATAAGGAGGAGGTCAGAACACAAGTTCTGGTGACTGGATTTAAATTATACACTTTGAATAATCCTACATATACCATTCAATCATATTTCCTTATTTATTAGGTTACTTGGGTTAACAACACTCAAGGCGTACACACACGTCGTACCCATTTACTTCCCAGTAGATTAACATAATATAGTATATATGTAGCTACCCCTCAATACTGAGGTACACCCAATGGTACCCTACTCGTATGGTCTCCACCGAAACCACAGAAATGAACGCAGTCCCTCATGCTACGCTGGAGTGACCTATGGATCTCTACATAACAATGTTACATTCCGCATATATCTGTCAATACTACGCTATGTAAGCGTACGGATTGCCATCGTCAATCGAATTAAATTTCATACTGGAGTAATGCTCTCAAGTCTACGATACACCACCCAGGGCCGACATGCATGTATCTAGACCGCCTCACATATGTATCATCAATTGTAGCTCGATGCCTTAATCGCACATCCTCTAATATGCACCGAGTTCTGTGGCAGGGCGATACAAGAAACACGGAACTCGGTTGGAAGCTTTTCCATATCTGTACAAGCCCGTCTTTAAGAGCCTCTATATACAGATATTCCTTAGGGTCTGTTTTCACGGTGGCTATGGCCCTACCTCGGCCCCTCCCTCAACTAGTAAAGACTATAAGAGCTAAACGACTGCCCCTAAAAAGCAGTCTAAACATCCATTTGGCGTCTTTCCTCAACCACCGTACCCCGATAGCGAAAGGTGAATGACCTATTGGTTTTAGCTCTAGTCTTTTCGCATCCCACTGGCTGCCGATGACGGGTATCTGACGGTATACTATCCTTGTTGGTCGTGACCCTTCGCCTCCCCGTTGAGGCGACCGCCGAATCACTTTGGTGTCACCGCGTCACAGCATTCTGACTGCATAGCTACTTTTGCAGTCAAGGCCCACCCACCTAGTAGTTACGTGCATACCCAACCTCTGTGAGCACAGCCTAAACATCTGCCACTGCACAGAGGACTACTAGGAGCACCTTACGTATCTTAGGAAGCCATGTGCTTCCCCTTCCAGTCCTTCGGAGCCGACAGAATAATCAGATGAATGTGTTCTCCCCTCGTGTCTTATAACACCACGATGATCTACCCCACTAGGTTATTCACCCTCAAACGTACGGACTGGTCCAAGCGCCTCACTTTAATATGTTGTTAGACCGTATGTCTAAACATTCTTTTACGCGCTTGCCTTACCTCATTAGGTTTCCATTTAACTTGGTTATTCTCATTCATATTGAATTCTTAATCAAGTTACCAAGTTCCTATTGCTTATTAATTTCAGTTATACAATTTAACCCGTTTAAGTTTATTAATAAGCCCACAACATTATTCTCTAGATTATGGTCCAAGGTCTGTAATCCACAATCCCTTTATATTCTTGTTTGATTTTATCATTAAAATAACATGTTCTACTTAATATGTAATTAAGTGTATACCAATTCACATGTTTTCTATTTAACATGTCAATCATTATTTATGATTAAATATAACTTATTTCATAAGTTTTCCTCATTCTTTCTCATTCAATCATAATTCCATTTTACATTGTTACTACAACTTACTGTTGTTTACTTATTAACTTAGTTCTTTTAACTAAGGTCCATTAATAAGTTTTTTAACCCATCCATTATAACCTATGTTATAATTTCCTCTTGTCCCTACGATAAGTCCAAGCATGTTATTATTATTAGCGGGTTCCAGACTTCCAAGTTTACAGATTACTTAATTTATAATTAAGTACAACTTCTTATATTTCCTATAATTTTCCCCTTTTCTAAACTGGTTTCTGGCTTTCCCTATTTACTGATTACTTAATTTACAATTAAGTGTCTCTTATCTCATTTCACCAGTTATCCCATTTCCTTACTAGTTTATTATAACCTAAGTTATAATCTTCACTTGTCCCTAGGTAAAGTCTACCTATTATACAACATTTTCATTAATGTTATTTATTTATAATAGGTTATTATGATTCCCCATTTAAACCATTTACTATTGTAATCCATTATTCTTCATTCACTGTAATATATGTTCCTTATTTTATGAAGGAAAACACTTCATGCACCTTATCAGTTTGATTTATAGAAGGAATCAGTGATTTATTTTCGTAATGTATTCCCATCTAAATTCGTGCTGGCAAGTAATTTCTTTCCTCTTTCTTACTTTATTCACTGTGGCTTACTTGCAACCACGTTCTCAAAAATAGGTCTTTTAGGGAAATACATCACTTTTCCTTCGCATCACACTAACTCAGTCCATTACATCTCTTTCTTTCTTATTTTACGAGTTAGACATTTAATTACCAACATTACCATTTATTCATATCTTGTTATATATATATATATGCACTAGACCTCTCACATTAAGCCTACACTTGTGGACGCTGGATTTGCCGGGCGGGTCCGGGCAGACTTCTACAAAAGTTGACTTAACCTCGTGTCTTCGTACCATTGCATGTTTTAATTATGAACTTAGACCCCTCACATTAGATTTACCACTTGTGAATGCTGGATATGTCGGGCGGTTCCAAGCAGACTTCTATCACAAGTGCAATCTAACCTCCTGTCTAAGAGTGTTACAGTGTCAAATACTGTGAATCTAGGCATGTTTGTTCTTTAACCATTATTCCTATTTCACGTAAATTTTAGGCATATTGTCCTTTTCATAAGTATACTGTAATCCAATTTACACGTCATCAAATTATGCCTATATTTTGTCGCATGTCCTTTTTAAAATGTGTTTAATTTTATTTTGATATGTAAATATTTAATCGGGTAATTGTTTAAATCCCATAAGTTAAACATGTCATTTACTCAGTAATATACCACAAGTGAATCATGTGATTATAATAAATGTAGTTATTACCCATTTTCTAACAAGTTTGTTTTCAACATGTAATCATTCCAACACTTCAACTGATTCAACATATGAATTATTCATATTAACATCTCAACTTGTTATAACAGTACTTCTTAATTATTCTGGCAAATTCAATTATACAAAATAGGGAATGGTAAACGATAACATATTATCATCTAAAATGCTATTGCTTAAACCCACTCATATCGTAAGCTTTCCTAATCTTGGATCTGGTCCAAATCTAATCTTCCATGGTTTTCCCCTAATAGGATTCAGAACCTAACAACAATTGATTGACTATTTTTTTTAAATAGAAAGAAAAAGAAAGAGGAGGAAAATTGAATAGATCGGATATAGAAAGTTACCTTACTTTGATATGATCTAAGAAGTAGAAGAGTAACTGTAGAGGTCAAATCATAGATCTCTGAATCAGTCTAACTCTTGATTGTTGAAGAAGTAAAAGGCTAGATCAAACTACGTTGGAGCAGCACCTTATCGTTGCCATTGAATTGGATGAATAAAACAATGGGTCTAGGGTCCTTTTTGTATCCTAGTTACAACGAATTTGGTCAAGAAAAGTGTCCACGTTCAGAAAAATGTATTCTGCCTCGGATTTGACAGAGGGGTCGACCCCCCCTTAGGGGGTCAACCCATGGGTTGACACCCCTGGGCGGGATTTTTCCCGCTCCCCATTTCTGCGTGAAATTTGAATTGTTTTGAATTCTGGCCTTATTTTATTCATATATATTCTTTTTATGCGTATACAAACTTTAAACCTTAATAACTTCTTCATACGATGTCTATTTTACGCAAACCAGGCGTCTATCTTGACCAGAATTTTGAGACGAACGCAATGGCATGGTCCGTTTTTACTTAATTCTGAATATTTAATTAAGTTATTCTTATTTTAGTATTTTGAGTTAAAAATGCGGGGTGTTACAAAGATTTCTCAAAAATTGCAAAGCCACTTTCGAATCTACTCACCAAAGATACTAAACTTGAATTCAATAAGGAACGTGAAACTGCTTTCGAAAAATTAAAATCCGTTTTGAATTCAACTCCAATAATTCAACCTCCCAATTGGTCACAACCATTTGAGATAACGTGTGATGCTTCGGATTTTACCATTGGTGCTATTCTAGGTCAAAGAATTAATAATAAACATCGAGTAATTTATTACGCAAGTAAGACTCTTAATGACACACAACTTGACTATTCAACCACTGAAAAAGAGTTCCTTGCTATCGTCTTTGCTCCTGAAAAATTTAGATCATATCTCGTATGCTTAAAGGTCATAATCTTCACCGATCATGCGACCTTGAAGTATTTGTTGTCAAATAATTACGCTAAGGCCCATTTAATTCGTTGGGTACTCTCCTCTAAGAATTTGATTTGGAAATACGTGATAAGAAAGGTTCCGAGAACGTAGTAGCTGACCACCTTTCTAGAATTGTGCACGATAAAATAGACGATATTCCAAATAAATAATGTTTTCCCGATGAGCATCTATTATCCATAACTAATGCAACATGATATGCCGACATAGTAAATTACTTGGTGACTAATGAAGTACCTTCTAACTGGTCAGCACAGGATAAGCGAAAAAAATTCTCTAGAGTTAAGGATTATTTTTGGGATGATCCTTATCTTTTCAAATATTGCCCCAATCAAATCATTCGTCGTTGCATACCTAATGAAGAGTTCCATAGTATTTTATCCTTTTCACATAGTCATGCTTGTGGTGGACACTTTGGAGCAAGAAAAATAGCTGCTAAAGTATTACAATGTGGTTTCTATTGGCCCACTTTATTTCGTGATGCATACGAGTTTCGCAATAAATGCCCACGGTGCCAACAAACAGGACGAATTACAAAAAGAAATGAAATGCCATTAAATCCAATCCTAGTCGTGGAATTATTTGATGTTAGGGGTACTGACTTCATGGGTCCATTTCCTAACTCGTGTGATAATTTATACATTTTAGTTGCATTTGATTATGTTTCAAAGTGGGTCGAGGCACTCCCTACAAAAACTAATGATAGTAAAGTGGTCATTAAATTCCTTAAAGAAAATATATTTTCTCGATTTGGTGTTCCTAGGGCCATAATAAGTGATAATGGTACTCATTTTTGTAATCGGGCTTTCGAATCACTACTTAAGAAATACTCAATTACCCATAAGGTAGCCACTCCATGTCATCCTCAAACAAGTGGACAAGTTGAAATTTCAAACCAACAATTAAAGAAAATTATTGAGAAGACTGTAAACATTAATAGAAAAGATTGGTCATCAAAATTAATAGATGCACTTTGGGCCTTTCGTACTGCATACAAAACGAATCTAAGAATGTCACCATATCGTCTTGTCTATGGTAAGGCTTGTCACCTACCAGTTGAATTAAAACATCGTGCATTATGGGCAATTAAATATCTAAATTTTGACATCAAAGAAGTAGATTCACACAGAAAGTTAAAATTACTAGAATTAGAGGAACTTAGAAATGAGGCATATGAAAATGCAAAAATTTACAAAGAGAGAACAAAATTATATCATGATAGAAACATACTTCGAAAACATTTTGAAATTGGTCAAAAGGTTCTCTTATATAGCTCAAGGATTCACTTATTTCCGAGAAAGCTAAAAACACGTTGGACTGGGCCATAGACTGTGAAGACTATATATCCTTAAGGTGCCATTGAAATTGAAAATCCAAAAACTGGTGAACATTTCAAGGTAAATGGGCAATGACTGAAACCATTTTTACAATTTGAGGAAAACAAAAATGACGAGATTGTGGATCTCTACGATCCCATATATGCTTCTAAAAGGGTAATTTAGGCTACGAGGACGTAGACTAATTCTAGTGTGGGGGGGAGGATGGTTGTCTTCATAATTTGCATTTAGGTTGTTTTCATGCATTTATGTACATGCATTCATATTTTTCATTTAAAAAAAGGCATTTTCATCCATTTTTCATGATTTTTCTCTTGGTGCATTCATATTTCCTTCTTATTTGTTTAAAACTTTTTATGAAAACTTGATGAAATCGGTTTATTCTAAATAGGCACAGTCGAGTAGATATATTGTACTAATCATTTGATGGAAAATTTTGTGAATCATTAGCTTCAGATGGAAAATAAGATGAAAAGTGTAAATCACACATGACATTAGTAAGCTAATATGTTCGTTGATTCATAGGTGGCAATTATGGAGTTGGTTATTTATTGTCATTGTTTAAAAAGTGTATCTCTAGAATACACAAGTTAATAATTTTCAAATCTATATAATGAAGAGGTGCTAAGATGATTTTACATTATCCTCTCTTGGCTAATAATTATAATGATAGTGATAATTAATAAACCAAGGGTATCCAACATTGCTAGTACATTTAGCGTTGGTGTGCACACCCGGCAAGCTCTGTCCCACTCTCATGTAAGCCCGAAAGGCAGTGCATGAGAGGTATACCTTTGTCTCATTATGAGTTGGGCACCTAAGGATCACCGACCTATACTGACATTATCAGAGTTGGTTAGCACAATCCGCCAGCTCTATTCCATTCTCATGTAAGCCCGAAAGGCAGTGCATGGATGGTGTACCTTGGTCTATGAGTTAGGTGTATGCATTAAAGGAAAAAATTATCATTAAGTAAATATATAAATAAGAGAGGGTAGGTGAATGAAATCAAAGCATATTCTTTAGTCTTATCAATTTGAAATTGTTATACAAGAGAAAATAGAATTATCACTTTGCAAACTTTGACAATCACGCCAAATCAAACTTCGCAATTTCACTATGTTTCAACTTAAAATATTAGCAAGCTAGAGTCTGATGTGATGGAAACTTGACTTTTATTTGAATTTTGTTGCTAAGTGATAAGCATAAATTTCTCAATTTTGACTAGCATACTTATACACTACAATATTGTGACTGTTTAAAATAAACCGACTCATCAATTTTTCATACAATTTTGCATTCATATAATTGCGTTAATAACATGTTGCATAGGGATTTTGTGGGTAGTATCCATTGAAAACCCTCACGAGACACAACTCGTCCTACTAGGGACACCTAGGGGTTTAAAGGCTTGTTGCATACGCTAAATGCAATCGTGATTCCCTACGACAATGTGGTTAATAAATTTAATTAGGTTTTATTCGATTACGAATAAAGGTTCTAGTGCGGGGGTATTTGATGAACATCAAATTATGTAAATTGTTCGCTGCTTAATTATATTTTTACTACTCTTAAAGCAGAACTACTGGGTCTTTTAGTTTTGTTTGTTACAGGTTTATGATTTTCCAGTAATGAAGAAACTGTTGCAGAATTGGCTTTTGAATAACAGTTTAGTTCAAGGATCTATTGAAAAGAAGTTGAAAATCAAGTTATACGCAAAAGCAGTCATAGCTCAGTTGGTTTGAAGTGGTGCAATCTATTAGGAGATCATTGGTTCAAATCCTAGCACATACCTTATGTAACGACATGCATTCTACGCATTGGAGGATCGTAGAATATTTATTTCATTCTCATACGAAGTCGTATTGTCGTGTAACTTTGGGAAATGACTATTGGGGTCATTTCCCATGTTCACGATTTTTGTCGAAATTTAAATGACCGTTTTGCCCGTGGCGAATCTTATTTCGCCTATAACTTTTGATTGGTAAGGAGTTTTGACTTGAAACCACTTCATTGGATTCATATAATGGTTTACCTTTCCGTAGAGTGGTCACATTAACCAAACGGACTTACCGTTTAGGAGATATAGTTGAAATAAGGTTTGGAAGATGAAAAAATAGCTTAATCGGACTTAATTAGGTGATTAGTGGTTAGGCCCATAACCCATTTCGGGATTAGGGTTATGGGAGGGATGAAAGAGTTTGAGAAAACATTTCATTTTAGTTTTCTAGCCGCCACAAACAATCCTCTAACCCTAGTAATGGCCTCCACCTTCTAAATTCATCCCTAATCACTTTCTAATTACATATTAGCCAAATCAACATCAAATTAAGGCGGATTAGCATAGGAATCGAGATAGAGCTGCTGGAATACATTGGGAACCATGCCAAATCAGTTAGAGTTTCAGATCTGAAATTTGTTTGTGGTTAAGGTGAGTGATTTGCACTTTTATTCACTAATTAAGGGTGATTAGTGATAATTAGCGAAATTATACATCATAAAAATATGGAAAAATATGTAAAAAATTATTAAATATTATTTTATGCCTCTGGTGAAAATTTTGGTTAATTTGGATTAAGTTTGCAAATCCTATAGTTAAAACATGGTTAAGGGGATTAAGCGGAAAATCATGCTTTTTGGATATGTTTGATCTAAAACATTTCATGTTATTGATATTTTGATGTTTTTGGTTCATTCTACATGTTACTACTGTTGCTTGGTATGTTTTGTGACTTCATAGTAAGATTAGAATGGTTGAAAACGTCATCGTTTGGCGAAATTAGCTTGTTGGAAAAACTGCAGAAAACTGGTTCCTCAAGGAGGTATGCCTCACGAACTGCCCAGAAGAACTTCGATTCCTGAAGGGGTTATGTCTCATGAGCCGCTCCAAGATGATGGTCACAAACTGCTCCAATATGAGGACTCACGAACCGGGGAAGGGTGTCACGAGCTGGGGAGGGGGTCACGAGCCGGGGGGTATCACAAACCGGGGGCGGTGGTCACGAACCGCGGGGGTGGTCATGAACCGGGGGATGAGCTTTCCTATACTTTATCACTTCATCCAAGCGAGATCGGGAATACAAGAGCGGGAATTCGAGAGTGGGATTCCGAGAGTGGGATTCCGAGAGTGGGAATCCGAGAGCGGGAATCCGAGAGCAGGATTCCAAGAGCGGGAATCTGAGAGCGGGATTCCGAGAACGGGATTCCGAGAGCAGGAATCCGAGCTTTCCTATACTTTGTCACGTCATCCAAGATGATGACTCCAAATTGAACCGGATTCGAACTTCTACCATGCGACGACAATTGTGAACTCTTCTGAAGATCAAAACCAACTCAACCAAAACCCGAGATGCAAAGGAGGTCCAAGTGAGAAGTTATTACTCAGGATCCAGCTGGGAACCCATGAGTTAACTTTTATAGTTGGGCTTTGCTATGGGACGTGTGCAAAGGGGGTTATCGATATCCATAATTTTGGTTCACCACTGAGAGATGGATTATGGGCTATGGATCAGTGCAATGGGGTCATTGTGACTCCCAAAGGCAAAGTGATCGCAGGAGAACTTCGATTCCTGAAGGGGGTATGCCTCATGAACCACTTCAAGATGATGGTCACGAACCGCTCCAAGATGATGGTCACGAACCGTTCCAACAATATGAGGACTCATGAACCAAGGAAGGTTGTCACGAGCCGGGGAGGGGGTCGCAAGCCGGGGGGGTATCACGAACCGGGGGCGGTGGTCACGAACTGCGGGGGTAGTCATGAACCAGAGGGGTGAGCTTTCCTATACTTTATCACTTCATCCAAGCGAGAGCAGGATTCCGAGAGCGGGAATCCGAGAGCGGGATTCCGAGAGTGGGATTCCGAGAGTTGGATTCCGAAAGCGGGAATCCGAGACCGGAATTCCAAGAGCGGCAATCCGAGAGCAGGATTCTGAGAATGGGATTCCGAGAGCGGGAATCCGAACTTTCCTATACTTCATCCAAGATAATGACTCCAAACTGAGCCGGATTCGACCTTCTACCATGCAACGACAATTATGAACTCTTCTGAAGAACAAAACCAACTCAACCAAAACCCGAGGTGCAAAGGAGGTCCAAGTGAGAAGTTATTACTCAGGATCCAGCTGGGAACCCATTAGTTAACTTTTAGAGTTGGGCTTTGCTGCGGGACGTGTGGAAAGGGGTTATCGATATCCATAATTTTGGTTCACCACTAAGAAACGGATTATGTGCTATGGATCAGTGCAATGGGGTCATTGTGACTCCCAAGGGAAAAGTGATCGTAGCAAAGGATTAGGTGATTAAGGTGGTGGATACCGTATGCTTTTTGCACTGAGTAAGAGATGTAAGGATGATTGTTATGTTTGATGTTTGCTATCACCATGACATGTGCACTTCAACTTTACACTTTATGTTAGTGTTACCTTAGAGTAATGTACATCTTGTTGTGCTAACTCTTTTGTTGCAGGTCTAGGTTCAGGTATGATTATTTATACCTATTATTGTTTTTTTTTGCTGCTATCGCTCATACCAGACTTTTTTCTGACCCAGAGTTTTATGTCTCTGCTAAATACTCTGGGTGCTCCTAAACGAGTAGACTAGAGACAGGTTAGGTGGTATGCACGAGTAGTTGTCCGGAGACGAGCAGGAGGCTTCCACGTACTATTTACATATATTCTCCCTGTGTTATTGCTGGTCACTGCTTGGGCATTAGTAGTGTACCTTTTCTATTTTACTTTAGAGACAGTACTTTAAAGTTGTAATAATGGTTCGGATCATAAGCTGTACTTTGGACTCCGCTGCTATAATGGTTTAGTTTTCAACTTATGCACTGTCTCGCTTGTTTTATGTCAAGTTATATTATTATTATATTTTATTCCATGCGCTGTGATATATATTACAGGTTTTTGGTGATTCATCATTTCTAACCCTTTTTCTTTGACGACCATCCCATGCTAGTCGGGCATTGGCATAGTGCATTTCGGGGAAATGTCGGCTGGTCCAAGGCGGGCCGTCACACTTGGTATCAGAGCCTAGGTTGCGTAGTTTAACCTAGGGGAAGACATCAGGGAGAGATATTATACGTATATGAGAGCGCGTGTTTGTGATATTTTGGTTTTCAAAAGCTATATATATACCATTAGTATATCTAAGGATGAAGTCACACAGCACTGGCACCACTATGGAGATGGTTAATCGTTTTATCTTTACAGATTGAACATGAGCCGATATACGAGGAGTACGGGTTCATGGGATAATAATAGGAATGTCCCTGATATAAGGACGATGTTTTCTACCTTCGTGAGAAAGATGCTTAGGTATGCTCAGGGAGCAGTTCCTAATGCTGCTAACGGTGGTGATGCAGCGGCGCAGGCGCATTTCTCCAAGCTATGAAAGGATTATACTAGTCTTGGTGGGAAGTCATTCCACGGAATGGAATCGGCTACAGAGGTTCAAGATTAGCTTAATAGTTGTGAGCGCATCTTCGAGGATTTGGGAATCGATGATGCGATGAAGAGAAAGCTAGCATCGCGTCAGCTTCAAGGATGGGTGATGAATTGGTGGAATGTTATTAAAGCAGCTACTCCTGAGGATCAAGTTACTTGGAATCAGTTTAAGACCCGTTTCAGTGACAAGTTTATTTCAACTGCTAAGAAATCAGAATTGTTCAAGAAGTTTTTGGAGCTTAGACAGAATGGTAGGGCAGTCTCGGAGTATATTACTGAATTCGATACCTTATGGAAATATGGATTGTCCCTTATCGATACTGTCGAGAAAAATAACGAGAAGTTCATAACTGGCCTAGATGAGTACTTGGAGGGAGACTCATAAACCATATCGATGAGACTTTCGAATCTATTGTGGGAAAGACATTGAGATCTGAGAGCCTTTACCCTAAGTCGAAGACCTAGGTTGTTATTACATATGCAGAGGAGCCAAACCCGCAGGCAAGCGGTGGAGGCAACAAGATCAAACCAAGGATGGTTATAGAAAGAAGAATAAGAAAGACAGCGAGTGCTTTAGTTGTGGCAAGAAGGCCCATTATGCCAGAGCTTGTCGGGAAAAGCCTAGGGAAAGGAAGTGCTTCAATTACGGCCAAGCGGGACATCACAAGGATAGATGTTCACAACCTCCTAAAGAGAAGCAGATCGTGAAAGCATATGCTATCAACGCTATTCCTTCTTCGTCGAATGTCCCAACTGCGGTGAAGAAAGGAAAGAGTGTCGTTATTCAAGGTATGCTTTCTATTTATGATGTTTCTGTTTGAGTTTTGTTTGATACCGGGGCATCCCATTCCTTCATATCTAGTGACCTAGTAGATAGGTTGGAAATTGGAACTCGAGATTGTCGATAGACCTTTAGTTGTGACGAACCTGACTGGTGGTTCGACTAGCCTTAGTATGATTTGCCATGATGTAGTCTTATCGAGTCATGGATGTATGTTTGCTTATGATTGCTTTGTTTTGGGCTTTACTGGGTATGGCATTATTTTGGGAGTCGATTGGCTCCAAAGGTATGGAGGTGGTGGTGGACTATGAGGGGTCTTTGGTGACCATTAGAGTGGATGATGGGCGGAGGGTACTGTTTGGTGGCCTACTTAGTGATGGGGTGATGGCTAGTTTTCTAAATTCCCTCGCCATCCCGCATGATGTATTATTAGATGTGCCTATTGCTGGAGAGTATCCAGACATCTTCGGGAAAGTGACCGGACTTCCACCACACCGAGAGATCGAATTTCGGATTGATTTAGTGAAATATACCAGACCTATAGTGATGCCACTTCGTCGTATGGCACCAAGAGAGTAGCAAGAGCTCGATCAAGTAGGCGATCTTATGAAGAAGGGATTAGTAGTGTTTTCGAGTGGGGTGCACCAGTTGTGTTTGCAACCAAGGCTGATGGTTCCCTCCGCTTATGTGTGGACTCGAGTTGAAGATGGAGTTGTGGATAGCTCTTTTAATGAGAGTGCCAAGGAATTGTCGATAGTTCAGAGTGTTCTAAGCGGACTCGAAGCAGGGGTATCTGGGGACGCCCATTTACCTTGGATCCATTGGACGTGATCTAGTTATCCTTGGAGGATAAACGTACGTTGGACGTGCGGTAGTCCGTTTGGAGCCGGGGCTTCCATTAGCCCTTGAGATTGGTTGGACCAGTCATATGGGTATCGACATATTCATGGTTTTAGCAGGTGGTAGATAGGACTTGTTCAATGAATGCTATGGATTGTTTAGGATCTTATGTTGATGTTCTCTTTGGCTCAAGAATGGTAATAACTTCAGAGTGAATTCAATGGGGAAATCTCGAAGTGATAAGATGTGTTCGTTGATCTTGGAGATGCAACGAGTATGGAGATGACTCATATTGGACTTGAGTTTATGGGTAATAGATACTCGAGGCTGGGTCTGAGTTTGTGGGTAGTTGCCGGCGATGCCGACTAGAGTTATAAAGGAATTATCATTGTCATAAGTCCTAACGGGCTCAAAGCAAGGGTATAATAGGGGCACCTAAAAGGCTAGTTGGACTGGTTGAATACCCTAGACCTATTAGATGTGACTTGTTGTCTCTGGGAGGCAAATGTACGTTGGACGTGCAGTAGCCTGATTGGAACTGGGGTTATCATTAGCCCTTGACGGATGGCATGGCGACATAGCCAGTCATATGATTAATGATGGTTTCAAAGCACGATTCACAGTGACAGCCAAAGTCGGGTTATGAGTGATTGGTTTCTTTATTGAACTGTCTCACGTGAATTGTCCAATGTTGAAGGAGACGTTTCTTGGGTGCTTGTCTAATATTGGTTTAGGCCTCTGGGGCTTGTACTTGAGGGATGTTGAATTTGGTTAGGATGGTTCACGTGAAATGTATAAACTGGATGTTATGAGTGTTGTTGTTTGATTACTTTTGATTGCTAGGATTGAATGGGTCATTCTGGTTTCATCCTAATGTAAGTTGAAATGCTTTGTCATAAAGGCTACCACTGTCGAATGTGGGGAGTTAGGCTTGGAGCTCTTCTCTAGTAATGCAATTGGAAAATTGATGGTTAATCTGCCTACTCTCATATACTTTATTGATGATTTACCAAGGACTAGATCGGGTTATGATGGTATTTGGGCGATTGTGGATTGATTGACCAAAAGTGCAAGGTTTATACTGGTCAAGTCGAATAGAACGACAAGTAAGTTAGCAGAACTGTATATAGAGTGGGTTTTGGAAGAGCTTACAAGAGGCCTTAGGGTGAGGATTACATCTTAGTACCGCATGCCATCCCCAAACCGACGATCAAACAGAGACGGTGAATCATGTATTATAGGATCTCTTGAAAGCATGTATATTGGATTCTGGAGGGTCATGGGATGACCATTTGCATCTAGTTGAGTTTGCATATAATAATGGTTATCGGTCCAGTATCGGTATGGCTCAATTTAAAGCTTTATATCGAAGACCGTGCAACTCACCATCATGTTGGTTGGAAACTGGTGAGAAATTTGTGCTTAGGCCGGAGGTAATAAGAGAAACTTCAGATAAGATCAAAGTTATTCAACAACGAATGAAGGCTGCCTAAGACAGGCAGAAGAGTTATGTTGATAAAAGGCGAAGAGATTTGAAATTCTCCGTTGATGATTTGATATTCGTCAAGATTTCTCTGTTAAAGCATGTAATTCGATTTGGTAGAAGAGGTAAGTTGGCACCAAGGTTTGTTGGTCCATTTCCAGTCCTCGAACAAGTTGGGAATTTAGCGTATAAAGTTGGATTGCCTGACAAGATGGCGGGATTTCACGACGTATTTCATGTTTCCCAGTTAAGGAAGTTTGTGCACGATTCTGATATGACTATTTCACCAGATCAGTTGGACAATATTGAGGTAGAATCCGAGGCAGTTGGGAGTCACAAGACGATTCGTATTGTTGGACACAATACGAAACAACTTCGAAGGAAGATGGTGAAACTAGTTAAAGTCCAGTGGGGTGATAATGAGAATGACTGTACTTGGGAAACAGAGGAGAACATAAGGAAGTCGTATCCAGAACTCTTTGCCTAGTAAGATTTTAATCGTGGTATATTTATTCCTTTGTTAGTAAACCGCATGCTAGGATAGGCTTGTTGTGTTATTATGTATGTCTGGTTGTTTGTAAATGGTTGATAGGCATGCGAGATACCATTGTATGTTTTGGTTAAGGAATTTTGGGGGCAAAATTTCTTTAAGGGGGGAGAGAGTAATGACCCGCATTCTACGCATCGGAGAATTGTAGAATATTTGTTTCATTCTCATACGAAGTCGTTTTGTCGTGTAACTTTGGGAAACGACTATTGGGTCATTTCCCATGTTCACGATTTTTGTCGAATTTTAAATGACCGGTTTGCCCTTGGCGAATCTTGTTTCGCCTATAACTTTTGATTAGTAAGGATTTTTACCTTTCCGTAGAGTGGTCACATTAACCAAACGGACTTACCGTTTGGGAGATATGGCTGAAATAAGGTTTGGAAGATGAAAAACAGCTTAATTGGGCTTAATTAGGTGATTAGTGGTTAGGCCCATAACCCATTTCGGCATTAGGGTTATGTCAGGGCTGAAAGGGTTTGAGAAAACATTTCATTTCAGTTTTCTAGCCGCCACAAACATTCATTATACCCTAGTAATGGCCTCCACCTTCTAAATTTATCCCTAATCACTTTCTAATCACATATTAGCCAAATCAACATCAAATTAAGCCGGATTAGCATAGGAATCGAGATAGAGCCGCTGGAATACATTGGGAACCGTGCCAAATCAGTTACAGTTTCAGATTTGAAATTTAGTTGTGGCTAAGGTGAGTGATTTGCTCTTTTATTCACTAATTACGGCTTATTAGGGGTGATTAGTGATAATTAGCGAAATTATACATCATAAAAATCTGGAAAAATATGTAGAAATTCTTAAATATTATTTTATGCCTCTGGTGAAAATTTGGGTTAATTTGGATTAAGTTTGCTAATCCTATAGTTAAAACATGGTTATGGGGATTAAGGGGAAAATCATGCTTTTTGTTATGTTTGATCTAAAATATTTCATGTTATTGATATTTTGGTGTTTTTTGTTGATTCTACATGTTACTACTATTGTTTGGTATGTTTTTTGACTTCATAGTAAGATTAGAATGATTGAAAATGCCATTGTTTGGCGAAATTAGCTTGTTGGAAAAACTGTAGAAAACCGGTTCTTGAAGGGGGTATGCCTCACGAACCGCCCAGGAGAACTTCGATTCCTGAAGGGGGTATGTCTCACGAACCACTCCAAGATGATGGTCACAAACCGCTCCAAGATGATGGTCACGAACCGCTCCAATATGAGGACTCACGAACCGGGGAAGGGTGTCACGAGCCGGGGAGAGGGTCACGAGCGGGAGGGGGTGTCACAAATCGGGGGGTGGTCACGAAGCGGAGGGTGATATAACACCCCATAATTTTTTTAACATTAAAGAGGATAAATTAAATAATAATTAATTTAATATTCAGAATTAAGGGAAACGGACTGTGCCATTGCGTCCGTTTTGAAATTTTGGTCAAGATAGACATTTGGTTTGCGTAAACGGACACCGTATGGAGAAGTTATGAGGGTTTTAAGTTTGTATACACGCAGAAAGAATATATATACACACACACACATATGAGTCATATAGGAGTCAACACCTTATCCAGAACAGTTCAAATTTGAAAAAGAAAAGGAGGTGGCAGATTTCCCGCTCTAGGGGTCGACCCCCTCAGAGAGGCGTCGACACCAGTGTCGACCCACCCACAGGGGTGTCGACACCCCTAGGGCTGATGTAGCATAGTCGGTTTGGAGGCTGGTAGCTATAAATAAAGGTCCATTTTTCATGTTTTCTGTCCTGGAATGCAATGGAGGCCAAATGCTGTCAGTGACTGGACTAAACCTAATTCTATTCATCTTCTACAAATCAAATTCTAAGATTCAAGCATAGATTCAACACCTACAACTTTCTTCTATCATATTAACAATCCAAACACTGTGAGTTGGTTACTTTTAAGTTTTAATGAATAAAAGTAATTTGTGAACGATTGTGATTTGGTTATGTTGTAAATTATGAATCTATACTGTTATTAGATCCTAAGCTATGTCATGATAGATCTACTTTTCTAGATCTAATTCAATTGTGGTTAATCTGTTACATCACCTTTGTGGATCTTGGTTTATATCTATATTGTGGTTAATGTAAATCGGTCATTTTTGGATAGATGAAACCTTGTTTAGATCCAATCCTTTATGTAGATCATCTTTTACCTGTCATATTCTGGCCAACTTAGATATGCCATTATTTGGACATATAAATCTTTGTTTTGACCTAAACATGATTGTTATGTCATCCTAATTATGCTAGATCTGTTTTTATGTCCACATTATAATTATATTAGATCCAGTTTTATCTTTGCCTGTTCACTAGATCTATTCTTTTGTCCACCTTATGATTTTGCCAAAACGTGTCTATGCTAGTATATGTGTTCATGTCACCTTTGTTAGAATGATAACTATTGTCATTTTTTCCATCACCTTTCCCTTTTTACTGTATATGCCTAGGCTACTTTCTAGCCTAGGTATGCCGCCAAATATATGCGAATGCGTTAGTTGGGAGACGGGGGAATATATTAGATTTGGCATAACTTGATATGAATTTGGACATATAACCCATTATGAGTATAATTGGACATTTAGGCATAATTGGAAATTTGAATGTTAATTTGGTTGTTAAACGGAGTAATGAATATGAATAAATTTGGTATAAAATCAATTATGGACATAATTGGGAAAAATGGGCATAAAACCTATAATTGACATAGGTATAATTAATAATAAATGCCTAGGATTACAGTTATAAATTTTAATGGCACTTATATTACGAGGTTAGGTTGCATTAGTGGTGGAAGTCTGCCCGGACCCGACCGGCATATCCAGCAGCCACTAATGTTGAACCTAATGTGGGGGGTCTAAGTGTGCAAATATGAATCGGGCTAAGACACGAGGTTAGGCCAAACTGTGGAATAGGTCTACCCGGACCCAACCGGCATATCCAACATCCACAAGTTGTAGGCCTAATGTGGGAGGTCTAGCCCATTATGAACCATAAATGGACTACTTAACCTAATTTAATCCATAGGGATTGTATGATTATGAACTTAGGTTAAGGTTAAATAAATTTGGTTGGACAGTGGGTGGGTTAAGTAAATCTGAGGGGGTGGGTAATATTTACATATAGGTCTACGAACTTAATCCAATAAGGTTATGTAATTAAAGACACCTAGTGGTATACATAACCGGTGGAAAATATAAAAGTTATGTAATTAAAAACACCTTTTAGGGTAAGCATAACTAGCAGAAATGAATAGGGCTGTGTAATTAAAGATGCCTAGTGGTATACATAGTCAATGGAAACCTAATGGGGGATACAAGACAAAGGGGAGAGCTTGTATCATATTGTGTGGGACCCATTTTAGTCAGTTGCCCAGAGTAGATATCAAACAAAGTATCCCATACTAGGAGGAGAGGGGGCATGCTTACTGACTGATTGTAAGAGATCCAAACATGGAGGACGGTGTGGGCGACGCAAACCGACCGGGCCATGTGCGTGCATGATCCGGGCAGAGGGGGATAAAACGACCGTGACACCTGTAGATATGGAGCTGTGCATATCAGTGAGGGGTTTCCACTTTAGGACGTGATACATCCTATTGTAGGGCCATCACAGAGTATTTACGGAGTAGGGAGCCGATCGATTAGGGTAATAGTTAGGGTATATTTGGACGTATGCCCAAGTCTACCACCTTGAAGTGTAAGGGATCACCTCATTCTAGTTATACTAGTAATAGTGCAGAGTAATCATTAGAAGCATATACACCTTATCCCGTCTACCTTGTCACACTACCATTTATGTAGTGATCTCTTTTATCCACTTTATATGCTTGTCATGCTACTTTTATTTATTTACTTGCTAAAAGTCACTAGACTCGCCAGACTTTATGTCTGACCCTTTTTGTTTCTCCTTCTTTCTTCCGTTTCCCCTCCCCCCACTGTTTCTCAGGGAGGAAACATTCAGGCTTGACCATGAATCTGCTTACTTTTGCTAGAGCTGCTGATATGTATGGCTCAAGCTCCTATCCTTGTTGCTATGGCTATATTTTGTTCTTGGGGAATTTTACTTCTTTTATGTACTCTGATATTTTTGAAGTACAAGACAGTAACTTTTACGTTGTAATGGGTTTTTATGTTTTAGACATTGATGTATTTGGACCACGATATCTTATGATAAATAAAGTTTTTACTCCGTTGTTATTCTATATTTCTGTCTTGTAATATTATGTGTCTGTTTACCTATAACACTTCACGAAACTTAATGCATTCCTTGTGAGTAACATTAACAGACGTGGGGTGTCACACTTGGTATCAAAGCTGAAGGTTACCAGATTGGATAAAGTTTTTGAAAATTATTTCCAAAAAGGTTTTAAAAGAAAACATTTTCAAAAAGAAAAGTCTGTTTTGAGAAAAATATATTTCCCCAAAGCCATATGTAATATCCTTCAGTCCTTTGTTTAAATCTCTTCCTTTTCCTTTTTCAACTTGTCTGGGGAACAAAACATTCCTGATATCCTAGAGGGCATCACGATACTCGGATGGTTCCGTAGGTATCTGGAGGCCATGGCACCTGCCGAAGGCCAAGGAAACGTTCCTACCACAATTGCATCAGTCATTCCTCCTCCTTCCCCTCCAAGAGTAGATAACTTCGCCAAGATCTGCAAAGACTTCCGTGCTATGGGAGGGAAGTCGTTGCATGGGAATGGGACATTCGTAGAAGCGCGGATGTAGTGACCCGGATTTTGAGCGACTTTGGTTATCGACGTAAGCTCGACGTCGATAACCAAAACATCGAAAAATCCCGGTAATTAATGAAAGAAATTAGAAGGTGAGAGTAGATAAGATAGAACTTATAGAATAGAAGAAGAAGAAGAACATCATCATCAGAGTAAACACGAATCTCACAGCGGAACGAATAAAATATAACATAACATATCTTTGAAATAACATCAGTATATGTATACAATAACACTTATCAGAGTACAACACTTACAACAACAGCGGAAATAATAATAGCTATAGAATCCTGAAGCCTCCTGCTCCAAGCTCTCCAAGTGTATCTGTAAAATCCCGACTACTTGACTGCCCGTACAAATTTAGGCACCCAAGAGTTTAGGGAAAACAACAAAATAAACTCCGGGTCAGTCATGGGACTGGTATGAGTAAAACAGTTTAAACAGGTATATGATATCTCATAAGACCACGCCGCATAACGGAACGGGTTTTTCCCTTATGAGAATCCAAATAACTTTTCAAAGCAATATCATTCTGATATTATAATAATGTCTAAGTACAAATAAATATCAATCTAGCAGAAACGCTTGCATCTCACGTTACTACATATATAGTATACAATCAAAATCGCAAGCACGTATTGGATGATTGGATTTCCAACTATGACAAGGTATGGAACCACCTTCCGATCAGTGTACTCTAGGAACGATACACTGGAGTTCAACAAGAACATCTTGTAACTCAGCCACACATGACCGACCACTCATTTCGCTTGAGTGTATCGAATGTACATCACCAACGGTTGGGATCAGCAACCGTTCCCGTATATATATGGGACAGCATTGATAGATTTAAGAAACAAATGAATATTCACTAGATAGGTGATTATACACCCTACTTCGGTGCGACCGATTTAGCCATGCTGCCTGCCCGATTTTTGTCATTTACCGGTTGATGAGGCTAGAAGCTACGCTTTATCATTACATCAGATTTACTTCGAATGCTACATTGTCAAATCCATCGAAATCACTAATTGACGTCTACAACCATACATTACGTGTCAGCTAAAAGAAGTTTCCTTCTCCGCTTCCACTCTTGGTACAGTTGAAGAAATTAATGTACATGACCGTCTGGAAATACTATGTCAGACATCCATCTTCATTCACTTAGAAATGTCACATCGTCATACCCGCCAAATCACAAATTGATTTTTCCAAAAGTAACACGGGTATACAGCTTAGAGAAACGAATTCCTCCGCCACCAAACGTGAATACGTTTGAACAGATCAACTTACGCGATCCATTGGATATACTCTGTCAGACCTTCGTCTATACAAGTTGTCCTGGGACTGGACAAACCGAAGGCACTATTCTGTAAACAGGATAGCCCTTGCATTTTACTCCGTCTTTAATTATCTTTGGCATATATGATTCGCGACGCTTATTCCAATACAGAGTGGTTCTTTGGATAATAATCCAACCGGTCTCTCCATATTAACAACGTTAAAATGGTCAAAAACTTCGATAGTCTGTGAGTTAACTATCAAAGAAAAACAAGTGTGCAAACAACGATATTATTTCCAGATGGAAATTTTATCGAACAAACATCATTTAACATTAATCTCTTTAGTTCATTTATTTACTTATCTCCTATTTCCCTATATTCTAAATTCTTATTTTCTTTTATCAGAAAACATTTCTGATTCTCGTTTGGAAAACATTTCCAAAACTCCTTTACGATCAAACCTTACCATTTCTTAGTTAAGAAGGAAGTCACTCAAGTAGGGGTATAATTACCTCTCAGACCTTAACTGAACAACGTTATAACTTCGAAATGGTCAAAGTTTATCTTTTATATCTTTAACAACTTCTTTAAGCCTTTCTCGGATTCAATTTTACTAGTCCACTTCTATATTTAAAACATTGGTTATAACGATAACGTTATAATCCCTACTTTCGAATTATCTAACTTTAATTATAACTTCTATTCTTATTAGTGAATAATTAACCTAACACTTATTTATTTAAAAATAAATAAAACTCTATTTAAACACTGGAAAGTATAAGTACTTTCCCGAATTCGATATAATCGAATTTGCCGATTAACTCTCTTCGAGAAATCTCTATTTGATTAACTCTTCTTCGAATAACCTATATTCGATTAACTCCTTCTCGAATAAACGATATTCGATAATCTCTCTTCGAATAACTAATATTCGATAACTCTTCCTTTTCAAATATCTCACATTTGAAAATCTCACTTCGATTAAACTATAATCGATAACTCCCTTCAATGGAACTAACATCGATAACTCCTTTCGATGAAACTAACATCGATAACTCCTTTCAATGAAACTAACATCGATAACTTCTTTCGATGAAACTAACATCGATAACTTCTTTCGATGAAACTAACATCGATAACTCCTTTCGATGAAACTAACATCGATAACTTCTTTCGATGAAACTAACATCGATAACTCCTTTCGATGAAACTAACATCGATTACTTCTTTTGATGAAACTAACATCGATAACTTCTTTCGATGAAACTAACATCGATAACTCCTTTCGATGAAACTAACATCGATAACTTCTTTCGATGAAACTAACATCGATAACTCCTTTCGATGAAACTAACATCGATAACTTCTTTCGATGAAACTAACATCGATAACTTCTTTCGATGAAACTTACATCGATAACTTTAACTCGACTAACTTAACTTGACTCGACTAACTCGACTTACTTGGTTCGATCAATTCGATTCGATTAACTAGGCTCGACTAACTCTATTGGTTTAACTCAAATCAATTAGTTCTATGGTTTAACCCTAATCGATTAATTCTATTTGACTAACCCTATTCGGCTAACTCGACTAACTTGGTTCGACCGACCAGGTTTGACTAATCCTGACCCATTTGGTTTGACTGACCAGGTTTGGCTAACCTGACCCTTTGGTTTGACTGACCAGGTTTGGCTAACCTGACCCATTTGGTTTTGACTGACCATGTTTGGCTAACCTGACCCATTTGGTTTGACTGACCAGGTTTGGCTAACCTGACCCATTTGGTTTGACCACTGGGCTTGACTACTTGGTTTGACCATTTGGTTCGAATACCATATTCGACTAACTCCTCTCGATTCATTAAAACCGATTAACTCATCTCGATTGACTAAATCAATTAACTCCTATCGATTAACTAAATCGATAAACTCCTTTCGATTAACTAAGTCTGATTTACTCGACTCGACCGACCAGGTTCGGCTAACTTGACCAACTTGGTTGTACTGACCAGGTTCGACTAACTTGACTAGCTTGACTCGATTTGTTCGACTCGACCATTTGGCTCGATTTGGTTCGACTCGACCATTTGGCTCGATTGGTTCGACTCGACCATTTAGCTCGATTTGGTTCGACTAGCTTGACTAGTTTGGTTCGACTAGCTTGGTTTGACCACTTAACTAACTTGATTCGAATATTTATATCTGACTAACTAACTTTTCTTTTATTTCTATTTATTTTAACTTCTATTTATTTCCTAAATAGATTTCCTTTTGTATAATCTATTTATTTTCCTAAATAGATTTTCCTTTATAACTCTAATTATTTAATCCTTAATTAAATATCCTTTATTCTATTTATTTAATCTAAATAAACATTTCTTTATTTTATTTATTTATTTCTAAATAAATATCCTTTTATAAAACCCTTCGATTTTATAAATAGATTCATTTTCAATATAAATATTGAAAATCCCCTTTTCTACATTTTCAGTGTTTTCTATTGTTTTTAAACAACCAACTGTCAATGATCAATATCATCCAAACATATACAATCAACAACAGGTTATAATTCACAGTATATATCACAATATACAAATAACAGTAAAATAAATGTTGAGGAATCCAGTCGGATTCCTCCAACCTGTTTCCCTGCATCCACCGATGTTAAACAACGTATATAACATCACTTGCATTTCTAATGAAATACACTGATAACAAAATCACCGTTTAATAACGATATATATGTATATATATATATCCATACTGTTTTCAATCAATTATTTAACAGTCCAATCTACAGTCCAATTTAACAATACAACTTAAAAGTCCAAATTAACAGTACATAACTAGCAGTCAAATACAGAGATAAAATACAATTTATATTAAAAATATAAATTGAGGAGAGTTAGTGAGTTTTTACTCACATTGACGCGTTAACCGTTATATAATCGGTTTGCGTTCTTTTATTTCGACGGACAATTTATTTCTCCATAAATTGTAACGAGCTCGGATCCACTTCCAGTCAGCTTCATTGTGAAGCTCTCGTCCATACGGTCCCAACGTGACTGACGGTTCGTCAATCTGATGTTGTATGGTCGAGTTATACATTTACGAAGTTCATACGTTATTTGAATTAAATTAAAACCTGAATTTAAATAATTGGGCCCTCACCCCCCTTAAACAAAATAGGCCCATATGAAGCCCAGACCCGCTCCCTCAATCTCTTCTTCCCCAAATGTTTCTGCCGTGACTTTCCTGTAGTCCTCTTTACCATTTTCGACAAAAAACTCCTCCACCCTTCCATCCTTACATCGCCGCTCCACAATCTGACACCATCATTGAACTCCCCTTCATCTCCTCCTTCTACTCATGCTATTATCGCCCAACTCGAACTGCTCTCACTCCACCGCGTCGACAACAGGTTTCGACGATATCCAGTAACCCTCGACGCCCCTTTTTATCACCGAGTACCACAAAACCATGCCAACAAATCCCTTTTCACCTCACAAACCCAAATCCACACTCGAATACATGAATCACAGCTCGAAAACTCCACCGATTTCAAACCCTATCCATCGTTGTACAATGTCGCAAGACAGAAAATGAAACCGAGTTTAACGAAACCCATACTGAGTTGAAGAGCACTGCTTCGTGATCCCAAACATATATGTATTATGATTTATGGAAATTTATAAGGATTGATTTTGTTTTTTTTATCCAACTTTTACTGCGAGAGAAAAAAAAATAGATCGGCGGAAATAAAAGGTCGTTGACCAGAAATGAATATATTTTTAGGGTTTAAGGGATGGAGATATATTTATAGTGTAAAAATAATATTTTTAAATTCAATTTTTATATTAATTATATATGAACTACTGCTTATATCGGTCCTTAAAAATTCCTGTAATCACACATGACATCTAAAAATCACGAAACTGGACATGCAGCTACAGTTCGACATTACAGTCCCAACGAAACTGGTTTCGTCGAATTCCGACTTCGTATGCTCACACAGCGTATTTTTAACTGTCGAAATACTGACTGTTTTTCACTCTAAAAATCCGTACGGCCACACCGTGACCCTAAAAATCACCAAACTTGGAATCTAACAACTATTTGACATTGCGGATCCAACAAAACTGGTTTCGTCGAATTCCGACTTCGTTTGCAAAACTGGCTATTTTTAACGCTCTGAATGACCCATTTAAATATATAAATATATTTAAATATAATTAAATTAAATATAAATAAATTTATATTATCGTATATCTTCACATATGATATCGTATAGCTCCAGAATATCATATCAGAATTTACAGCTTGATATTTCAGATTTTAGAATTATCGATATTCAGTTTATATCGAAAATCCTTTTATAACGTAAATAAAGCGTTGCAAATTATAAAGGAATTCTACAGCGACTTTTTCTGAAATTTGATTTGGACGTACATCAAAATCTACATGACGAAATCCCGATTTTTCTATTCCACTAGAAAGATATACTCCACCAGCTCCACATGTTTCTTGTTTCACAGAAATCCGGCTTAAAACGAATCTTGTACATTCAGTTGAAGTCTGAATCGCCAAATAGCGAACTGTCGCGTCGTTTCAAGCTCTATTTTAATTATATTATAATTATACGTTCAAACTGTCGTCGATTGAATATATTCGTTATTTAAATTCAATTCCAAACTGAATTATACCTTATATATAACCCAATTCACACTGTATTGTGAATTCAGCTATTTTTGACTATTTCGACATTATAATATATTTTATTATATTATAAATTATAAATTAAATATTCAATATTATTTAATTCACGTTCTCGATATCGATAAATCGATATTTAATAATTAAATAAATAAATTGTTCAACAGCTAAAAATGTGGGTCACTACATTCTTCCCCACTTAAAATAATTTCGTCCTCGAAATTGCTAAGCTAGGTGACGACCCTACCTACTGGGTAAAATTTTATCTGTTTACCTCTTATCTCCGGTTTCAACTGAACCAATTAATATCGACTAAAATATTAATTTATTCTGACTAACTAAATTTTCAAAAATTTTGAAAATTTTCTAACGCCTTAACTTTTCAAAAATTTTTGCCAGCACCTCCTTTGTACTGGTCAATATCTCAAACTCCAACTCGCCTCTCTGTGCCTTCTTTAACCCAAAAGAAAATCAAACAGCCAAGCGGCTTGCCAATTCGGCTCATAAACCTCATATCCATATATAATATAAACTGGTACCTTTTTGTCGGGAATATCAACCCTATCACTTCCATATTTTATCAACTCAACATATACCAGTGTTATTTCCATCAAATTCCAATCAGTTCATATCCTCAAATCCAAATCAAATTTCATTCGAACCCGAATATCAAATTTCAAATTCTTAACTCATCAACCCAATTCCATAATAGATTATTCTCTAATCCAATTCAATTCTATTTAACTCAGTTCAAGTTAATATTTCAATTTATTTCTACTATCTTATTCTATTTAACTTCATAAGTTAAAATTAAATTCCGAAACTTAATTTCCTGGGTCTATTTCAAATCAATTTGAAATTACAATGCCATTTCAAAACCTTTGAATTTCTAAACAACTTGTTTTCTCAAAACAATTCAAAAACAAAACCTTTGGTAGTAGTCCGTCACTTAGAACTCGAAAATGAACACTGATGATGTCGCGATTCATCATCAGAATCTATTTTCCCGCTATCGAAGTGAGTTCAATACTATATCACCTTCAGTTTGAAAAATGTTTTCAAAATCTCCCAGGAACTTAAAATTTCCTTATTTTAATTCCAATCTGATTTAAATTCAGATTTTTCTTCATTTTATTTCATATACTTTACTTATATGATTCTGATTGGTTATATATTTAACCATTTAACTTGTTATAATCTTACTCGATTATAATAACAACCAACACAACCAATATACTATATCAAATATATTCGGGTAAAATTATTCCATTTACCCTCTTTCAAAACATACCATGACGGTTCATCGTATTCGAGTGTTTAGTAACCCCCATCGATACAGTGGATCAAACCGATCGACCAGAATTCACAAACAACTCAACCAATAAAACTCCACAATATAAAATCATTTTATATTAACTAACAAATACGTTCACTCGTATATATACACTCAAACTCAGTCTAGGATATTACTAATCCCATCTCTACTGAATCACGCCACAGAGCCAAGGTAATAACTAAACCAATGCTCTGATACCAACTGTAGTGACCCGGATTTTGAGCGACTTTGGTTATCGACGTAAGCTCGACGTCGATAACCAAAACATCGAAAAATCCCGGTAATTAATGAAAGAAATTAGAAGGTGAGAGTAGATAAGATAGAACTTATAGAATAGAAGAAGAAGAAGAACATCATCATCAGAGTAAACACGAATAACAGCGGAACGAATAAAATATAACATAACATATCTTTGAAATAACATCAGTATATGTATACAATAACACTTATCAGAGTACAACACTTACAACAACAGCGGAAATAATAATAGCTATAGAATCCTGAAGCCTTCTGCTCCAAGCTCTCCAAGTGTATCTGTAAAATCCCGACTACTTGACTGCCCGTACAAATTTAGGCACCCAAGAGTTTAGGGAAAACAACAAAATAAACTCCGGGTCAGTCATGGGACTGGTATGAGTAAAACAGTTTAAACAGGTATATGATATCTCATAAGACCACGCCGCATAACGGAACGGGTTTTTCCCTTATGAGAATCCAAATAACTTTTCAAAGCAATATCATTCTGATATTATAATAATGTCTAAGTACAAATAAATATCAATCTAGCAGAAACGCTTGCATCTCACGTTACTACATATATAGTATACAATCAAAATCGCAAGCACGTATTGGATGATTGGATTTCCAACTATGACAAGGTATGGAACCACCTTCCGATCAGTGTACTCTAGGAACGATACACTGGAGTTCAACAAGAACATCTTGTAACTCAGCCACACATGACCGACCACTCATTTCGCTTGAGTGTATCGAATGTACATCACCAACGGTTGGGATCAGCAACCGTTCCCGTATATATATGGGACAGCATTGATAGATTTAAGAAACAAATGAATATTCACTAGATAGGTGATTATACACCCTACTTCGGTGCGACCGACTTAGCCATGCTGCCTACCCGATTTCTGTCATTTACCGGTTGATGAGGCTAGAAGCTACGCTTTATCATTACATCAGATTTACTTCGAATGCTACATTGTCAAATCCATCGAAATCACTAATTGACGTCTACAACCATACATTATGTGTCAGCTAAAAGAAGTTTCCTTCTCCGCTTCCACTCTTGGTACAGTTGAAGAAATCAATGTACATGACCGTCTGGAAATACTATGTCAGACATCCATCTTCATTCACTTAGAAATGTCACATCGTCATACCCGCTAAATCACAAATTGATTTATCCAAAAGTAACACGGGTATACAGCTTAGAGAAACGAATTCCTCCGCCACCAAACGTGAATACGTTTGAACAGATCAACTTACGCGATCCATTGGATATACTCTGTCAGACCTTCGTCTATACAAGTTGTCCTGGGACTGGACAAACCGAAGGCACTATTCTGTAAACAGGATAGCCCTTGCATTTTACTCCGTCTTCAATTATCTTTGGCATATATGATTCGCGACGCTTATTCCAATACAGAGTGGTTCTTTGGATAATAATCCAACCGGTCTCTCCATATTAACAACGTTAAAATGGTCAAAAACTTCGATAGTCTGTGAGTTAACTATCAAAGAAAAACAAGTGTGCAAACAACGATATTATTTCCAGATGGAAATTTTATCGAACAAACATCATTTAACATTAATCTCTTTAGTTCATTTATTTACTTATCTCCTATTTCCCTATATTCTAAATTCTTATTTTCTTTTATCAGAAAACATTTTTGATTCTCGTTTGGAAGACATTTCCAAAACTCCTTTACGATCAAACCTTACCATTTCTTAGTTAAGAAGGAAGTCACTCAAGTTGGGGTATAATTACCTCTCAGACCTTAACTGAACAACGTTATAACTTCGAAATGGTCAAAGTTTATCTTTTAAATCTTTAACAACTTCTTTAAGCCTTTCTCGGATTCAATTTTACTAGTCCACTTCTATATTTAAAACATTGGTTATAACGATAACGTTATAATCCCTACTTTCGAATTATCTAACTTTAATTATAACTTCTATTATTATTAGTGAATAATTAACCTAACACTTATTTATTTAAAAATAAATAAAACTCTATTTAAACACTGGAAAGTATAAGTACTTTCCCGAATTCGATATAATCGAATTTGCCGATTAACTCTCTTCGAGAAATCTCTATTTGATTAACTCTTCTTCGAATAACCTATATTCGATTAACTCCTTCTCGAATAAACGATATTCGATAATCTCTCTTCGAATAACTAATATTCGATAACTCTTCCTTTTCAAATATCTCACATTTGAAAATCTCACTTCGATTAAACTATAATCGATAACTCCCTTCAATGGAACTAACATCGATAACTCCTTTCGATGAAACTAACATCGATAACTCCTTTCGATGAAACTAACATCGATAACTCCTTTCGATGAAACTAACATCGATAACTCCTTTCGATGAAACTAACATCGATAACTTCTTTCGATGAAACTAACATCGATAACTCCTTTCGATGAAACTAACATCGATAACTCCTTTCGATGAAACTAACATCGATAACTTCTTTCGATGAAACTAACATCGATAACTCCTTTCGATGAAACTAACATCGATAACTTCTTTCGATGAAACTAACATCGATAACTTCTTTCGATGAAACTAACATCGATAACTCCTTTCGATGAAACTAACATCGATAACTTCTTTCGATGAAACTAACATCGATAACTCCTTTCGATGAAACTAACATCGATAACTTCTTTCGATGAAACTAACATCGATAACTTCTTTCGATGAAACTAACATCGATAACTTTAACTCGACTAACTTAACTTGACTCGACTAACTCGACTTACTTGGTTCGATCAATTCGATTCGATTAACTAGGCTCGACTAACTCTATTGGTTTAACTCAAATCGATTAGTTCTATGGTTTAACCCTAATCGATTAATTCTATTTGACTAACCCTATTCGGCTAACTCGACTAACTTGGTTCGACCGACCAGGTTTGACTAATCCTGACCCATTTGGTTTGACTGACCAGGTTTGGCTAACCTGACCCTTTGGTTTGACTGACCAGGTTTGGCTAACCTGACCCATTTGGTTTTGACTGACCATGTTTGGCTAACCTGACCCATTTGGTTTGACTGACCATGTTTGGCTAACCTGACCCATTTGGTTTTAGGGGTGAGCAAACGGTCGGTTCGGTTCGGTTTTACATAAAAATTGCAAAACCAAATTGAAACCAAATAATTCTTTAACCAAACCAAACCAATACAATTTGAATTGGAACCGAACTTGAACCAAACCAAATTAAATCGGTTCGGTTCGGTCGGTTAGTTCGGTTATTTTACTTTAACTAGTTAAATATAGTTTGCATTGTACATAAAACAAACTAACACAATATCAACATGCTTTAACAGAAATTAACTAGCATGGAACTACATGGCATCGTACACATATAACAGGACATTTAGTGGACCATACAAAAACACATTCATTTTGCAATTATTGACCCAAATTCTCCATTCAAAATAAGTAAAATCTTAATAACATTGTATATAAACAACGTTGAATATTGCAGACAACCAAAATGATACACCCAATAAACAGTACACAGAAAATAATATGCTGCCATGCTGGAACTGGAAGAGAAAAATCTTCAACATCCTTAATCCCTATTCACATGCGGAAACATTCATAAGTAATATTTGACCTTTAGAACAAAACAGGAGAAGTTAAATCTTGCACCAATTGACTACTACACACTGTATACAAAATATATATACGGTGATTAGACTACAACTCAAGCACTAATTTTGATGTAAAAACAAGCTAAAAAGAAAACTATTCTCCGGAGACAATATGCATTCCTTACAGGCAACACCTAAAAAATAATGCTTTTTATTTAAACAGTATATGATATTCCAGCTTACTAATTACTATATAGCCTTCTACTTGGCTGTTCTGTTCTTTTCAAGAATTGTTCAAAATATAGAACTTCAAGTCCAGCCAAAATCTGAAAAAAGACAGGCAAATATGATTGGATTAGACATACAAAAGTCCATGTGGATTGCAAGAACGTAGACTGAGAATATGAACATACATTAAACAAGATATGTATACAGAGAATATAGGGAAACAAACAATACATGAAATAGATTTTTAAAACCAATACTATTTTAAGAAGAACATGAGCAAAAGATAAATGTTTGGTAATAATAAGATAAACATACATTAAAAAGGGCAAAACATGATCAGTTTTACCTGTAAGAAAATTAGGATGGATTGGCTGCTATATGTGAAAAAGAAATTATAATCAAATATTCTTTGTTGATTGATATCCAAATACCTAAATGGACTGAATATGAATTACCTATTCAGATATGCCATTCTCTGTAACTTTTGTTAATGAATTGCCTAAGACTTGAAAATCATGCCAGAGCATTCTCTTTTTACTCAACCAAAACAACGATGGTTTATGTTAACATTAGCGTACCAGAACTGGATTGAGCTATCCACAGGTACGAGACACGGACTGTAACTTCATCATTTACACTATTATCTCAATTTCAATTTTGCAACACATATATATCGCTGCTTTAATCAGAGTCAAAAAGGATTTTGGTATGAAACTAGTTTCAGTGAACAAATAATCTGGAAACTACTATGCACTTCTTTAAGCTGTTGATTCAACATTCGCCCATATGACGACCGAACTGAGAAACAAAAATTGACATGGTTTTAATGTCTATTCTCTTATAGCTCCCTATATAAATGGGAAGGTTATAAGTCATGTGTTGCGCTTTCTCATCTGATAGCTTAACTTAAAAGCGATGATGCCATAAGTCAACAGGTTACACCAGAAATGATAACTCCAAATTAAGTGATATTTTGCACAATTGCCTTACCAAAATTTACCTTAATATTTCGTATAATCACACATGCAGCTTAACGTGCAATAGAAAAGATTTGATCATTATTTTGTTAAAGAAAGAAACTAGAAAAATAATTCACAATAGAGAACTGATACTTTATTGATTCCAGAATAAATTATAATGAATGTACATCAAAATTCCTTACCAATGGTAATAGCAGGCAGCAGCAGCACCGCAACTTAATGTTGGTTGAACTGAAAATTTGTCAAAGTTCGGTCCTTGATGAGAAGAGGAAAGTAGCTGCAGGCTCCAACTCGGGAGAGCGCAGGCGGCGCAGATCTGAAGTTTCGACTAGAGAGCAAACCCTAATCTGATCTGAAGACTGGGTGCGAATTAGATTGTTGAATCGCCGACTAGAAAATAGAGAACTGTTTGTATTGAATTTAAAGAGAAATGAAACAATATAACAGTGAATAAAAGACGTGATATCTATTGCTTCCGTTGAATGGGTGCTTCGTATTCTTCGTCTTCAATAATTTGGAGATTTGGAAATTGAAATATGTGAAATGTTGGCTCAGGAAACGAAATAATAATAATGCCAGCTCAGGTAATGATGGGTTTGAAAATGAATCGCATGCATATCCGGTTATTTCGGTCAAACCGAATTTTATGCTTTTAAATCCAAAACCAATCCATAAACCAAACTGAAAATAAAAGCCAAATCCAACCAATCAGCAAAGACAACCGAACCGAACCAATCAAACTAATTTGGTTCGGTCGGTTAATTCGGTTTGAACCAAACAATGCTCACCCCTATTTGGTTTGACCACTGGGCTTGACTACTTGGTTTGACCATTTGGTTCGAATACCATATTCGACTAACTCCTCTCGATTCATTAAAACCGATTAACTCATCTCGATTGACTAAATCAATTAACTCCTATCGATTAACTAAATCGATAAACTCCTTTCGATTAACTAAGTCTGATTTACTCGACTCGACCGACCAGGTTCGGCTAACTTGACCAACTTGGTTGTACTGACCAGGTTCGACTAACTTGACTAACTTGACTCGATTTGTTCGACTCGACCATTTGGCTCGATTTGGTTCGACTCGACCATTTGGCTCGATTGGTTCGACTCGACCATTTAGCTCGATTTGGTTCGACTAGCTTGACTAGTTTGGTTCGACTAGCTTGGTTTGACCACTTAACTAACTTGATTCGAATATTTATATCTGACTAACTAACTTTTCTTTTATTTCTATTTATTTTAACTTCTATTTATTTCCTAAATAGATTTCCTTTTGTATAATCTATTTATTTTCCTAAATAGATTTTCCTTTATAACTCTAATTATTTAATCCTTAATTAAATATCCTTTATTCTATTTATTTAATCTAAATAAACATTTCTTTATTTTATTTATTTATTTCTAAATAAATATCCTTTTATAAAACCCTTCGATTTTATAAATAGATTCATTTTCAATATAAATATTGAAAATCCCCTTTTCTACATTTTCAGTGTTTTCTATTGTTTTTAAACAACCAACTGTCAATGATCAATATCATCCAAACATATACAATCAACAACAGGTTATAATTCACAGTATATATCACAATATACAAATAACAGTAAAATAAATGTTGAGGAATCCAGTCGGATTCCTCCAACCTGTTTCCCTGCATCCACCGATGTTAAACAACGTATATAACATCACTTGCATTTCAAATGAAATACACTGATAACAAAATCACCGTTTAATAATGATATATATATATATATATATATATCCATACTGTTTTCAATCAATTATTTAACAGTCCAATCTACAGTCCAATTTAACAATACAACTTAACAGTCCAAATTAACAGTACATAACTAGCAGTCAAATACAGAGATAAAATACAATTTATATTAAAAATATAAATTGAGGAGAGTTAGTGAGTTTTTACTCACATTGACGCGTTAACCGTTATATAATCGGTTTGCGTTCTTTGATTTCGACGGACAATTTATTTATCCATAAATTGTAACGAGCTCGGATCCACTTCCAGTCAGCTTCATTGTGAAGCTCTCGTCCATACGGTCCCAACGTGACTGACGGTTCGTCAATCTGATGTTGTAAGGTCGAGTTATACATTTACGAAGTTCATACGTTATTTGAATTAAATTAAAACTTGAATTTAAATAATTGGGCCCTCACCCCCTTAAACAAAATAGGCCCATATGAAGCCCAGACCCGCTCCCTCAATCTCTTCTTCCCCAAATGTTTCTGCCGTGACTTTCCTGTAGTCCTCTTTACCATTTTCGACAACAAACTCCTCCACCCTTCCATCCTTACATCGCCGCTCCACAATCTGACACCATCATCGAACTCCCCTTCATCTCCTCCTTCTACTCATGCTATTATCGCCCAACTCGAACTGCTCTCACTCCACCGCGTCGACAACAGGTTTCGACGATATCCAGTAACCCTCGACGCCCCTTTTTATCACCGAGTACCACAAAACCATGCCAACAAATCCCTTTTCACCTCACAAACCCAAATCCACACTCGAATACATGAATCACAGCTCGAAAACTCCACCGATTTCAAACCCTATCCATCGTTGTACAATGTCGCAAGACAGAAAATGAAACCGAGTTTAACGAAACCCATACTGAGTTGAAGAGCACTGCTTCGTGATCCCAAACATATATGTATTATGATTTATGGAAATTTATAAGGATTGATTTTGATTTTTCTTTATCCAACTTTTACTACGAGAGAGAAAAAAATAGATCGGCGGAAATAAAAGGTCGTTGACCAGAAATGAATATATTTTTAGGGTTTAAGGGATGGAGATATATTTATAGTGTAAAAATAATATTTTTAAATTCAATTTTTATATTAATTATATATGAACTACTGCTTATATCTATCCTTAAAAATTCCTGTAATCACACATGACATCTAAAAATCACGAAACTGGACATGCAGCTACAGTTCGACATTACAGTCCCAACGAAACTGGTTTCGTCGAATTCCGACTTCGTATGCTCACACAGCGTATTTTTAACTGTCGAAATACTGACTGTTTCTCACTCTAAAAATCCGTACGGCCACACCGTGACCCTAAAAATCACCAAACTTGGAATCTAACAACTATTTGACATTGCGGATCCAACAAAACTGGTTTCGTCGAATTCCGACTTCGTTTGCAAAACTGGCTATTTTTAACGCTCTGAATGACCCATTTAAATATATAAATATATTTAAATATAATTAAATTAAATATAAATAAATTTATATTATCGTATATCTTCACATATGATATCGTACAGCTCCAGAATATCATATCAGAATTTACAGTTTGATATTTCAGATTTTAGAATTATCGATATTCAGTTTATATCGGAAATCCTTTTATAACGTAAATAAAGCGTTGCAAATTATAAAGGAATTCTACAGCGACTTTTCTGAAATTTGATTTGGACGTACATCAAAATCTACACGACGAAATCCCGATTTTTCTCTTCCACTAGAAAGATATACTCCACCAGCTCCACATGTTTCTTGTTTCACAAAAATCCGGCTTAAAACGAATCCTGTACATTCAGTTGAAGTCTGAATCGCCAAATAGCGAACTGCCGCGTCGTTTCAAGCTCAATTTTAATTATATTATAATTATACGTTCAAACTGTCGTCGATTGAATATATTCGTTATTCAAATTCAATTCCAAACTGAATTATACCTTATATATAACCCAATTCACACTGTATTGTGAATTCAGCTATTTTTGACTATTTCGACATTATAATATATTTTATTATATTATAAATTATAAATTAAATATTCAATATTATTTAATTCACGTTCTCGATATCGATAAATCGATATTTAATAATTAAATAAATAAATTGTTCAACAGCTAAAAATGCGGGTCACTACAGCGGAATTGGCTCAAGGAGACCGAGGACTTGTTTTTAATCTTTGAAGTAGAGGATAGAAGGAAGATTCAGTTAGCCGCCTGGCTACTGAAAGACGAAGCCTCTATTTGGTGGGAAGTTACCCAAGCTGGACGTCCAGTGGAAACTTAGGAAGATTTTAGATAGAGGTTCGAAATGAAATTTCTTTCTCAGGATGAGAGAAGCATGCAGATGGAGAGGTTCTTAGCGCTCAAACAAGGAAACTTGACGGTGAAAGAGTATGTGAACAAATTCAACCAACTAGCAAGGTTCGGGTTAGAGTTGGTGGATACGCCCCTATAAAAGGGCTTTGCGGTTTGCTAAAGGACTGAATGAACCTCTACATGGGTTAGCCATGTCCCATATTCCAATGGAGGCCAATAAAAGGGCTTTGCGGTTTGCTAAAGGACTGAATGAACCTCTACATGGGTTAGCCATGTCCCATATTCCAATGGAGGCCACTTTTGAAAAGCTTGTCGATATCGCCCTAATGCATGAGGAAGACAAGGGAGAAAAGAAGGAAGCAAAGGCTGAGGAGACATTGCAAAATAGAAAGGTGTGGCCCAAGAAGAGGCAGCGACAATGGCAACAGCAACAACATCAGAAGAAAGAAGGGAAGAATGACAAAGGCAAGGATAAGAGAAAATGTCATAGTTGTGGGAAGGAAGGTCACTTAATCAAAGACTTAAGAGAAGGAAGAACACTTGCTTTAATTACAGAGAGGTCGGACACTTCGCTAGAGAGTGCCCGAAGAAACAGGGATCACAAGGACAGGGTCAAAGGACAGGGACTTCTGGGGGGTAGGTGCATGCTCTCGCGATTAGTGCTCCCAATAGAGGTAGAAAAATTTCTGTGGAAGGTTTAATTTTTCTTTCAAACCACCGTATTAGAACACTTTTTGATTCTGGCGCTTCACATTCATTTATATCAAGTTCTATAGTTGAATCTCTGCACTTAATTAGTAGTATGGTAGTGGATTCCGTAGTTGTTTCAAACCCCATTGGTGGTTCGGCCCATTTATCTATGGCTTGTCGAGGTTTGAAAATATCTGTGTTAGGCATCGAGTTTGAATGCGACGCGTATATGCTCGGGTTTATGGGCTATGGGTTGATTCTAGGAATGGATTAGCATACCACGTATGGTGCCATTCTGGATTGTGAGAAGAGGGTTGTTAGGCTTCTGACTTGTCATGGGAGGACCCTCGAGATTTCTTGTGACCCACAAGGGCCGGTTATGCTTAGTTTTCCGGAGTCTCTTGATGCATCTATCGATGACTTGCAATCTGTTCCAATAGTCCGAGATTATTCCGATGTTTTGATGAGGTTCGGGGTTTACCTCCGAGGCGCGAGATCGACTTTCATATATATTTGATGGATAATGCAAAGCCAGTTGCATCGCTAGTGCGTCACATAGCTCCGAGGGAAAGGAGGGACCTGAGCAAGCAAGTAGAGGAGCTACTTGAGAAAGGGTTTATCAGACGAAGCATATCTGAATGGGGTGCTCCAGTAGTATTAGCGACTAAGGCGGATGGTTCGCTTCGTTTGTGTGTTGACTATAGAGAGCTGAATAAACTCACTAAGAAGAATAGGCACCCACTTCCGAGGATTGATGATTTATTTTATCAACTTGTTGGTGCCTTGGTATTTTCTCAGTTAGACTTGGCCATGGAGTTTCATCAGTTAAGAATGGCTGAGGACAACATAGATAAGACTGCTTTTAGAACTACAGATGGTTTCTTTGAATCGCTAGTTATGCCTTTTGGGTTGACGAATGCACACACCTATTTTGTTGATTTGATGAGTAGGGTGTTTCGGAAGTTCCTAAATAAATTTGTTGTAGTCACTATTAACGATATTTTGACCTTCTCCAAAAGCGGTGATGAGCATGCCCAACATTTGAGAGAATTTTTGAAAACTCTATGTGACCATCAGCTTAAGGCGAAGTTCTCCAAATGCCATTTTTGGAGAAAAGAGGTGAGATTCTTAGGGCATGTGGTCTCTAAAGAAGGGATAGCTGTAGATCCCGCCACGGTGGTTATGGTGCAAGATTGGCATATTCCTAAAAATGCAACCGAGTGAGAAGCTTTCTTGGGTTGGCAGGTTAAGATAGGAAGTTCATTAAGCACTTCGTAAAGATATCAGCCCCACTCACCAGCCTGACGAAGAAGAACTTGGCATTTTCATGGGATATAGACTATGACGTTGCTTTCCAACGACTGAAGAGGGCTTTGACAAAAACCCCAGTCTTGACCTTGCCTAACGGGAGTAAGGTGTTTAACATTTACACTGATGCGTGTGGTACAGGGCTTGGTGTGGATCTAATGCAAGAAGGGAAAGTGGTATGTTATGGGGGTAAACAGTTGAGAGTTCATGAAAAGAACTACCCCACCCATGATCTAGAGATAGCTGCCATAGTATTCGCGTTAAAGACATGGCGTCATTATTTACTTGGAGAGAAGTTCGAGTTATACACCGATCATAAATCTCTGTTCTCGCAGAAAGGCCTCAATTTAAGGCAACAACGATGGATGGAGTTTCTACCTTCTTATGATTTTTAGATTGCTAATACCCTTGGCAAGGGTAATGTGGTGGCAGACGCACTAAGTAGGCAGAGGATGGCCCTGAGTCCTCTGTTTGTGGAAAGAAAGAACTTGGAGTTCATATCAGCTTTTGATTTTAGACCCTCCATTGATATTTTGCCTGATTTGTTTGCATCCTTGGAGATACGACCAACTCTTATGGACCAAATAGGAGTTGCACAACAAGGTGACCCACAGATTTTAGACATCATGGATAAGCTTAGAAAAGGGGAGACTTCTAGTCACCTCAGTAGATATGCCATAGATGAAAAGGGGAGGTTGCGACGAGATGGAAGGCTTTGTGTTCCTCAAACTAGAAGCTTGATAAGAGCAGTCCTAGAAGAAGCCCACCATTCTAAGATGACCATTCATCCAGGGGGGAAAAGATGTACAGAGACATGAAGAGGGTTTTCTTTTGGACTGGGATGAAGAAAGATGTGGTTGAATTTGTTTCCCAATATTTAGTTTGCCAGCAAGTTAAAACTGAGTAAAAGAAGCCCGATAGATTACTTCATCCTTTGGAGGTTCCTCAGTGGAAATAGGAGAGCGTCTCTATGGATTTCATAGATGGTTTGCCTAGATCGAAGAAAGGCAACACCAGTATCTGGGTTGTGGTAGATAGAGTCACTAAGAGTGCTCACTTTATTCCAGTTAAGAGTAAGAGGACGACATCATGGTTGGCAGCAATTTATGTTCGTGAGATAGTTCGTCTTCATGGGGTACCTTCCAGCATCGTAAGCGATCGTGACCCCCATCTTTACCAGTGAATTTTGAAGGAGCTTGCAAGAAGCATTAGGTACACGGTTTGTTGGAGAACCGCTTATCATCCTCAGACCGATGGACAAACGGAGAGGGTGAACAAGATTCTTGAAGATCTTTTGAGGCTATGTATCCTAGACTTCGGAGGGACTTGGGAAGAGCACCTTCCTTTAGTAGAGTTCGCCTATAACAACAACTATCAGTCCAGCATCGGCATGGCACCCTTCGATGCATTGTACAAACGACCCTGTAGATCACCAACTTGTTGGTGGGAATCTACAAAAAGATTATTACTTGGACCAAATATGGTTAGAGAAACATCCGAGAAGATTGACCTTATTCGACGGTAGGTGAAGACAGCTCAAGATAGGCAGAAGTCCTATGCAGACAAGGGAAGGACTGACATCGAAGTTGAAGTAGGAGACTTAGTTTTTATCAAAGTATCACCTTTGAGGAATGTGGTTCGCTTCAGATCGGTAGGGAAGTTGGCACTTAGGTTTGTGGGGCCATTTCCCATAACCGAGAGGATTGGTCAAATGGCCTATAGAGTAAAGCTCCCAGAAAATCTATCCGGCGTTCATGATGTTTTCCACGTTTCCCATCCGTGGAAGTGCCTGCATGACACCGCAGTAATTGTTGAGCCGAGTGTGTTGGAAGAAGTGGAAGTGGAACGGGAAGAGACAGTCAGGTGAGTCCCTACCCGTATTCTTGGATCAGAAGTTAAGAAGCTACACAATAAAGAGATCAAGTTGCTAAAGATTCAATGGAAAGATAACCCAGAGGATGCGACTTGGGAGACTGAAGACAAGATTCGTGCTTCATACCCTTTCCTTTTTGAGGGTATTTCTTAACTCCTTTTTCAAAGTTTTATCATTACTTGTTTCTATCATTTGAATATATCCTATCCATAGTATTTTCGACCTTTAGATAGGAATCCTATGGATGTAAACATGTGTTTGAGACATGTTATGTTCGATGGATGCAAGTGTTTGCTAGTGGTTGCCTGTGGATACATATACACACACATTAGGCACTAGATCGGCTCAATCACTCTCATACTGCATATGGATGTGTGTGCGTTTTCTTTTCTTTTATGGATGGAAATGGATGTATTACCATATGGATGTTGCACTTGGATGAATGAGTGTGCACACATATAGAACTCACATGTTATAATAGGATTATTTGCATAAATATTAGATTCATGGCACTAACATACATTGCATTAAGGAGGTCAACTGAATCAGTAGACCGTCTGATCTTTCGCATTAGTATTGGGACATATACACACACCTTTGCATATATTCACATAAGCATTAGAAATCTTTAAGGACAATGGATGTCAGTGATCGATGGATGATGGATGGTAGGGTATGCATTCTTCTCAACTTGGAGATTTCAGGGACGAAATCCTTTAAGTAGGGGGAATGTAACACCCTGTAATTTTTTTAACATTAAAGAGGATAAATTAAATAATAATTAATTTAATATTCAAAATTATGGGAAACGGACCGTGCCATTGCGTCCGTCTTGAAATTCTAGTCAAGATAGACATTTGGTTTGCGTAAAACGGACACCGTATGGAGAAGTTACGAGGGTTTTAATTTTGTATACGCACAGAAAGAATATATATATATATACATATGAGTCATATAGGAGTTAGATATGAGTCTGCACCTTATCCAGAATAGTTCGAATTTGAAAAAGAAAAAGAGACGGCAGATTTCCCACTCTAGGGGGTCGACCCCCCTAGAGGGGTGTCGAAACCAGGGTCGACCCACGCACAGGGGTGTCGATACCCCTAGGGCTGATGTGGCATAGTCGGTTTTGAGGCTGGCAGTTATAAATAAAGGTTCATTTCTCATGTTTTCTGTCCTGAAATGCAATGGAGGCCAAATGCTGTCAGTGACTGGACTAAACCTAATTCTATTCATCTTCTGCAAATCAAATTCTGAGATTCAAGCATAGATTCAACACCTACAACTTCTCTTCTATCATATTAACAATCCAAATACTGTGAGTTGGTTACTTTTAGGTTCAAATGAATAAAAGTAATTTGTGAAAGACTGTGATTTGGATATGTTGCAAATTATGAATCTATATTGTTATTGGATCCTAAGCTATGTCATGATAGATCTACTTTTCTAGATCTAATTCTATTGTGGTTAATCTATTACGTCACCTTTGTGGATCTTGGTTTATATCTATTTTGTGGTTAATGTAAATCGGTCATTTTTGGACAGTTGATACCTTGTTTAGATCTAATCCTTTATGTAGATCATCTTTTACCTGTCATATTGTGGCGAACTTAGATATGCCATTATTTGGACATTTAAATCTTAGTTTAGACCTAAACATGCTTGCTATGTCATCCTAATTATGCTAGATCTGTTTTTATGTCCACATTATAATTATGTTAGATCTAGTTTTATCTTTGCCTTTTCACTAGATCTATTCTTATGTCCACCTTATTATTTTGCCAAAATGTGTCTATACCGGTATATATGTTCATGTCACCTTTGTTAGAATGATCACTATTGTCATTTTTCCCATCACCTTTCCCTTTTTACTGTATATACCTAGGCTACTTTCTAGCCTAGGTATGCCGCCAAATATATGTGAATGCGTTAATTAGGGGACGGGGGAAAATAATAGATTTGGCATAACTTGATATGAATTTGGACATACAATCCATTATGAGTATAATTGGACATTTAGGCATAATTGGAAATTTGAATGTTAATTTGGTTGTTAATTGGAGTAATGAATATGAATAAATTTGGTATAAAATCAATTAGGACATAATTAGGAAAAAGGGGCATAAAACCTATAATTGACATATGTATAATTAATAATAAATGCCTAGGATTACAACTAGAAATTTTAATGGCACTTATGACACGTGGTTAGGTTGCATCAGTGGTGGAAGTCTGCCCAGACCCGACTGGCATATCCAGCAGCCACTAATGTTGAACCTAAGTTGGGAGGTCAAAGTGCGCAAATACGAATCAGGCTAAGACACGAGGTTAGGCTAACTGTGGAATTAGTCTTCCCGGACCCGACCGACATATCCAGCATCCACAAGTTGTAGGCCTAATATGGGAGGTCTTGGCCATTATGAACCATAAATGGACATGGTAATGAATTGGACTACTTAATCTAATTTAATCCATAGGGATTGTATGATTATGAACTTAAGTTAGGATTAAGTAAAATTTGTTGGACAGTGGGTGGGTTAAGTAAATCTGAGGGGGTGGGTAATATTTACATATAGGCCCATGAACTTAAATCAATAAGGTTATGTAATTAAAGACACCTAGTTGTATACATAACCGGTGGAAAATATAAAAGTTATGTAATTAAAGACACCTTTTAGGGTAAGCATAACTAGCAAAAATGAATAGGGCTATGTAATTAAAGATACCTAGTGGTATACATAGCTAGTGAAAACCTAGTGGGGGATACAAGACAAAGGGGAGAGCTTGTATCATATTGTTTGGGACCCATTTCAGTCAGTAACCCGGAGTAGTATCAAACAAAGTACCCCGTACTAGGCAGAGATGGGGCATGCTTTCTGACTGATGTAAGAGATCCAAACGTGGAGGACGGTGTGGGCGGCACAAACCGACCGGGCCATGTGCGTGCATGAGCTGGGCAGAAGGGGATAAGACGACCGTGACACCTGTAGATATGGGGATTGCATATCAGTGTGGGGTTGCCACTTTAGGACGTGATACATCCTACTGTGGGACTGGCCCAGAGTATCTACGGAGTAGGGAGCCGATCGATTAGGGTAGTAGTTAGGGTATATTTGGACGTATGCCCAAGTCTACCACCTTGAATTGTAAGGGATCACCTCATTCTAGTTATACTAGTAATAGTGCAGAGTAATCATTAGAAGCATATACACCTTATCCTGTCTACCTTGTCACACCTGCCATTTATGTAGTGATCTCTCTTATCCACTTTATATGCCTGTCATGCTACTTTTATTTATATGCTTGGTAAAAGTCACTAGACTCGCCAGACTTTATGTCTGACCCTTTTTGTTTCTCCTTCTTTCTTCCGTTTCTCCCCCTACCCCTCTCCCCCCCAGGTTCTCAAGGAGGAAACACTCAGGCTTGACTGTGAATCTGCTTACTTTTGCTAGAGCTGCTGATATGTATGGCTCAACCTCCTATCCTTGTTGCTATGGCTATATTTTGTTCTTGGGAATTTTACTTCTTTTATGTACTTTGATATTTTTGAAGTACAAGACAGTAGCTTTTATGTTGTAATAGGCTTTTATGTTTCATACATGTGATGTTTTTGGACCACGGTATCTTATGATAAATAAAGTTTTTATTCCGTTGTTATTCTATATATCTGTCTTGTAATATTCTGTGTCTGTTTACCTATAACACTTCACGAAACTTAATGCATTCCCTTTATGAGTGACATTAACGGACGTGGGGTGTCACAGGTGAGCTTCCTATACTTTGTCACTTCATCCAAGCGAGAGCGGGATTCTAAGAGCGGGAATCCAAGAGCGGGACTCCGAGAGCGGGATTCCGAGAGCGGGAATCCGAGAGCGGGTATCCGAGAACGGGATTCCGAGAGCGGGAATCCGAGCTTTCCTATACTTTGTCACTTCATCCAAGATGATGACTCCAAACTGAACCGGATTCGAACTTCTACCACGCGACGACAATTGTGAACTCTTTTGAAGATCAAAACCAATTCAACCAAAACCCGAGATGCAAAGGAGGTCCAAGTGAAAAGTTATTACTTAGGATCCCTCTGGGAACCCATGAGTTAACTTTTAGAGTTGGGTTTTGCTGCGGGACATGTGCAAAGGGGTTATCGATATCCATAATTTTGGTTCACCACTGAGAGACGGATTATGGGCTATGGATTAGTGCAATGGGGTCATTGTGACCTCCAAGGGCAAAGTGATCGTAGCAAAGGATTGGGTGATCTAAGTGGTGGATATCGTATACTTTCCGCACTAAGCGAGAGATGTGAGGATGATTTCTACGTTTTATGTTTGCTATCACCATGACATGTGCACTTCCACTTTACACTTTATGTTAGTGTTACCTTACAGTACTGTACATCTTGTTGTGCTAACTCGTTTGTTGCAGGTCTAGGTTCAGGTATGATTATTTATACATGTTATTGTTTTGTTTTGCTGCTATCGCTCATACTAGACTTTTGTCTGACTCAGAGTTTTATGTCTCTTCTTATTACTTTGGGTGCTCCTAAACGAGCAGACTAGAGACAGGTTAGGTGGTATTGCACAAGTAGCTGCCCGGAGACGAGCAGGAAGCTTCCACGTATTATTTACATATATTCTCCTTGTGTTGTTGCTGGTCACAGCTTGGGCATTATTAGTGTACCTTTTCTATTATGCTTTAGAGACATTATTTTAAAGTTGTAATGATGGTTTGGATCATAAGCTGTACTTTGGATTCCACTGCTATGATGGTTTAGTTTTTAGCTTATGCACTGTCTCACCTGTTTTATGTCAAGTTATGATATTATTATATTTTATTCCATGCGCTGTGAGATATACTACAGGTTTTTGGTGATTCATAGTTTCAAAACCCTTTCCTTTTTGACGACCGTCCCGTGCTAGTCGGGCATTGGCACAATGCATTTCAGGGAAATGTCGGCTGGTTCGGGGTGGGCCGTCAGACCTTATTTTTTTTCCAACCTCCAAGGGAAATTCTTTTAGAGAAGTCCAACATAAGAAGATTCTGGGAAATTCGGGAGAAAGAAACCTCTAGAGTAACATGGAACACACTGGGTCAACAAGTATCTAAAAGAAGATCAAGTCGAGGGAATATATTTTTGAATCAAGAAGTTCCTAGAGAATTTGAAGAAAGAAAGTTCCAGAATAACAAAGGATAATATTTTAGAGGAAGACTGGGCCAAAATTCTAGAGAATTCTATTCTTTTAGATCTAGATCTTAGGAATACTATAAATACCCCGACCTACTTCCAATTTAGATTATCTTGGCAATTGTTCTCTTTCTTTTCTTCTAAGATTTAAGGATTTCTCTTGTAATCTTTATTCTTATTATTTCAACAATAAAATTTGTTAAGTTCATCTTTACTATTTTCTGTCAGTATTCTCTTTTTCTTTTGTTCTAATTTCTAATTTTTGTCTGTGTTCTTCTTTGCTTATTCAGTTTTTCTGTTCTTGAGATCTATTGATTTGCCAAGAGGTTAATATATCTCATCCTTAATTTACAATTCTTAAATATTCTCTACAAGTCTGTTTCGCTTCTATTCTAGCAATTTCTTATTCTAAACTAATCAAATCAATTACTCAATTTTGTCTAACTCGCCTAGAATCTAAATAAACATTAGTAAATTATACAACTCCCTATGGGTTCGACCCGTATTTGCACAAATACTACAACAGACATCGTGCGCTTGAGGTAAAATAAAATCGTGGTTTTTGTTAACAACAAATACCGTCGATCACCTGGGTGTTTGAGGTAATAGGAAGTGAGGCCTTCAAACAATGCATACTTAGTGTTCAAATAGCAAGTGGGAATAAGCCAATTAAATGAAGTTATGATCTGGATAAAAGGGAGGGTAGACAAAGCTAGAAAATAATTAAATTGGGTGATGAGTTTTCTACCATGTTGAATGCTTTGTTCCCTCTGAATTATGTTCATTGTAAAGTATAAAACCCAAAAATGTTATGCATTTGCTTATATAATATAACGCTGAATATTCATACCAGATTTAATCTGACCTGGTTTGATTGCCTTGCAATCTACTGGGTGTCTCATTGATAATGAGGCATCTCTGTGATTGATTTCAGGTTGCTTAAGAGTGCTTGTTGGAATTAATATGGTGAAGATTTAAAGGCTTTAATGTTTTACGTTGCTAAGTAGAAGAAAATGTTAAGATCTTATAAAGCAGTATGGTTTAATATGTTAGTTTAATTGGTGTACTTTCAGTAAGATTTTAGCATGTTATTAGGGCATGTAATTCAGTTGATTAATGATGTATGAAGTTATTATGAATGCTTGGATATGCTCAGTTTAGTTATTAAAGTGTTTAAATATGAATTGGTATAGTCTGATTTGTATGTGCATGTTATATGGTCAATATAAAATGATGCATGTACAAAGAATGTCCTGTCTCTTAGTAAAAATATGCAAAAGGCAGAATTGTAGTAATTTGGTGGACATGAATGTGTAGCAATAATATATTGTAAGGTAGATGGTAGCAAGTAGATTTTTAAGGAAAATATTAATAAAAGATAGGGGTATTTAGTTCTATATATGCACATGATTAAGTTTAAGCTAGTTATATCTGAATATGTGGTGATATTTTATAAAGAGAACGACAATCAGTAGTATGAAATATAAAGAGCATTAGTTAATGCAAGCAACTGGATTTGTCATGTTACTTAGATTAATGATTTTGAGAACTATTATAATGTATATAAATCATTAGAAACTGATACATTTGTTAAGTGAAAATGCTCTCAGGTATACACTAAGAATTGCTTTGTCTATGTTTGTTTGTATGCATAAAAATCTGGTACTTATACGTGTATATATAAGTAAGGAAATGCATCGGTTTGGTCCATTTACACTACACACATGCACACTAACTGATGGTTGATCACACCAGTAATTCTGGACATATGATGACTTAAAATTTTTGTACACATAGCTATGCCAAGGTGTAAATTAATTAGACACATCATTCCATGTCATACTGCATGAATGAATCCACCAACAAGTAGATCAAGTTGTCTTAATCCTGATTCCTATTTCCAGTCATTTGGAAAGAAAGGTATAAGCACAAATACTTTGATTATCCCTTTTTATCCTATGCAAGTGTATTCTATAAATCAGTGAGTATTTTCATATCATCATATATGTAAATATGTAGACATGTGAACTACACTAATATGTTTATTTTGGTACTCAGGATCTTGGGAAGTGATTTTATAACATAGGGTTGAGAAGGAAAAAACATGCTAAGTACACTTGCACAGTGTAGGTATATAAGTTGGTCATCAATTTGATCTTCGGGAATTTCCCCCAAGTCCCGAGCTAATCCTTGAGGAACGTTAGCACTTGTTCCTGCAATATTCCCTAGGCTCAATGACCTTCCGAAACCTTTGAGCCTAGTCAAAAGAGTATTCATAGTAGCTTACTGCCTTTGGAAATGCTCAACTTGCTATTCCAACCGAGAAGTCAGATCCTTGGTCAAATCCTTAACCACTCTATTGATATCCTCACAAGTAACATAGTTCAATGGAGGTCCATTGGAGGAAACATCCCGACTTTCCTCCATTCCTGCTCCTTCTGAACGAGTTAAAGAGATATATTTCCTTTTAAACACATTAAAATCCTAGAGAAATATGAAATAATCTGTTTCCTTGGAAATCCAAATCTGAAGGTAATCCAACTACCCATATCTGGCATGCCAAAATGTTGACATGGGAATTGGTCGCTCGCACACGCCAACACCTGATGGGTTGATATTATCCAAACAATCCAGATGCAGAGTAATGAAAAATAAATCACATCAGATTTATAGTGGTTCAATACTAACGCCTACGCCCACTTTGTTGTAACTATTCATCATTTTTATTACAGTTACAAGAGCAATCCAAGTCCAATTCTTTTGAGTTCACAAAGTTATGAATGGAGAATGGAAAAGTCCTTGCTAGTTCCCTACAAGGCCAAACACCCATTAAAATCCTCCTAAGTCCAAAGAGTTTCAAGCATGCCTAATGTTCAAGTAGCAAGCCAAGTATCGATCCAACTGCTAATATGTTGTAATAAAACTAGCCAGTCCATCACCGGGTACTTAGCCAATTCTTGCATTGCTTTGCACTGAAGCATCCCAGTCCATCACCGAATTTCCATGCCACTTCCTTCGTACTGCGGGATACGAAAAAACCATTTCAAATTCGGGAAGCCTTGAATAAACCAGAATGCCAAACTTCTAAGTTAACTTCTTATTTGTATCTCCTGATACGATAACCCGAAGCTAAGCTAGGTACAAAAAGTTATTCTTTTCGTACTCTAACTATTAACTAAAAACCATGCCATTTCCTGATTCTTACCGAATATGAAGACCAAATATAAAAGAGAATTCGTATCCCTAATGTCGAATAAGAAATCGGCATTTCGTACTCCCAGAGTTAGAAGAATCATATAAGAATATCACTTCGTCTTCATATGTATAGATACAAAATATACCAATTCATATCCCAGTCATGATGCGAAAACTCAAAGCCAAGCCAAATATGAAAAAGATTTTCATATCCCACAAGTTAGTGTAAATCCAAGCCATTGTCCATTAAAATTCCAGATACAAAATGACAATTTCATACTCCTACCCTTTGCTAAATTCCACCGTTGTGCTTGATTTTGTATCTCCTCCTTCATGTCATGGGTTACAAAATTTCAGAAGACGGAAAGCCAATCGAAACGAAACCAGGGTAAGTGGAGATTCATCGATCCCACATGTCTTGTTGTACTTTCATATCCCTAAGTAGTATACGAAATTTCTTGAATAAAACCATATACGAAATGTTGATTTCGTACTGCCAAAGTTGCTCTGATCCAAATTGGTCGAACCCAAGATGACGAGACGAAGACAGTCGAACCAGAAATATTGATTCGAAGTCTTTATCGATTCGATCCCATCGAACCGAGAATGCCAATCCAGCGATTAACCATATTTTTAGCCTTACTCTAAGCACTTCGCGACTTCGACCAAATCGCTGCCTCGAGCCCTTAGAGAATCGTAAATTCGTCGTGTGACTGCCTTGCAAAAAGGTGGGTCAACAGAAAGAGAAAGCAATAGCAGGAAAAGGGTGGACCGAATATGAAGAAGGATAGGAATGAAGTGTTTCGCTTTAATTATAAGGAGAAGGGTCATTTTGCTGATAAGTGTGATGTTGTTAAGGTAGAGAAGAAGTGGTATGATTGTGATTAGACTAGACATGTGAAGAGGAATTTTCCAGATTGTGAAAGAAGATGCAGTGGGTTTGGATGTTGTGCCTACTTCCTCTTGTGCTCCTACTGTTAAGGGTAATCGTAAGGGAGTCATGGTGCAAGTCTTACTTTATATCTAAGATGTTTCTGCTAGAGTTCTGCTTAATACTAGATCTTTATTTTTTATTTATAGTAATCTAGTACACAAATTGAATTTGGAGCCTGGGAAAGTAGACATACCTTTTATTGTGACTAACCCTGTAGGTGGACTTACTAGTCTTTGCATGGTTTGTCACAATTTAGTTCTATCGAGTCATGATTGCTCTTTTGTATGTAATTGCTTTGCTATGAACTTTGTTGGGTTTAGAATCATTTTGGGTATGAATTGGCTTAAGTGGTATGAAAAAAAGTGGATTGCGAGAAGTTTGAGCTGACAATTGGAAATGTAGAAGAGCGAATGGTTGTGATACTGTGCCTACCAGATGACGAGGGTTTTGTAAGATTTTTATATTCCATTATGACTCCACAGGGAAAATTTTCATATGTGCCTATCGTTATCGAGTATCCTGATGTCTTTGAGGAAGTAAAGGAAATGCTGCTGCATTAAAGACTAGGTTCAGGATTGATTTACTGGATCAAGCTAAGCATGTAGTGACACCTTTAAGACGGATGACACCTGGTGAACAAAGAAAGCTGGCGGTGTAAGCAGATGATCTATTGGGAAATGGATTCACTTGGAGAAGTGTATCTAAATGGGATGCACCAGCCGTGTTTGCGATAAAAGTAGATGGCTCTTTTAGATTGTATGTTGTTTATCGTTAGCTGAATAAGGAAATAAGCAAGAATAAGTATTCTCTACCACAGATTGATGATCTTCTTCATCAGCCGCATGAGGCAACGGTATTTTCTCATGGATTCAGCAACTGGATTTCATCATTCGTAAGTAGCCAAGGCTAGTTGTGTGGTTAGTGTGCCTTCTGGATTGACCAATATTGCAGCATTTTTTGTGGACTTAATTAACAGAGTTTTCTAAGGTCAATTGAATAAGTTTGTGCTTATGTTTGTGGATATTATGTTAATTTGCTCCAAGGTTAAGTAAGAACACAAGATACCCCTGAGGGTTTTTTAGAGTGTCTTAAGAAGCATCGGTTAAAGGCAAAGTTAAAGGAAGAAGTGAGATTCTTGGCTCATGTAATATCTGATAAAGGAATAGTAGTGGATCCTACTAAGATAGTTGCAGTCCGAGATTGGAATCAACCTATGAATTCTTCGGAAATGAGAAGCTTCTTTGGTTTGGTAAGATACTATAGACGCCTCATCAATGATATTTTTGAAGATTGTAACGCAGTTGACGAGCCTGACCAAGAAGAACCAAATCTTCATATGGAATGCCAAGAGTGAGCATGCTTTTGTGACTTTAAAGGAAAGGTTAACGAGTGCACAAGTGTTAGTTATTACGAGCGGGAATGTAGAGATGACAATGTATATTGATGCATGTGGTATCGGTTTAAGAGCAATATTGATGCAAAAAGGAAGATTGTCGCTTATGTTAGCTAACAGCTGAAGCCACATAAAGATAACTATCATACTTACAAGCTTGAATTAGAATAGACTGTATTTTCCCTAAAAATGTGAAGAGGTTATCTAGTAAGAGTAATACTTTAGTTATTTATGAACCAAGGGAATTTAAAGTACCTTTTCTCGCAGAAGGATCTTAATCTTAAAAAATAAAGATAGTTAGAGTTTTTAGCTTTATATGAATTTGATATTTCCTATACTCTAGGCATGCAAAACACAATTCAATTGAAACACATACCTGTGGTCAACGGAGGGCTACGGAATAAGGGTTGCTGCGTCGAAGGAGAGGGTTGTTCGTCTCTGTCGGTAGGGGAGATTCCATAGAAACGTAGAGGCACGATTTGGTGACCGAAAACCCTAATTTGGGTTTTCGATCACCATTAAAGTAAAACAGAGTGGGGAGTGGCCAAAATTTTAATTCGGAGTGCCTAATGGGGTGCACGATATGATACGCATTCGATTTGGCCAAAAGACGTATCAAATTAACTGATCCGGAGCTTCGTTGATGGACGGTTAGATTTAGGGTGTTTGGGGTGGTGCGGATCGCAAAATGTAGTTTGATACGGATCTTAGCACTATCAAATACGATACGGCTTTAAACCGTATTTTATGTCTGCATCATGGTGTGTCAAATTGGCTGTTATGGTGTAGTGATTGGGTAATGATGGATATAATATTCAAGAGTGTGTCAGATCGACCAAAACAATATCTGAATTAGCTGAGCTATAAGCTAAGTAGATTGTTCGACTCCTTAGAGTGCCTAAGAGCATCATAAGCGATAAAGATCCCATGTTTACTAGTAGATTTTAGGGGTATTGGCAACAAAGCTGAATTTGAATATAACATATCATCTTCAGATCGATGAGCAAACAATGAGAGTAAATTAGATATTGGAAGTTCTTTTTGAGCTTGTAAAGTAGATTTTAGAGGATCACCATGTCTTGGTGAGTTTGATTATAATAAAATTTACCAGTTCAGAATTGGTATGGCACAATATGAGGATCTAAACGGAGACCTTGTAATTTGCCTTCTTATTAGTCAGAAGTAGGAGAAAAATCGATGTTTGGTCGTAGTAAGATTCGTGAGACATTGGAAAAGATAGAAATAATTCGGTACTGCTCAGGATCATTAAAGAGCTACGCAAATAAGAGAAAGAAATATTTGGAATTCTTAGTTTGAGACTTGGTATTAATGAAAGGGTTTCCCTCTTAAGTGTGTTGTCCAACATGGAATACAAGAAAAATTGGCACTTAGATTTTTTGAATCCTTTTTTATTGTTGAGAGAATATGATAGTTAGCCTATAGAGTGGATATGTCGTCGAAGACAACAAGTGAGCATGATGTTCTTCATATCTCTTATTTATGGAAGTTTGTGCATAACGCAGATATTAATGGAGCACTAGATCAGTTTGAAGACTTAGACATGGAACCAAAGTCTCAATAACTCATTAGCCGCTTCGAGTTGTAGGGAACAACATGAAACAATTTTGAAAGAAGATAACTAAGTGAATTAAATTCAATGAAATGAGAATGATGACGCTTGCTTATTAGAGACGACGAAAAGCATCAAGGAGGCACACCCTTTTGTTGAAGGGAAGCGCCTTTTCATAAGAATATCCATTCAGTTGATTGAAAATTTAAATTAGCTGGCTGAATCGATGCAAAATAGAGGCAGCAACGAAATAGACAAAATTTGGCTCGTTTCAGCATGCTGATTATATACATTCAGATGGTTGAAGATTAATATGAACTATGACTTGTTCCAGCATTTAGACGGCTGAATGTATATACTCAGCCGGTTGAATGCACAGCCAAATATGTGCATGCCTTATGCATATTTTTATTTTCAATATATATATAATACTAGTGAAGTGTTGTGCTATATATCATACAGGAGATATTTTAACATTAACCAAAAACGTACTCAATCATATAGAATATCAGTTGAAGCTTTGGAATATGTTCTTCGATAATTTTCCAACAATAAAAGTTAGTATACAAAAATATCGATATATATAGTTGTCACATTCAAAATATCATAAAATAGAGGTTCTAGTAATCTCCCTCTTTTTGATGAAGACAACTATATATATGTTGTACGAGTATTTAAAATTTTATGCTCCCTTTGTCAATAAGCAACAATTTCTCTCCCTTTTGTCATCGATAAAAAGGAGTACAAAAAATATAGAGCTATGTATATATATGAGCACAAAATAAAACATAATATACATTATGACATATGCAGGACATGTTTTTAAAGTTACATGAAGCATGTATTAGAACAAGACAAAAAAGGACACCAACCCAAAATAAATAAAAAATGAATTAAATATATCAAATTTGCAGCAATTTCGCTAAATGCTTGTTTTTTAATCATATGCAAGGAACATTTGCTATGTTAAACTTATATCATCCTTTTATCTTTCTAGGGTACCTACAAAAAATAAATCTATGTTTTGGTGCCCACTTCCTCCGTATAGTCCAAGGTGTTAGACGGAAGATAATCATACCCAAGAAGGTTTAATGGAACCTTGAAAACTAAAATTTTCATTACTAACAACTGAATCAAAATAGTTATTCATATATTTTTCTCTATTTTTCCAATTGGAAGGAACCTAAATACTTAGATAATTTTTATACTTATCTCCTGTCAATAATTTTGTACTTTTAAAAATATTATAAACATTATTGGTCATAAAAGTAATTGAATTTTTATAAAAAATAGATCTAGAATTTATTCGAAATCTAGCACTACACTAACATTTTTATTGTATATGAAAGCACGTTTAGTATAATTTCTATGATATGTTTTATTATATCCTAAACCGCTTTTATCTTGTAGAAGTCTAGAACTAGATAAAATCATATTTAATCAGTTTAGCCTTTATTAAATTTCGTGAATTCACTTGTACAATTCTCAAATTTGGTTGAAAATCATGATTGATACTTTCAAAAGAAATTTTGCTACTTTTCAAAATATCAATTTCCATATTTAATTCATAATTCTCCTTCTTCGATGTACCGTTCTCATTTTCGAGACAAAAAATTTGAGATTCTGAAATTTTCTTAAAATGATTGTAATAAATTATTTTGTCTTTTCAAATTACAAATTTCTTTTGAATTTTTTTTATCTTTTTCAAGCATAACATATTATCCATCCAGAAAAATCTTTAAAAGACAAAATTATTTTAAAAAATACTATGTTGATTCTCCAAATCTAATTGTTTCTTTCTTAATATTTCATTATCAAGTTCAATAGATTTCATCTTTACTAAAATGGTGAAATTAACTTTGACAATATTATCGCCTATACAAACAAGTTCATCATTATTTTTTACTAAACTTGGTAAATTAGAAAGTACCTTTTTGTAGTCTTCACTTGTTGTAGCTTTGTTTGTACCGTACATTTTGCTTGCTATATTTCAACCACATATTTTTCTAGCCATTATTCTATGATGTTGCAATGATCAATAGAGTTCCTTGCTCCGATACCACATGAAAGTGTTGAGGGATCGAGTAATTTGGAAATGTGTGCTTTAATATAAACTAAGTGTGGAAGATATAGTAAAATATATAAAGCAGTAAAAAGATAAAAGACACCAGAAATTTTTATACCAGTTAAAACTTCCCGTTCTACGACCAACCCAAGATTCCATTTGAAATTTTACTATCAGCAACCCTCACTTATCTAGAGGAATAGGTTTACATTGCCTGAGACATCGAACATGACTTTTACAACCAAAAGCAATCAAAATAGGATTTTTTTTTTTCACCTGCATAACTGACTAGGACTTCCTTACAATAGAAACAGAATAGTTTGACTGTAATGCGCTCGTTAATTAACACCAATAAGTCACTTTGATTACAACCTTCCTATAGTCTTCTCCTTGATGATACAGTGTATTGAACATGAAGAATATATAAGATAATGAAGGTTAATCAGTCATAAGATATTTAAACTTGAGAGCAATTGATAATCAACACTACACCATAATGGCCATTTGGCAACCCTTTTTTTAATCAATTGCCAACACTTATTTGTGTTATAAGGTAGCTACAGCAATATGTGTTTCTAGGTTAAAAATGTGTTACCAAAAATATAAATTTATAATTTTTTTATTGCCAACTCTTATTTGGGTTGGTAAGCCTGGGTTTGGAGGGCAAAAACGTAAACAGGCTTATACTTTCTGCCATAACCCTAAATTTGTTGCTATCAACGCTTTTAGGTTTTATCGGCCGCTAAATAAAAAAATACGAATCCATGCGAATCGCAAATCTGAAGTCTTCGTAGTCGATTTCCGTGATTGAAGACCTCGCGAATTTGAAGAATCAACTTCGTAGTTGATTTCGCAAATTTGGGGACTGAGGAATCGACCTCGCAAATTGGAAGAATCGCAAATTTGATAACTTCGCAGTTGATTTCCATACGAATAGCTTGCACCCAACACTTAAGCGCATGTTTTGAGGCTATTGGGTGCTTACTAAAAGGTATATGCTTCAATTTGTGTATACTAATTTAGATAGAAATTTGTTTTATGTAAGCTTTTGGAAACATATTTATGGTGTTTGTTAACTGGTACATGTAGGAAAGGGGTTTGTTGCATTTTTAGCATAGTGTTACTGGTTCTAGCTTGTATCACTGACCATTGTCCAATCAACTGCTTGAAATCTGGTGTTATTATGAATATGAGTGACAGGATGAAGCTGTTTTTTTTAAGAAAAAAAAGAGAGATTATTTTGATTACGATTCCTTGCATATTTATGGATATACACCTTTGATTGGAAAAAAAAGGAAAGAGGAAAAAAAATCCACGTTCCAAACAATTTCCTTTGGTTGGAACCAATTTTATATATGTTGTCAGTTTATCTTAGAGACTATTGTATATACTGCAGCTGCACAGATCTAACTTACATCCAATCAACATTAGGTATGCACCTTTAGGCAGAAAACTATTCTCGGCTGCATTTTTGTGAATTCAAGTATGCTTTTGTTTTTCAAATATATGTGTTTGAATAGAAGCAATTTACGAAAAAAAAATCAATCCAACTTTTATTTTTATTTTTATTTTCAAAAGAAAAGAAAGAAGGATTTCCACTTCCCAAACATTTTTGGTAAAAATCAATTTTATTTTATCGGTTTTTCTTAGATGTTTATGTAGATATTTCAACTACACATAAACTTCCAATTCTAACTTGCCTCCAACTCAATATAAAATATGCGCTTCTAGTTTTGAAAAAAAGACAAATTCAAAATATTTACTTGAAGGTGATGAAGGCGGCGTGTTCTTTGGAGAGTATTACCTTATACTTCCCTATAAGTGTCTTGGCATAGGCAAAGCTAGCAAATTTGATATAGTGAAGCATGCTGTAATTTATTCTCCTCAAGCAGCAAGGTTTTTGATTTACACAGAATTTGCTGTAATATGGTGGTCATGACTCATGACCAATGATGGGTCATGGGGACAAGATTTCTTAACCCATTCTATAGATTTATGTTATTGGTTTTTGTAAGTTTTACCTCATGTTCAATCCATGACCACTCCACTGCCCATATCCATTGCCAGTTATTTTTCAGGCTAATTTGGCCAGAAACTTACAGAATGGACAGTTAGCTTAACAATGGAATTGTTGAATTTGATTGATTTGATTGTTTATTATTTGTATTTTAACTATTTTCAAGTTCTTTAAAAAAAAATCAAGTGTTAGAAATAGTTATTGAAAAATAAAGGGTTGGAAAGTTACAAGTAGCTTCTTGATTGAAATCAATCGTTTCTAGCATCGTTATTCACTATTGCTGCTTTTTAGATACATCTTAAACTGACTATGTGTAGTTTTGTTTTGCGTTATTCACTATTCCTGCTTTACAATGTAAGTACACGGAGAGTGTTCTATTTTGAAATAAAACTAGGAAATATTTTACCCAAAGCGGATATCAAATTTGATGTTAATCAAAAAATATTTACTAGTTTTCGTTGGAACAATTTGCTTACGTTTAATGGGCCAAGCCCAAGTAATACGCGAAGTTAATCAACGAAGTCCATTTCGTTTATTTCTGCGTTTCATCCCCAAATTTGATTTTCTAACCCTAATTAATTTTCTTCTTTCTCACCTGTGATCTATTTTCGCGTTTCTCGTTTGCGCTGAAGGCCTTCTTCTCCTCCGCACTTTCAATACTTCCATCTGTGCTTCTCATACGCATCTGGGATTCAATCTTAAACCCTAACCTTGCCTTTTTCTCTCGAGGTACTTCGGTTTCTTTCTTTTTTTTGTTTAAGTTTGTTCTTGGTATTCTTTCTTATTGCTGCATTGTTAAAAAAGCAATTTTGACAGTGTTAAGTATATGAGCTGCTTTTTTTTTTTTTTTTTTTTTTTTTTTTTTTTTTTTTTTTTTTTAAGAATCAAACACAAATGTATTTATATTCTGCTGAACAACCACCACACTAAAAAATTCTGTAAGACAAAATTAACAATTGTGAAAAAAGAGCGGATAAAACTGATAAGAACATGATTTTATACTGGCACAAATTTCACCGAAAAGGGGGACGGAGGTAGCTGTATGGTGACCTGGGCTACAGCCCGGGTGCTGAATTGTAAAAGTAAACAGAAGCTATCATTTAACAGCCCAATAAACCAACCTAATAAACTAAAATCAGATGATATAAGAAGAATACGCTGCTTCATTTCTTCTTCTTGCAGGCGCAGGCAGCAGAGCACGCAAATATCTATTTTCTCTATAGCTGCTCGAATCCATTCTAAACTGAAATAAGGGTAATTTCTAAATGAAAATTTCTTCTACTTCTTTTCTAATCATTGATATTTAATCTTATGTTCATAAAGTAGTTGCAGAGTTCAAATGATTTGTCAAATTGTATTCAATTGAAACTCTTGATTTGTTCGTTAATTATTATATCCGGTGCACTGCCACCGCCTCCTTCATTATTATCCTTTGCTACTAACTCTCTCTTCTCCTCTTTACCCTGAGTTTGAGTCTCTGGTTTAAGAGGAGGCTTGTTTCCATTCAATGGAGAAACGGTGTTGGATCTAGTTTTAATGTGAAGCCGATGTGTTGAAGGAGGTGAGAACTTCTGTGGAGTAGGAGGATGTGCTCTCACCTCTTTTGGTATCAATGAACTGCTGTTGTTACTGTTTTCTTCAATCTTCTTTGAAACATTTTCACTGTTATCCACTCTTACAATCAATTTTCCGTTCCTCCTCACTGATTTCCCAGACCTCTCTTCCCTGGGTTATAAGTTAGCACGGGTCATCATGAAATCCTATCTCCGTCCCTGTCCCTGACCGAAAAGGAAATCAAACAAGACATATGCATAGCTAGGAAAGGAGATTTCCTTCCCACTCCTCTACACTCAGCAACACCGCCTCCTTAGAGACGTGTATTTTACCTGTTCGAACATCATTTAATCTTCATCCTTAGGCTGAAAAAAGACCAATTTTTCATTGATAAAATAAATCAAATTTCCATTTGTTGCTCAGCCAACATTCCGAAGTCAAGCACTTAATATAATTTGATTTCCTTTTAATAGCTATTGATATTTTGTATTTAATCAGTATTTAATTGTTTTGAGAAATTATCGTTTTTGCGATTGAATTATGGTTAACTGACCAACCTTTGGGTTGAATGAAGCGGTTTTTCATACAATATAAATCGTGACTGGATATGGGATCCAGGGTTAGTAAAATTTGATAAATCGATACCAACAGGTTTAATTATTTAAGTAGTTTTACTGTAATAAGATTCTGAAATGTTTAGTAGTAGGTAGGGCTATACTGGTATGACCTTTACTGATGTTTTAAACAATACATAATGCATATATTATGTCAAGTATTCAAGTCTGTCTATCTAACATGCTTACTTTAATTTCCATAAAAAAATTGTGCAGAATTTTATGAGGTGCAATACTGTATTGGTATAGAATTATTTGCCTACACTCCTTTTCGATTTTAATAGATGATGAATTGATGTCCAAGCTACTTTAAGCAAGGTTCAAAGTTTCGGCTTTTTGTTCCATTACAGACTATTGACTTTTTCGAAGTTTCAGTTCCATTTTGAAAATTCCTGCAATCCTGTTATTATTCCTGTTTTGGATTTTGTATACATTTTTTCAAGTGATAATTTGAATAATCATAGCATGTTTGTATATTGTATTTAGGTCAGAAAGGACTTTTTATGTTGATATTGTATTTAGGTCAGAAAGGACTTTTTATGTTGATATTGTATTTTCGATTTGATTGACGCTTCTAACCTAACTAAACAAGTAAACATTAGAGTACAAGTACAAATCTGTAGTTAAACATAGAAATTTAATTGATTTCAGCCCAGAATTAAACGAATATCGCAAATTCGTTGTAGAGACAAGGCCGAATATCCTTGTCCTATACAATTCTAATATTTTTTTCCTGAACCCTATTTGCCATCTTCGCTGAAACAAAGAATTCACTTACCCTTCTTCCTACACGAGGTACCCAGAACCCTAAAAGCAAATTGAGCAGACTCCCTCCCCTTACATGCCATCCCCAAATTTTGGTATCATCTGCAAAATCAAATTTTTTGTATTTCTTTTCTCATGCTCGATCTCAGTACCTTCTCTCTCTCTCTCTCTCATAATTGATAATGTAATTGTAATTCAGTGATGTTGATCTATGCTCTAATAGACCTCTTACTAGACTGGATGCACATGAAGTTTCGACAGTTCCTGGTCAGAGTACCGTACATGGTATCCAAGTATATTTGATATTATCATGGATCATTGATGTGCCGTTTCAATATTTATGATGTCTATAACAAACAAACAAAAATTCTCAAAGCAAGCGGGCTCAAATGGTATTATCTATTGAAAAGATAATGTGAAACTGATGTTTCTGTCATGTATATTTTTATTATTGTTTTCTAGTAGTAATTGCGTTATATTACAATGAAAAAGCTATATATAAAAAATGTATCATCTTTAAAGTTAGTCTTCACCTATGTAAATTGCTGGATCCACTCATGATTTCTTAGAAATTTTAATACTTTATCCTTGTCTGTAACAGTTTCTGAAATGGAACATGGATCAGTCACTGATTCAACGTCATCAACGTTCTCTATTGTGAATGAAGATCATACCTTTGCGAATTCCGTCAGATATACGCTCAACAAAGAGTTAGTAATTCTTTCCTATTTTCATTCATTATAGTTTGTTTGTTCTCGGCTGGAATGAATCTTTGATAATTATAATGGTTGAAGATGTGTAAAGTATTGTTATTAACATAGAATTGTTTGCCTAATGTAAATATGGTGTTTATTAGTATTTTCATGGTTGTGGAATATTTGAATTATTTGCATGTATCGCGTCAGAACATTAGATATGGCTAATTTAATGATTCAAATCTACAACGGAGGACTATTATGAAATGAAAGAAAATACTGTACATGACCATTTGTTTCTTAGTCATTTTTTGAATTTTCCTGATATAAGTGGATTTTCTTTGTCTCATTGGTTGAATAAGCTACTCTACATCCTGGTCAGCATATGAAGATGAATTTCTTTTTTACACAGAATCAGCTGTTAGAGTTTGAAAGTTTGTATTGTTTGTTTATAGCTTTGTGGCATTTTATATTGTTCATTCAGTGGATTTAACGTATAATTCGAAAATAATTGAGTATTCATTGTTGTTAAAGACTACATTACTATTGGTTTGATAATTTTGTGTTTCATTTTTTAGTATTATACTAATTTGGCATTTCTGCTGCTATTTTTTTTCACATCTGCAGCAGCCTACACAGCTGCACAGTGGCAGCAGCTTCCGCTGCTGCGTTTTTTTTCCACATTAAAGCTTAATATTAGATTACTGCTAGATATCTATTTGTAAAGACAAACCATATATCAAGCAGTAATCTAATTTTAAGCTTTAACGTGGAAAAAAAAAAAAGAAACTGCAGCAGCCGAGGCTGCTGCTGCAGATGTGAAACAAAAATTGAGCATTTTTTAGTATTATACTAATTTGGCTTTTACTCATGTTTAGATTGTTTTTGGCCATTTTACGTCTTAATCGACAGACTACTAAACAGGTAGGACTATTGTAATTCCAAATGACCAAACTCAGATTTCAGTGTATTTGAAACCCTTCCATGTTCTAATAATTATAAACTCAAAATAAACACAGATGCACCCTGCGCACATATATACTGCACTCGTTATCCCATGAGGTGTGAAGGATTTCAGAAAAGAGACGTTATTGTGGCCTCTCACAGAACAAACTAGCAATGAGCACGCTAGACTTTTTGAACTCAACTAAACACCGATGCATGTGCATAGAGACATGCAATCCTTTGAAAATATGGTTGCTGTTAACAGTAGCTAACATTGCTATTTTACTTCAATTTAGACTTGTTTCTGGATTTAATTTCCTGTTCAATTCTATTGTTGCAAAATGAAGGATTCTGGATATATAACATTTGTTTTGAAAATAAACCATCAAAAACTGCAAATTATTATGCTGGGATATTAGCCTAGTACACTAAGCTATTGAAAGTTCCCTTTCACATTTTTTTTTTTGACCCATACAAAACATTTGGTTGTTGCCTCAAATAATCAATGTTCAAGAAGTAAAAATAAATTAACAAGTTTACCCAAATAGCAATATGACCCTAGAAAATAACTAATTTACATCAATCAAAATAGATAACATATACTATATCTGAAGGGTAGCTTTGCAGGTTTGTTTATTATGCCCAACTCCTTGACACATGCTATATCGAAGTGATCTCTTAACTGTAAGTCTTGGATCATCCAGTTTTTGCTTAGGATGATCTCTTTGTCTAGTGCTACGCCTAGGAGTAGGCGTCATTTCATTGAAATTGATCGGGTTAATGCACTTAGGTTTAGCTACATCTGGTATAGGTATAATGGATGACGAATACACCACTCTGTAATATTCAGTGGTAAAATATTTGGAGCAAAAAGCAGCAATCCATCCCTGTATTTTCTCGATAACCGCAAGGGCATGCAAACACTGTATGCCCATTAGCTGCCATTTTCTACAAGTGCATTCCCAAGTCTCAATATTCACTACATATATTATATCCTCACAATTCACCTCAAAAACAGGTACAGTTAGAACATACCAAATCCATATTTCTTGACTTAGCCATGTCTTCTTGCACTTTCTGATTCATGGATGGAGTAAGAACATCCACCCATGTGTTAGAATTTTCTCCACGAGTGTATATCATTTCCATCATTTTACACCTAACCATGTCTACTATTTGAACAACTGATGGTTCATAACGCGATGTCACCCATTTGTTGAATATAGAAGATGCGTTTGATGAGTAGCTACCATAGCGTAAACCTTTGAAACGTGCATCTGACCATAGTATGGGTTTAGTACTTGCAACCCAATCGGACTAGTTCTTTAGATTGGGACTTGATAGTTTCGATGCATTCATTGAATTCTTCGACCTTGCAAGCAGATATGCATTTTTTAAGCTCCAACACCAGTGATTCTTCGTCATCCTCCAGTAGCTGTTCTCTGAATTCTTCTTCAAGGTGACGGGTGCAGTACCCATGGTAGTTGTCCTCGAAAACATCAGAAACTTCCTCGTTCAAGCCATTCATCATATTTGATATGAAGGTAATTGTTCTTGAATTCGATAGGGTGGATTTTAACTGCAGTAAAAACCAATGCCAATTTTCTTGATTTACTTGATGATCTACCACCGAAAATGCAACCGGAAAGATGGAATTTTCCCCATCAACTGCACTAGCCACTAAAACTTTCCACTACTTGTCGCTTTAAGAGGAAAACCTTCTAGAAAAAGAAGAGGGTGGCAGCCCTGTTCAAATCCACTAAGGGAGGCATCAAATGCAATAAACAGATGGAATTCTGAATCCTCTAATTTTTCTAGTGTAGCAATGCTCCCTGGGTTTGTTTCGAGTATCCTTTCAGGAAGCCAAGGCAACTGACTGCGAGCCTCGTGTGAGTTGCAAAGCTCCTGCTTCGCAAAGAATTTACCAAGCCATGCTTGTGAGTAGTTCAAATTAAGGCCATATTCGCGATGAAGGTCAGTAGCAATGCCTTTTGGGGTATAATTCAGAGACTCACGCAGTTTTTCTTTTATGACACTAGCTACTCACTTTTGATTTGCTAGCCTACTGCGGTCTTTAACTGCACGCCTATTACAATGATGAATTTCAACAAATTTTTTAAGGGGTTTTTAGGCATAAGGACAAAATTTGGGGGAAAAAATCGGCAGAAGGACAAGAGGCCAAAAATTTAGCCACAAGGACACTTTTTAGTGTAAATAAAAGGATTCAGGGGCCCACTATCATTTTCTATTTCACACAAGAAGTGTTTTTATGGACAAATTTTTGGTCTCTTGTCCTTATGCCTAAATTTTTCTTTAATTTTGTCCTTCACATTATTTTCCTGATTTTTTAATTACAAAATCTTGATTACCTGGAGTTCTGGAAGCATGGATTCTCAATGGACACTTTTCTGCAGTACATTCCGCAGTTAGACGCTGCGATTCATTCTTAACAAATCCGTATTCAAATCGGTTTCCGATCGCACTCATGTAACACATCACGGAAATCTTTTGTACTGTTAAATGTTTGTCCAACTCCTGTAATCAAATTGTCCCAATAATTGCATACTTTCAGTTGCTTGGTTTCCTGCTAGTTCAAAATTGCTGTGGTCATACATAGAAAATGTGTTATCAGTAGCAGTATCAGAATCTGCTACATAACCCCTAGTTCTCCTGGCTTTTGTTTTTCCTGCTCTCCTTTGGCTCCTTCCTAGAGTTTTTCAAATACATAAATGTCAACTGTAGGCGAATTTCCATGAAAATCAACCATCTTTGTTACTGGATATTATGATGGGTGTTCTTTTGTTGGTGGGAAGAGAATATTTGATGGTATATAAATCACCTCTAAGGTAGAACATACTAGATAGCCCCGATTGAAGATCTTTAAGTGGCATATCACGGCCAATATCAAGAGCATGTGCTTCACCACCACTATAAAAGATTGTTCCATCTTTGATAGTTACAAACTCTCCACCAGACTGAACAACTGCAAGAAGCTTTCCAGTTTCCATATAATGTTTGATCTCTTGAATTGAAGAATGTAGGATTCAGAGGCAAGTTTGATTTATCTTTCTCTTCTACTGATTTTTTCCCCTCCTGATTTCTGTAACTTGCTTGTGCTGATACTACTACTAATTTCATGTGCGGTTATCGTTCTTTTAGCATCGTCGTTCGCTTTAAAGTTCCCTTTCACTATGTATAAGTGAATGTGAAATGTGTTATTATATTTATTAAATGATGATAATGCATACTGGGTGGGGAAATTAGTTGATCTCATTTGTGTTGGTGTAATTTTTAATTAATGTTAAACCTTGATTAGTATCTGATTGCAAAAATGGTAATGTGTTTATTTTTGTTCTGTACAGTCCGAGGGTTTCTTTTTGTGGATACAACATGCCTCATCCATCTGAGGCCCGGGTCAACATTAGAGTTCAAACTACTGGTAAATACCTGGATGTTTACTTATATTTTCCTAGCAGTATGTGAATGTTATTTGCCTTTTGGTTTACCATCTTTCGTTATTACCTACGGTAATTTTGCATTATCTGACTAGATAGTCGAAAGTTATGTGCACTTTTTGCACTTTTTCGATATAAATTAACTACTTTTAATTCCTATTTGATTAAAGACAGTAATACCACATGATGTTCATGTATGATTTCATTTTAGGTGAGCCAGCCAGGGAGGTATTCAAGGATGCCATCCAAGATGTGATGGTTATTTGCCAACATGTAAGAAGTACATTTGGCAAAGCTGTATCCGACTTCAAATTGAGCCAACCAATGAAGAAAATGGATATCGAAGAGAAGTGAAAATTTGTGTAGATCAACGCTTTCAGTCAGTATTTTTTGCTGCATTTTCAGGCTTTGCTCTGATCTACACAGTGAAAGCTCTGGCATGTTACAACGACACTATATGCAATTTCATGATAACGTTGGTTAAATCTAGCTAATTTTGTATCTGAAACGCTGCATTACATACTGCTATGTTCAAGTATTTGTTATCTGCATTCCTCCAAAAATGGAACTTCAGCTGCTTCTTCTAATATACATGCTTTATTTGTTTATCAGAGCTATGCATTGACTGTGTAACTTCAGCCTCGCATTTTTTTTCTTTTTATATCTTAACAGAGATTCGTTCTGAAATGTTGTCTGTCCCTACATTTCTAGCCAATCTTTTATTGATTTAAAGTAATTTTTCATTTTGATGTACCTGTGTGCTTGGTTGTGCAGCTTTAACATAAACTAAAGTCATATCCTTTCTTTTTTCACTACCGTATAGTTGCTTCTACTTTTTATTACTTACTGCTTGACATGGTTTTCTTTTCTATATTCGCCAAAACTTTACTATAATGACAGCCAAGTAGAAATCAGTTAGTTTTATACATTGATATTCACTTAAGTAAAGCTCATGTTGTATGTCTATCCCGCTTTGTTTAGTGTGTTCTTCTTACATACATATACCTCATTTTCGGTGTGTTCTTCTTACATATGTTGCTACCACGAACCTTTGAATCAACCTCCTAAATATGAAGATAGGAGCAAACCTTCATTTTCACTCGTTTTCAGCTTTAGTCGCATTTATCCACGAACATGTCCATGGACGTGTCATTTATCCACGAACATGTCCATGGACATGTCCTCCATACTTGCTGATGTGGGCAAGTGTCCTCCTCAAAAAATTTATAATCTAACTTAAAAAAAATATAGAGTAAAACACACGTGCCTAAACATGCATCACAGAATAAGGAAGATAGGAAGAGCATATAAATGAAGAATATTTTTGTTTAGTTTAGGTGGACCATATCAATCTAATTAAGATCTCCACTGTACTTAATGTAGCATGCTTTCAAAGTCACAAAATTCCATTCTTGAAAGTAAGCTTTCTATAATGATGGAACTTATGGAAAAAAAAGACCACTCCGGTATGTTTTCCTACTTGTATCTGTTGACACATAAGGTTTTTGTATTATTTTTTACAACCAAACTTGTGTCAGTCTTTGTTATTACACCACTTTCATCTGCTGCACTTTAGTAACTCGTATGGAAACATAAACTTTAAACTAGAATTAGCATTAAATTTACATTAACTAAATATTAAATAACAAATAATTGATATTAGCAAAACTTTAAAATAACATTAAAAATTAATTAACTAAATTGTAAATTCAAATTAGAATTCGCTTTAATTAAATTCAAAATAATTTAACATTATTTTACTTTGACTAGTACTTAGTAAATTTTACTTAACTTTCTCTGCTTGTTGTATTGATGGTTTTTTTTTTCTCCATATTAACGTTAACTGTACATTCTCTACGAGCTATCTTGAAGTTTTTTCCATATTGAGTTCAATATAACTAAACTAGCCTTGACTAAACTTTAAAATAAAATTAAAAATAGCTAAACTTTAATTTCAAACAAAAATTAATTAAAATTAAAACCAAAATAGATTTTAACACTGGTTAATTTTACGTTAATTAATTTTAAATTAATTAAGTAAATTGACTAAACTTTAAAGCATATTAAAATTAAAATTAGAAATTTAGTTAATTTCAATCATCAAGGTAAATTTAACTTAATTCAATGTTCAAATTTTAATTGGCTTAATTTTAAATTTCCCTACTTGCTATCATAAAGTTATTTTCATATCGAAATTGAAGGAACTTCCTCTACTTGCTTCCCTGAAGATTTTGCAATATCAAGTTAAATACAATTAAATCAACTACACTTTAAATTAAATTTGTATTACAAATATTTATATTAGTAGCTTGTATCATTTAGTGATGTAGATACGTTGCATGCTACTAGTTAGCTATTTTGGGTTTGCCTGGATCTTAAATGCAAGCCACATGTTTAATATGGATTTGGGTTAGCCTGAATCTTAAATGCAAGCCACACATATTATTTGGCTTCTTTATGTTTAACATGTATATTATTTGGATTCTTCAGGAGGCTGAGCTTTACCACTTTCTACTTCTTCAGCAATGGCTTTAGGTTCTTCTTTGCTTTCTGATTTGCTCTTCAGTTGATCAGAAACATTGAACTTCAACCTGAATCTCGTATAATTCTTAACTGATATAGCTTTAGTCAAAATGTCTGCTCTTTGGTATGATCCAGGTATATGGTTCACTTGAATCTCCCTTTTTGTACAAGTTCTCTGACGAAATGAATGTCTATTTCTATATGCTTAGATCTTCCATGTTAAATAGGGTTTTTAGTTATGTATATAACATTCTTATTATTAAACTAGAGAACTGGCTTTGCATTTGACTTTAATCCGAACCCATGTAACATAGATTGTAGCCATTTTATTTCTGATGTAGCATTGACTATGCTTCTATATTCGGCTTCAGTGCTAGATCTAGAAGTTGTAGGCTGATTCTTTGAGCACCATAATATTAAACTTTGACCAAAATAGATGTAATATCCACTGGAAGGTCTTCTGTCATCAGGGTCTGAAGCCCAATCAGTGTCCGCATAGCCTGTTATGTTTAAATGTTGACTTGTCTTTAGTGTTAGGGCAAAATTGATAGTTCCTTTTAGATAGCGCAGAACCCTTTTAACATCATTCCAATGAGTATCCATGGGTTTCTGCATAAACTGAGATAGTTTATTTACAGTGTATGATATGTCAGGTCGTGTTATAGTTGCATACTGAAGTGCACCTATAGCACTCCTGTACTATGTTACATTTGGTATAGCTTCTCCCCCATACTTAGAAATTTTTTGACTACTTATCATTGGAGTAGGTTGAGGATTAGCATTTATCATATTTGTTTTGACAAGTAACTCAGTTTTTTTTTTTTGACATAGTGTCGTCTTTGATTTAGATCTATTGACTTCTATGCCAAGAAAATAGTTTAACTCGCGTAGATCCTTGATTGAAAATTGTTGATTTAAGTATTGAATTGTACCAACCAGTCACAATTAAATCATCTGCATATATTATTATGTAAATTGTTGATGTGCTATTTATTTTTGTGAATAATGGGTTGGCTGATTTGATGGACTGATATCCTAATTTTATTAAAGTATTTTTCAGTCAATCAAACCAAACTCTTTCAGGCCATAAATAGCTTTATTCGGTTTACACGCTAGGTTCTGATTATGGTTATAACCCTGTGGTTATCTCGTACAGATTTCTTCTTCAAGAATGCATTGTAAACATCTAAATGTTAAACATGCCACTTGTTACCTAAGGCAATTGTGAGAATAAATCTAATAGTTGTTGGTATTACTACAGGTGAAAAGGTTTGATTAAAATCAAATCCATATTCCTGAGTAAAACCCTTTGCTATTAACCCGACTTTATACTTATTGGTAGACCCACCTGGGTTTCTTTTTCGTCTATATGTCCGTTTGCACTCTATCACATTCTTATTGGTAGGTGGACATACTAATTCCCAAGTTTTATTTCTAATGAAGGCATTATACTCCTCATCCATAGCTATCTTCCAGTTTTAATTGCCTGTTCAAAAGAACCAGGTTCACAATAACTGGATGATGCAGTATATGCTTTTGGTTTGAAAATACCACTTTTGGCCCTAGTAACCATTGGATGACCAGTCTGAATTTGTGGCTCATTTGATGGTGAGATAACATTATTATCAGAATCAAATGAGTATTCTGATCTTGTGCTTTGAGAGAGTGTACTTCCTTCTGATATTTGATCTTATGAATTTGCAGGAGTGTGCATGGCATGTCTGTGTTTCTGTAAGCTAAACTTTATGAATTGAGTTATGATGATTGAATAGCTTCAACAGCCTCAATTTCACCAGTTTGATGCCATGTTTCAGAATAAGTTGGAATCTCATGTATAGATATATTTGCATTCCTTATTTTGCTTGTAATTTTGACTTCCCTGCTGCTAAAACGGAAACACTCACTACAAGAAAAATTGCTTTCAACAACAATATAGGACAGCGGTTGACTGTTAATTGCAGTGGTTGAACCTTTCACAAATTATAAGCCTAGGTAAAAACCAAAGAAAACATGTGAGAACGCTAAGATCCTCATGCATTAGATTTACATTCATCGTTTCCTCTAAAATTTCCATTGCGCGTGTAAATTAATTTCCTCTTCTCCCCAAAACTTTCATTGCCTCTCTTCTACCCAAAACTTTCATTGCCACATAAATCAATTTCCCTCTTCTCCCCAAAACAGAAAACCCTAAGTCATAAGCGACTGCAAACCTTAATTCTAAAATTTTCATTGCCGCGCGTAAATCAATTTCCATCTTCTCCCCAATACAGAAAACTGTAAGTCATAAGCGACCTCAAATCTTAATCGCCTCTGCTCTGCAAATATTTCAAAACAGCCTTTCTAAATCCTTGCAGCCTCTTCTAAAGTTCAAACCTTGGATTCTTGCCTAAATTTGTTTGAAGCTTCTACTTTTCACAGGTTCGGTTTCTTTCCCTAATAAATTTAATTAGCAATTTCCGCAGGTTCGGTTTTTTTCAGTCATTAAATTTAGGGATTTATGGTTTGCGGTCTCGTAGTTTGTATGGTTTATGCTTTATAGTATGGATACACATGGAAAAATGTTGGATGTTAAGTGAAAATTGGGTAATCTGAAGCTACTTTTGTTATTGAGTTGAATAATTAAGTATTTCGTTTATATTTTTAATTCTCTTGTTGTAGAGGCACCAAATAGTTCTGGGTTCTATCTATTGTTTGCTAATATCATATTATAGATATGCTAATGTTAAACAAATGCACCGTGGTGCTATGATGCCACACAGTTTGGATGAAGTAATTTGCATATCCACACAATATATATCCATACTAAAAAAATACTGTGCATACAAATTTTGTAAATGATGCCTTGTTTTCACATGATAAAAATTGAGTTTAGAACTCTGTAGTAATTTACTGTGTGGCATCATAACATGCTTATAGCAGAGAAGGCTAATATGAAATATTTAAGCTTTAAAGCATGTTGCATTCATGTTTCTTTGTCTATATGAATGTATGTATAAGTACGATGATGTTGCATTCAAAATTCATTTGTTCTTTTACTGGTCAGTTTTTAAAAGTGTTACACTTGTTTCCATATAGACCTTGTAACATTTTTGTATGCTACATAAGTCAGTATTACCATGGTCACTTTCCTTCGTGACGCAGTCATTCTTTGTTTGCTTAAAATGCAGGTTGTTTGTTTATAAATTTCTATTTATTTATTCTATTTTCTTCTTTTTTTACACTATTTATGCCTCTACCTTTTAGCCGAATTATTTAACCTACTTGTATTTTCTATTCGCTTGTTCTATTTGCTTCTTTTTTTAAACACTATTTATACCTCTACCTTTTAGTAGTTTGATTACAAACTAATCAAAAATGGAGATCGGAATATTAAGCAAACTTTGAAGTAAATTACCATTTCTAAGAAAACAATAATTCTATTGATTGTTTTTCATGCATTTGGATTTTATTATTAATCACTGAGTCACAACCATAGTTTAAATCATATTAATTGTTAAAATGATCATTGTGTTAGTATCATATTGTAAATTTTATAGCCCGGGTCATACGTAAATCATGGCTCCGTCCTTGCACTATTAGAAGTTCTCTTGGAAGATATCTAAGTAAATTTCATAACTTCTAAATAATTTACAAATGACAGGAAGGCCAGGATATACGGTTCATAATCGAAACTGCCACAAGCAGTATAACCTATGTTTAACTCTTCTAAGCTTTTTCAGGGCTGAAGTTGGAAGCCTTGCATTGCATGCTTGCTGCTTCTATGTTTTAAGTATATGTTGAAGAGGCAAAATTGAATAGCATAAATATTAGGAACTCTCAGCTTTGGTAGAAAGGTATGCCTTCCATTGATGTTTTCCAAACTGTATATCCCATTGTATGTTCTTGTTTGGAATAGTATTTAGGGGACTGGCTATTAGCTAAGATTTTGTCTTGTGTTTTGGAATCGTGCTTAATGAGATACCGCCATTCATGTTGAACCTGTGGGTTGATGAGCTTGGTTGTTTGGGTATGTTTGCAATATTTTAGTCTAGAGACTTGAAGCTTGAACACGGGCATTTTAATAAATAATAACAATCACTCAATGACTCGCCATTTGCAAAAATGTAGGATGCCGCATAATTTATGAAACTTGTTCACTGTTTAGGTACACAAATGGATAATTAAAGAGAAGGTTGGTCATTGAGTTTACGACTGATTATATTAATGTTATGCTCACAATTTGATAATATTCATGTAAATAGAGGGATTGATGCACTTGAGAGTGCAATGCCATATGATAGCGATCAATATGGTCATTTTGTTGGCGATGTCTATTTCAATAACATTTTTATTCAGGTAATTCTGAAAATGCAAGAAAAAACAGTCTTTATATATTTGTTTATCTATACATGAACTTATTATGGCGGTAAAAACTTACATAGGAGAAGATGTTGAAAAAAGGTTTGCATGGCATTATCCTGCTTATGACTAGCATCCGGAGTTGGCAGTAGTAAGTGCAAATAACTTGCCTGAATGTAAATTTACAAAGCTCAACCTATCGGGGTTGGTAAAACTGAGCTTACTAAAGCATTGGCTGCATCCTACTTTGGCTCGGTAACCTCTCTTTCTTTCATACTTACAAAGCTCAGCCTCACATAAAGTTTGTAAGTTTGCTTGTATAATCAAAATCAATCATTTCTAAGCTTTTACTAAGCATCTTTGAATTGATTGGGTGTATATGCACATCATTTGAATTGATGGGTGTATATGCACATCATCTTGCAATTTGTACTACACAAAAGGAGAGAATTCTCTAGCTTTAACTAAAGCAATCGCTTTAAACAAACTGATGTTAAACAGGAAGGTGCCATGCTACGATTGGACATGAGTGAATACATGGATATTTGAGTTGTACATGTCTGTTTAGTGTGTTTGGTTGTGTATCAGTGCTCTTAAGTATTGCACAGACATTTTGGTTTGCCGCTCTTACGCAATTTCATTTCCCTCGTAAGTTAGGATTTTTTTTCATTTTCATATCTTTGCGGGCATTATACAGTGGTGCTAATGGTGCACTGCACCACAATAATGATGCATCTGTGCACCACTGTGTGGTGCAGTTCACCACTGTGGTGCATTTGCACCACTGCAGTGGTGCACCTGTGATATTTTCCAAACTTTCAGCTTTGGTAGAAAGGTACGCCTTCCATTGATATTTTCCAAACTGTATATCCCATTGTATGTTCTTGTTTGGTATAATATTCGAGGGACTGGGTATTAGCTATCCATTAGCTAAGATTCTGTCGTGTGTTTTGGAATCGTGCTTAATGAGATACTGCATTCATGTAGTAATGATGCTAGGATATATGCATGCTTATTAAAACTCTTACTTATTATTTATGCTTTCTATGTCTCTTTGTTGAACCTGTGGTGTGATGAGCTTGGTTGTTTAGGTATGAACACAGGGACTTTTATAAATAGTAATAATCACTTAGTGACTTGCCATTTGCAAAAATGTAGGATGCCGCGTAATTTATTAAACTTGCTCACTGGTACACTAATGGATAATTAAAGAGAAGGTTGATCATTGAATGATTGTGCAGACAAAACATTACTTCAGTAACTGAAGCCATAGAACTTAGAGCAGATTCTTTTGAACATCCAGGCTTAACAATTCTTTCCACTGTATCGAGATATTCTTGAAGCTTTTTTATCCGACCCATGTAATCTTGGTCTTCCACACAACAAGGTAATGGCCCTTGCATCAGCACTTGGACCTTCTAACTGAATGGGAATTGAAACTTGAAGCTTGAAGCTTTATGTCGCAACAAGTTGTAAGGTTTTACTCTAAGTCAGTAGTAGTAGGATAAAGAGCAGGTTTTAACATGCATCGTAAATAGGTTTGTTTTGATAAGTTTGTCCAATATCGTATGTCGTTTGTTTATGAATGTATGTAAATTTTGTCTACGGATATTGTATTCATATTACTTTATGAAAATGCTGATTAATATTTATATTTTCGTATGGTAGTTTCTAGTTTGATATGATGTTATGTATATTGTTTAGTTGAAATATGATGAAATGAGTGTAGATTATTGATATAAATATTGCGAACGTGATAATGGTGGAGTGGAAATTTCAGGAATTAACGACGGAGTGGAAATATCAGGAACAAATGACAGCATAAGAAAAACGTTGTGAAATATTAGCAACAATGTCTTTAATCCGCTGTTGAGAATGGAAGCAATACACACTTGGAAACTATTAACAGCTCATTATAAACGCTGTGCATAAAATATTAATAGCTCAGAAAAAACGCTGTATATAAAGTATTAATAGCTAAGAAAAAACGCTATAAAATTCAATATTTTAACAGCATTTACTTTCTGCTGTTGAAAAAAGGGGCCTACGACAACATGTCGTTATACATCCTTTATTAAAACGCTTTAATATCCTATAACAACGGTTTTCCAACGCTGTTAAAAGGTTTTTTTTGGTGTAGTGACTATTTCATTGAATACAACATGTCTACTTACATATATTTTACCTGTCTCATCAAGACACTTGTATCCCTTTAGGTTAGTAGTATAGCCCAGAAATGTACAGGGCCTAGACCTGAAATTCAACCTATTGATATTGTAAGGCCTTAGATAGGGAAAACATAGACATCCAAATGGTTTTAAACTGTTATAGTATGATTTAACACTGTACAATTTTTCGACTGGAGTTATATTCTTCAATACTTTGGTTGGTTGTCTATTAATTAAGTATACAAAAGTATTGAATGCCTCTAGCCAAAATTTTAGAGGTAACTTTGCTTGTGCTAACAGTGTTAAACGAGATTCCATAACATGTCTGTGTTTTTCGTTCAACAAAACCATTTTGTTGAGAAGTATAAGGACAAGTAGTTCAGTGAATAATTCCTCTCTTAGTAAAACAACTGATCAGATGTTTAAATTCACTCCCACCATCATACTGTATAATTTTGACAGAAGTATTGAGTCGTTTTTCATCCATGATTATAAAAGTAATAACGTCATTGTTAGTTTCAGATTTAACTTCCAAAAAATAAATCCATGTAAATCTAGAGTAAGCATCAACAAAGGCTATATAATATTTGTAGCCAAAATCAAAATGCAGGGGTGTAGGACCTCATACATGTGTTGCAATTAAATGCAATGGCTCAGTATATACATTTTCTGAGTCATTAAATGTAACTGTGGCTTTTTCTTATTTGACAAAAGTCACAAATATAAGGTAATGAGACATGATCATACTGAATATTATTTTCAGTTAATATTTTCATTATAATTTTAGCACTTGGATAATGTAACGACAAGGAATTTCACTCGATCCAAATCAGTCGCTAAACAAGACCGTTCGAAATGCCGGATTGTTTTGAGAATACGACAAAATAGAACACAGACAGAAGAACATTTCATTGTATATTACAACAATTCCATCAGAATACAAGAATATACAGAGTATGAATAAATATTACATAGAAATATCAGAGATTTAATTTACATTTAAATACATCGCAGCGGAAATAATACAAAACACAACAAGAAGGAGATATACGGATACAAAGCTTTCCGGATATCGTTCCAACTGTAAGTCAGGATCCTGTGAATATAAATCTGCCAAAACCAAAACTACTAGCTGCCCGTGTCAAAATAAGGGCACCCAGAGTTTAGGTTAAAACAATAAACTCCGGATCAGTCATGGGACTGGTGTGAGAACTAAAACAGTTATTATTCTTTATTTAAAGTTAGGTAAATCAAGGGACCACGCCGTATAACACGGAACGGGTTTCCTCCCAAGAACACCAGTGAATAAAACAAACAGCGCAATGCTAAATAAAGAAAAATGAAGCTATTATAAGACCCAGGTCCCATCACACAATGCAACGCAAGCCGGAGGATAGGGTTTTTACCTTATAATAGCCAAAGAATGCTTGATACGTTTAAAAAAGATTATTTTAATAGTACTATAAGTGTATAGTGTCAAAAACAACTTCAAATCATAAGTATCAATCATAGACGGCATAAGCGCACCATCCCACTATGTCGCCATACTAGGCTCTACAAATAAAACCGCAAAAACACGTATTGGAAGCTGGATTTCCATCTGTGAACCGAGGCAAAAGATAGTCCTCAACCGATTCGAGACTCTCTAGCCCGAGCCTTAGGACCTAGACTCAGATGGGCCCTTAGATCATCAGGGTCGGTCCACCGATGTGGATTAAAATGCCTGAACACTGCGTTTCCCCGCCCTATGGGGCATAAATGAGCCAACGAATGACTCCATCGGACCCGGATCGTCCGATCTAACCGAGGCGCCTCGCAACAACAACAACCACATAAGTCAAACTAGTCAGGGCGTGTAAAACCACTAACGCCACTTCTAACTAGAAAGAAACTCATGTCCTCCCTGAGGTCCTCTCCCGTTTTTGGTTCACCCCCGGGGTGTGAGGCTCGCGAATCAATGTTACACAAAGCTATGCCACAAAGGTCGTGCTTTGATCATCACCACAAGACTTTGCTTTTCAACAGAAGCCTTGATCAATTGCCACTTAGGCATGCCACACAGGCAATTCACTCCATGCGTTTGATATCCATCAATATATAACCCATGAGCTCGTACGTCTCAGAGAAGGGCGTTAAGCAAGAGAATAAATTCTCCGCCGCCAAACAGATATATATTTAATAGAAATCAATCACACAGACTAAAATCCAATGTCAGACACACAGTCCATTTACAAGTTCGTTCTGGGTCTGAACGAAACCAGAGGCACCTAGTACCCCGCATATCCATCGATCTCCAAGTACGTCTGGACGATCACCAACTGATTCCCTCCTCTTGGGTGTACGACCCAATCAAGATCATCAGCCATCACCCAAACGACGTGAAGACCTCCGGTCTTCAACCACCGTCTTCATCTTCGACACCACGTCGAATCAGTTATTCAGAATGGGATAAACCCGGTCTTTCTGAATAACTCGCATATATAATAAACAAGTGTTACACAAACACGACATACGCCTCATTCCAATTCAGAATATTCGTTTATTCAAATATTCTTCTACTTTGGGAAAGGTTCCCATTAATTTTATCAAAGATAAATTCTTTAAATTTATTCTTTAATCTTCTTTGAATATCAATTCAAACTAGTCGGGATTAGCGAATCACACCGGAGTAATCATTTATTTTATTTCCCAATCCCCACCTATTCATCCCATGAAGTAAAACTGGTCATACTTCATATCTAACACCACAGTGTTATCGATAAATTCAATTACCATTTCACGTTCAAATCTAATTAAAGATTTAACTATCGCCTGGAGCAAAACTGGTGATACTCCCTTCTCGATCTTTTCAATCTAATTAAAGATTCATTAAAACTACACTTAGTTTTAATCTTTAACTGGGTTAAAGAATCAGTGTCATTTAAAACACGGTTCATGATAAACCCAAAATCACCTTCCATTAATTATTGGGTTAAAGAACAAGTGTTATTTAAAACACTGTTCACGATAAACCCAAAAATCAATACCAATTCAATTCCAATTAAATATCATTTAATTGGTACACTTCATTAAATCTAAATAAAAAGATTTGATCTTTTTCTCCACTGGGCTTAAGAACAGTGTTAATGAAGACACCATTCACGACAAACCCAAATCACATTTGATATTAAATACAAGGCTCTGAATAGAAAATATACCGACTTATATTCAATATCAAATTCTACAACCAACAAATATTGTATTGGAAATAACGATATTAATATATCTTTCAAATTCCCATAACAATATCTGTATAATCACGAAATCCAACATCGAAATATTCCGAAGACAATTTCGATTCAAATCCGTTCCAATGCAATTATTGGAAATTCGGTTTATTTTCAAAACCATTTCAAATTCAATTTATTTATTTTAAAAAAATAAATAAATTATTATTCTAGTTCAAAACTAGTCCATTTCGATAGAAATCTATTTTTATCTTTTCAAATTTGGAGTTTTTAATCCCAACTCTGCCCAAATCACTTCTTATGATTTTACACAAATTATTGATATTTTTAATAATTTTATCAGGGCCCGTACAGTCGATTTCCATCAACGGCCATCGAACTGCACTTACAGCGACCTTTTCTAAATTTGATTTGGTCATAATTCCAAATCCTACCATTAGATTTCAAATTTCTAGTATTCGTTAGAAAGCTCTTCTCGATACGAACCCAACGGTTCCGGTTTTAGGAGAATCCGACGGTCGGATCTCCCGCAATATCCATTCGAAGTCAATGGTCGAAATTCACAAATAGCCACAGCGCGGCGCGTTCTATTCAGACCATTATATAATATATATAATATATATAATATATATAATATATACCTCGTCGATTTCAATTCAAAACGTGCTTTATAAATCGTTTTAAATTCATTTTCAAAACGGTTTCAACTTCATATTCAATTTCAAATCAAAATTGAATATTCCAATATAAATTCGTTTTAAATTCATTTCAAATCGATTTCAATTCAATTTCAATTTAATTCGAATTTCAATTTCAATTTAATCCAATTCTTTTCAATTTCAATTTGAATTCAATTCCTTTCAATTAAATTCGAATTTCGATTATTTTCAATATAATTCAAATTTCGAAATCACTTTCAATATACATTGAAAATTGAATAAAATCGATATAAATATCGTTCACGTCAAAATGGCGTCAATCTAATCAACACGACTTCATATATTTCTATTTTTAAATATTCTATTTCAAATATTTCTTTTTCAAATATTTCTATTTCAAAACTGGAATGAGGCCCAATCAATTACCATATAATGTTGGTTATATGGATTTTCTACAACACATGTATAAAATACCAACGATAAATAATCAACCATCATCTAGAGTGCATTCTACACTGTATAAGCATCAAATATAAATATTTAACGCTTATGACAGTCTGTCAATCAATCGATCGACATACAGCTAATTATTGGGATTAGTGTATGTCATATATCATCCCAATACCCGTGTGGGGTTTCAAACAATCATACACAGATTTTATTTGTGCAGTTGGGCGATGTGCAAAATTTATCGTCCCAATCAATATCAGTCAAATGTGTGTATATAAACAAATCGTCCAATTTGTTTATTTTTATTTCATTTCATATACACGTTAAAAATTCTATTTTTAACTATATAATATTTTTCACTATAAAATATTTTATTTCGTTTCACATCACATCACACAATCAACTACATATCAAAATCAAACAAACAAGCATACAAGCCGTCCATGGTCTGTGGACGACGGGTGTCCGGTGCTACTAAACACCGTCTGCATCCTAGTATATAATTCAACTAGAAATAAATTCAAAAGTGAGAAGTTCTCACCAAAAGCTAAACCAACCGCCACGACTCTTTATATGTAGGAAATCTTCATCGTTCTTGCCTTTTGTTACTTTCGTCGTCCGTATTCACTGCATATACAAAAATCACATTTTTATATTGTTGCTATGTAAATAAAAATCATATTTTTATAATCACTCCATATGGATAAAAATCACATTTTTATGTCGCTAATCTATAGATAAAAATTCTATTTTTACACCGCTACTATATAGATAAAAATTCTATTTTTACACCACTGCTATATAGATAAAAATTCTATTTTTACAACGATGCTCATATAATAAAGATTATATTTTTAACCTTTCTATATTATAAAAATTATATTTTTATATGCCAAAAGTCGCATCTTTCTTCTTTTAAAAATCTCATCTTTCTATGTTTAAAAATATAATCTTTACTTCTTTATAAAAACCGAATTTTTACTTAAATAAAAATCAAATCTTTTTCCTAAACAAAGATCTAATCTTTTCTTGTTATAAAAACCTCATCCTTTTCAAATCAAAGATCACTTCTTTATCATTTCAAAAATATAAGCTTTACTTCATTTCAAATATAAAAATCCTAACTTTTCATTCCTATAAACACTCTAGCTTTACTGAAGTAAAAATCAGATTTTTTTTCTCAAATAAAATAAAATAAAACTGATTAAAACATTAAATAAACAAAAATAAGTAAAAAGAGAGCTTACAGGCGTTCGAAAAAGGAGGGAAAAGTGTCGCGCCTGACATGGGGTGTCGTGGTCTTCTGGCTAGGGCGCGGTGGGTGCAAACGGGTTTGGGAGGGGGCCATAGGGTTCGGCTTTGCGGGTTTTCAAGGGGGAGAGGGTACGCTAGGCGGAGAAGAGGAGGAGGGGGGGTCGTGGGTTCGTGGGTGGTGGCAGATCGGTGAAGAGGAGGGGCGACGTTGGGGTTTTAAGGGGGCACGGTTCTCGTCAGTAGGAGGGAAGGAGCAGGCGGGGAAGAAGGAGGGAGGCGCGGGTGTGACTGGGAATGGAGGCGGTGGAGGAAGGTGAGGCGGCTACGGCGAAAGCTGCCTGGGGGAGCACGAGATCGAGATCCGATTTTTTTTCTCTTTTTTTTTTAATCTGAACGGTGAAAGGGGGAGTGGGAGAATAAGGGAAGTTATATAAATATATTTATTTATTTTATTATTCAATTAAAGTTGACTTTTTATTTCAACCTCGAAACGGGACCCACCGCCTGTCGTCCATAGCTAATTACCCCCATTCCGAACACAATGGGATATGTATCATAGGCTGATACGATCGTTACAATCAGTTTTCGTCAAAATCAAAATATAACTCTTTATATTGAATTTGAATGCACATTTCAATTTACCGGGCCCACATACTAAATCTAACAATTCCCGAAAAATATTTTCTAGCTTCGTATTGACAATACGGTCCTAACAAAACTAGTTTCGTCAAATTCTGAGACCGTTTGAAAAATGACCATTTTCCAGTCGATTAAAATCAATTGAAACTGGTCAAACGCGTTTTCCTTTGCCACACTCACATATTGATTCGAAAAATTATGAAAATTGGAATCTAGCAATTACTTTACATCACGGATCCAACAATAGTGGTTTCGTCGAAAATCGAGGTCGTTTGCAAAATTTCCATTTTTAAGGGCCAGAATTCCATAGCGACTATTCTGAAAATTCATTTGGACATATCTTTTTATCCCCGCTATGAAATTTTGATTTTTCGGATTCGTTGGAAAGATATTATCAAATAGATTCTAATATTTATGGTTTCACTAAAATCCGGTTTATTTTGCACCCGGTATGTTCAATTGAATTTTGAAATCGAATTATCGAATTACCGCGCCATTTTCAATTCCTTTTATATATATAAGTAAATATTTATATTCTAACGACGATCTATATAAATATATACGTTCGAATTTCATTCAAATTAAATTTCTCGTCGATATTATTTAAAATAATTCATTTTAAATATTCAAAATTCGCTAAAATTGCCAAAATAAAAATTTTAAATTGGCTCAGATTTCCGGGTTATTACAATCTCCCCCACTTAAAACTTTTCATCCCCGGAAAGGAACGAAGCCGAAAGTTGTTTTACAAATTACCTCAACTTCCACTATTTTCGTTACGGCTTAAGTTCTTCAACTTTTTAGTTTCTAAGAACTTTTCAAATTTTTCAAAAATTTGGCTAACACCCTAAATTTTCGAAAAATTTCGCCATAACCTCCCCTGCACCGGGGACTTCGGGATATTTAATATAGCCTCCCATGGCCTTCTTCAATCCAAAAGAAAAAGAAAAAGCCAAGCGGCTAGCCAATCGGCTCATAAAATCATCATCACCCAAACAAAACAGTAACTTATGGTAAACATGTACCTATTTGTCGGGCAAACAATTTTATTCTTCTACTCTAGCCTCCTTGCTATGACCTGTTCAATATAAGTACACGTATATGCAAGCAAATGCGACCAAATTTCAATACAATTCACTTTTTGGTCAATTTGGCAAAATGGTTAAAATTTTAATTAATCAAGCCATAATCAAACAACACAACCATCAATCAATTAGTTGATTATCTTTTCAAATTCATAACTTTGATATATAGTCAAAAATCACATTTTTGATGCCAAATCACAACAATAGGCCCTATCTAATTTTGGTTCTCACACCAGTCAATTGGAAATATATAGAAACCTCACTTTCGTCACTCGAACATAAATTCTAATGATGGAGCTCCATCATCAAAATCATCTCCGGGCGATTAAAGCGTAATTCTATATCCATCCAGTATATTAAAACTTCGAATACACGCGGATCAGACGTGTATGCAAAATCTATATATACTAGATTGTCCACATCAATATAAATAAATATTCAAATACTTATAAAAGGATTTAAATTTCAAAACAAAATTTGTTTTCATTTTCAAAAATATACTCTTCGAACTCGTTCTAGGATACTACTGATCCCATCTCTAACGAGTCATTCCCATTGGATATTTAATCCAATATCTGATGAATTCTTTCGTATGGTTCAAATGTGTCTTGTCCTCTGAGCTTCGTAAACCAAAGCTCTGATACCACGTGTAGCGACAAGGAATTTCGCTCGATCCAAATCAGTCGCTAAACCGATCAAGACCGTTCGAAACGCCTGATTGTTTTGAGAACACGACAAAATAGAACGCAGACGGAAGAACATTTCATTGTATATTACAACAATTCCATCGGAATATACAGAGTATGAATAAATATTACACAGAAATATCAGAGATTTAATTTACATTTAAATACATCGCAGCGGAAATAATACAAAACACAACTAGAAGGAGATATACGGATACAAAGCTTTCCGGATATCGTTCCAGCTGTAAGTCAGGATCCTGTGAATATAAATCTGCCAAAACCAAAACTACTAGCTGCCCGTGTCAAAATAAGGGCACCCAGAGTTTAGGTTAAAACAATAAACTCCAGATCAGTCATGGGACTGGTGTGAGAACTAAAACAGTTATTATTCTTTATTTAAAGTTAGGTAAATCAAGGGACCACGCCGTATAACACGGAACGGGGTTCCTCCCAAGAACACCAGTGCATAAAATAAACAGCGCAATGCTAAATAAAGAAAAATGAAGCTATTATAAGACCCAGGTCCCATCACACAATGCATCGCAAGCCGGAGGATAAGGTTTTTACCTTATAATAGCCAAAGAATGCTTGATACGTTTAAAACAGATTATTTTGATAGTACTATAAGTGTATAGTGTCAAAAACAACTTCAAATCATAAGTAACAATCATAGTCGGCATAAGCGCCCCATCCCACTATGTCGCCATACTAGGCTCTACAAATAAAACCGCAAAAACATGTATTGGAAGCTGGATTTCCATCTGTGAACCGAGGCAAAAGATAGTCCTCAACCGATTCGAGACTCTCTAGCCCGAGCCTTAGGACCCAGACTCAGGTGGGCCCTTGGATCGTCAGGGCCGGTCCACCGATGTGGATTAAAATGCCTGAACACTGCGTTTCCCCGCCCTATGGGGCGTAAATGAGCCAACGAATGACTCCATCGGACCCGGATCGTCCGATCTAACCGAGGTGCCTCGCAACAGCAACAACCACATAAGTCAAACTCGTCAGGGCGTGTAAAACCACTGACGCCACTTCTAACTAGAAAGAAACTCATGTCCTCCCTGAGGTCCTCTCCCGTTTTTGGTTCACCACCGGGGTGTGAGGCTCGCGAATCAACGTTACACAAAGCCACGCCACAAAGGTCATGCTTTGATCATCACCACAAGACTTTGCTTTTCAACAGAAGCCTTGATCAATTGCCACTTAGACATGCCATACAGGCAGTTCACTCCATGCGTTTGATATTCATCACTATATAACCCCTGAGCTTGTACATCTCAGAGAAGGGCGTTAAGCAAGAGAATAAATTCTCCGCCGCCAAACAGATATATATTTACTAAAAATCAATCACACGGACTAAAATCCAATGTCAGACACACAGTCCATTTACAAGTTCGTTCTGGGTCTGAACGAAACCAGAGGCACCTAGAACCCCGCATATCCATCGTTCTCCAAGTATGTTTGGACGATCACCAACTGATTCCCTCCTCTTGGGTGTACGACCCAATCAAGATCATCAGCAATCACCCAAACGACGTGAAGACCTCCGGTCTTCAACCACCGTCTTCATCTTCGACACCACGTCGAATCAGTTATTCAGAATGGGATAAACCCGGTCTTTCTGAATAACTCGTGTATATAATAAACAAGTGTTACACAAACACGACATACGCCTCATTCCAATTCAGAATATTCGTTTATTCAAATATTCTTCTACTTTGGGAAAGGTCCCCATTAATTTTATCAAAGATAAATTCTTTAAATTTATTCTTTAATCTTCTTTGAATATCAATTCAAACTAGTCGGTATTAGCGAATCACACCGGAGTAATCATTTATTTTATTTCCCAATCCCCACCTATTCATCCCATGAAGTAAAACTGGTCATACTTCATATCTAACACCACAGTGTTATCGGTAAATTCAATTACCATTTCACGTTCAAATCTAATTAAAGATTTAACTATCGCCTGGAGAAAAACTGGTGATACTCCCTTCTCGATCTTTTCAATCTAATTAAAGAATCATTAAAACTCCACTTAGTTTTAATCTTTAACTGGGTTAAAGAATCAGTGTCATTTAAAACACGGTTCACGATAAACCCAAAATCACCTTCCATTAATTATTGGGTTAAAGAACAAGTGTTATTTAAAACACAGTAAAATAACACTTGTTCACGATAAACCCAAAAATCAATACCAATTCAATTCCAATTAAATATCATTTAATTGGTACACTTCATTAAATCTAAATAAAAAGATTTAATCTTTTTCTCCACTGGGCTTAAGAACAGTGTTAATGAAGACACCATTCACGACAAACCCAAATCACATTTGATATTAAATACAAGGCTCTGAATAGAAAATATACCGGTTTATATTCAATATCAAATTCTACGACCAACAAATATTGTATTGGAAATAACGATATTAATATATCTTTCAAATTCCCATAACAATATCTGTATAATCACGAAATCCAACATCAAAATATTCCGAAGACAATTTTGATTCAAATCCGTTCCAATGCAATTATTGGAAATTCGGTTTATTTTCAAAACCATTTCAAATTCAATTTATTTATTTTAGTTCAAAACTAGTTCATTTCGATAAAAATCTATTTTTATCTTTTCAAGTTTGGAGTTTTTCATCCCAACTCTTCCCAAATCACTTCTTATGATTTTACACAAATTATTGATATTTTTAATAATTTTATCAGGGCCCGTACAGTCGATTTCCATCAACGACCATCGAACTGCACTTACAGCGACCTTTTCTAAATTTGATTTGGAAATAATTCCAAATCCAACCGTTAGATTTCAAATTTCTAGTATTCGTTAGAATGCTCTTCTCGATACGAACCCAACGGTTCCAGTTTTAGGAGAATCCGACGGTCGGATCTCCCGCAATATCCCTTCGAAGTCAATGGTCGAAATTCACGAACTGCCGCAGCGCGGCGCGTTCTATTCAGGCCATTATATTATATATATAATATATATAATATATACTTCGTCGATCTCAATTCAAAACGTGCTTTATAAATCGTTTTAAATTCATTTTCAAAATGGTTTCAGCTTCATATTCAATTTCAAATCAAAATTGAATATTCCAATATAAATTCGTTTTAAATTCATTTCAAATCGATTTCAATTTAATCCAATTCTTTTCAATTTCAATTTGAATTCAATTCCTTTCAATTAAATTCGAATTTCGATTATTTTCAATATAATTCAAATTTCGAAATCACTTTCAATATACATTGAAAATTGAATAAAATCGATATAAATATCATTCACGTCAAAATGGCGTCAATCTAATCAACACGGCTTCATATATTTCTATTTTTAAATATTCTTTTTCAAATATTTCTATTTCAAAACTGGAATGAGGCCCAATCAATTACCATATAATGTTGGTTATATGGATTTTCTACAACACATGTATAAAATACCAACGATAAATAATCAACCATCATCTAGAGTGCATTTTACACTGTATAAGCATCAAATATAGATATTTAACGCTTATGACAGTCTTTCAATCAATCGATCGACATACAGCTAATTATTGGGATTAGTGTATGTCATATATCATCCCAATACCCGTGTGGGGTTTCAAACAATCATACACAGATTTTATTTGTGCAGTTGGGCGATGTGTAAAATTTATCGTCCCAATCAATATCAGTCAAATGTATGTATATAAACAAATCGTCCGATTTGTTTATTTTTATTTCATTTTATATGCACGTTAAAAATTCTATTTTTAACTATATAATATTCTTCACTATAAAATATTTTCTTTCGTTTCACATCACATCACACAATCAACTACACATCAAAATCAAACAAACAAGCATACAAGCCGTCCATGGTCTGTGGACGACGGGTGTCGGGTGCTACTAAACACCGTCTACATCCTAGTATATAATTCAACTAGAAATAAATTCAAAAGTGAGAAGTTCTCACCAAAAGCTAAACCAACCGCCACGATTCTTCATATGTAGGAAATCTTCATCGTTCTCGCCTTTTGTTACTTTCGTCGCCCGTATTCACTGCATATACAAAAATCATATTTTTACATTGTTTCTATGTATATAAAAATCATATTTTTATAATCACTCCATATGGATAAAAATCATATTTTTATGCCGCTAATCTATAGATAAAAATTCTATTTTTACACCGCTACTATATAGATAAAAATTCTATTTTTACAACGATGCTCATATAATAAAGATTATATTTTTAACCTTTCTATATTATAAAAATTATATTTTTATATGCCAAAAGTCGCATCTTTCTTCTTTTAAAAATCTCATCTTTCTATGTTTAAAAATATAATCTTTACTTCTTTATAAAAACCGAATTTTTACTTAAATAAAAATCAAATCTTTTTCCTAAACAAAGATCTATTCTTTTCTTGTTATAAAAACCTCATCCTTTTCAAATCAAAGATCACTTCTTTATCATTTCAAAACTATAAGCTTTACTTCATTTCAAATATAAAAATCCTAACTTTTCATTCCTATAAACACTCTAGCTTTACTGAAGTAAAAATCAGATTTTTTTTTCTCAAATAAAATAAAATAAAACTGATTAAAACATTAAATAAACAAAAATAAGTAAAAAGAGAGCTTACAGGCGTTCGAAAAAGGAGGGAAAAGTGTCGCGTCTGACATGGGGTGTCGTGGTCTTCTGGCTAGGGCGCGGTGGGTGCAAACGGGTCTGGGAGGGGGCCGTAGGGTTCGACTTTGCGGGTTTTCAAGGGGGAGAGGGTACGCTAGGCGGAGAAGAGGAGGAGGGGGGTCGTGGGTTCGTGGGTGGTGGTGGATCGGTGAAGAGGAGGGGCGGCGTTAAGGTTTTAAGGGGGCACGGTTCTCGTCAGGAGGAGGGAAGGAGCAGGCGGGGAAGAAGGAGGGAGGCGCGGGTGTGACCGGGAATGGAGGCGGTGGAGGCAGGTGAGGCGGCTACGGCGAGAGCTGCCTGGGGGAGCACGAGATCGAGATCCGGTTTCTCTCTCTCTTTTTTTTAATCTGAACGGTGAAAGGGGGTGTGGGAGAATAAGGGAAGTTATATAAATATATTTATTTATTTTATTATTCAATTAAAGTTGACTTTTTATTTCGACCTCGAAACGGGACCCACCGCCTGTCGTCCATAGCTAATTACCCCAATTCCAAACACAATGGTATATGTATCGTAGGCTGATTCGATCGTTACAATCAGTTTTCGTCAAAATCAAAATATAACTCCATATATTGAATTTGAACGCGCATTTCAATTTACTGGGCTCACATACTAACTCTAACAATTCCCGAAAAATATTTTCTAGCTTCGTATTAACGATACGGTCCTAACAAAACTAGTTTCGTCAAATTCTGAGACCATTTGAAAAATGACCATTTTCCAGTCGATTAAAATCAACTGAAACTGGTCAAATGCGTTTTCCTTTGCCACACTCACATATTGATTCGAAAAATTATGAAAATTGGAATCTAGCAATTACTTTACATCACGGATCCAACAAAAGTGGTTTCGTCGAAAACCGAGGTAGTTTGCAAAATTTCCATTTTTAAGGGCCAGAATTCCATAACGACTATTCTGAAAATTCATTTGGACATATCTTTTTATCCCCGCTATGAAATTTTGATTTTTCAGATTCGTTCGAGAGACATTATCATATAGATTATAATATTTTTGGTTTCACTAAAACCCGGTTTATTTTGCACTCGGTATGTTCAGTTGAATTTTGAAATCGAATTATCGAACTACCACACCATTTTCAATTCCTTTTATATATAAATAAATATTTATATTCTAACGACGATCTATATAAATATATACGTTCGAATTCTATTCAAATTAAATTTCTCGTCGATATTATTTAAAATAATTCATTTTAAATATTCAAAATTCGCTAAAATTGCCAAAATAAAAATTTTAAATTGGCTCAGATTTCCGAGTTATTACAGATGACCAAGTTTGCAGTGCCAAAGATCAAAAATATTTTTGCTGCTATCACCTTTGTCCAATACATTCAAATTACATTGTTTATCTACTTTTATGACATTGTTGTTCTTAATAGTGTTGAACTTGTATAGTCCTCCAGTCATGTTACCCTATAAAATGGGTTCCTTGGTTAGAATGTCCTTAACTAAGCAGTATTGAGGGTGAAATTCAAAGAAGACAATGTTATCATGAGCAAATTGAGAAACACTATTTTTTTAAAATCTTTGGTACTCTTAATAAATTGTGCAAATATAGTTATCTCTTGCCATTTATACTAGCATTACCAATATGAGTAATAAAAATGCACTTACCATTATCCAATAAAATGGAATGATTACCTCTATAGTCTATGTTTCCAAGATTCAGATTGTCCAAATTATTTGTGATATGATGAGTAGCTCCTAAATCTGGATACCAGCTATCTTCTTGCAATATGTCCAATTTTGCTATGTCATTCCGATTGTTGTTTCTACTTGCATTATCTTGACTGTTAATTTCATATTGTGATTAGGCAATGTTGTCATTTGGATTGCCATTGTTTCTCTGATTTTGGTTTGATGTGTAATCAATATTGAATCTAAAGTAGCAGTTTAATGTTGTATGACCCATCTTTTCACATATTTGGCACTTTGGTATGTTAGAGTTATTCCACCTACCTTTGCCTCTGGCTCTTCTTGCACCACCTCCTCTTTGGTAAGATTGATCATTTCTATTATTATTATCATGATCCTCACCTTTAAAACCAGTAGTGAAATTAACAGAATAACCTGTTTCTTGAAGTTTCTTTGCATCTATCCTTACTTCATGAGCAAGTAAAATTGAATTTACTTAATCTATTAGTGGAACAATTTTTTGAGTGGTTATAACTGCCACAATTGTTTCATAATCATTGCTTAGGTCATTAACCAGATACAAAACTTGATCATTATTAGGAACTTTTTTCCAGTTGCATTCATCAAGTCATACAATTTTTTGACTTTTGAGATATACTCTCTCATTGATAAATTTTCCATTTTCATACTTTGCAACTGATTCTTGTAATGTAGAACTTTTGCAGAAGATTGATTATTGAACTCTCTTTCAACAGTAGTCCAAATATCATGTGCATAACTACATCCAATAACTTGGGGTGATAAACTTGCACTTATAGATGATAATAACCATGAATTGATGAGTCTATCTTGCCTATGATACTTTATATACTTTTCATTTGCAATTGTTCTATTGTTTTCATCAGTAATGAATTTGGATGGTATATCTACAGTGCCAAGAATATACCCTTCTAGACCATAACCTTGAATAGGTGTCTCAACTTGTAATTTCCAAAGAAGATAATTATCTTCTTCAAGATGTACAATAATTAATTGGCTTTGGGGACTAATTACTGTTTTTACTAATTGTTGAACAGATTAATTAGTAAGAGGAGTATCTATAGCATTGTCTGATGCCACATAAATTTCTTCATCACCCATTGAATACAGGAAGATGATGACAATAGGACTTATTCAATAGAAATAATCAATATTAGAATGAAAAATAACGAAAATGATCAGGAATCTAAGTATGATCACTCAAACAGGTATGTATCATACGATTTTTTTAATGATGAATGATTTTTTATATCAATACCTTTCTACAAAGTTTTCCTGGCACGACACTTACTTGTTTGATGATTTCTTGATTGTTTTCTTGGTGATCCTTGTTGTTGATATACAGAGGATATAACTAATTGGTATGATGCAGCCTGGTCTTAATGATAATCAGGATTTCTGGGCATGGCACAAATTAGTGAACTTATATTCTCTCTCAAATGATGAGGAACACCCTCTTATGAGCCGTACTCAGATGATGATGCTAAAATCTAATGAGTATGAAGATCCAAAATGCAACAACAGAATCAATGTGCCGTTAGGCTATGAGATCTGATACCAAGATAGAAATTTGAGTTGATTAATGATGAAGAATTTTTTGTGGAGAAATGGGAGCAAGAAGATGTCGTTGATTGAATTGTAAAAGTGCTTTATTCAATGCTACTAAAAGAATAATGTTTGGTGTACAATGCCATGTAAATATATAGGCATTACTTTACAGGCTTTAGCATCACGTTACAGGCTTTAGAAATAAATGAATTTGTAAATGGGCTATGCCCATGCCCAAATATATGGGTTTACATATAAGATATACTGAACGATGGTTGAACCGACATTTCCAATAGGACCAAAGGCGGAGGAGATATTGGAGGGGACAGAGGAATGATAGATATATGAATGCTAACATCATTCCGTTGTTTCTCAAAATACGAAAAATAATAAGAAGTTTTCTTTTTCTTTTTGTGTGTTAACTTCGTTGTTTTTCATGATATATGTGTGTCATTCGTAGTTTTGTATGTATCAAAACCGAAAATTAAAAATTGTAAACCAAATGCACCCTTAGTTTTGCAAAGTTGGGTTTCACTGACTTAGTTTTGCACCTCTGCACATTAATGCAAATAGTGTTTGCAAACTCAGTTTGCTAATGCTAGCTGAGTTTACTTATTTAGCTTATGTCTTTTTCACAAAATCAGTTTGTGAATTCATGAATATAAAAAAAGCACAAGAACCATAGTTGTAACTTAGTACCAGCCTTTTGGTTTTGAAGAGTTTTAATTGAGTGTTTATATTGAATGCAGGAAATTATTAAGTTGCAGTTTTGGATGGTCGTATTAGACATTGAAGAATCTGCAAAACTATCCGAGTTTGAAGTGAATGATCCAGACTGGTATGTTAGCCATAGTAAATTTTTAATGTATTTTGAAATTAGCTCATGTTGTAATATTATTTGAAAACGAAATTACAGTATTTAAGATATGTAAATCAATGATCTATGATTTATTATACTTAATTTGCGGAGCATTTTAAAATTTGGATGGAATATTTGTGATGGATTATGTGTGGTATTGAAATAATGTGGATCGTATATTATACTTCATTTGCCAAAATTATAGTAGTATTAGTAGTGCAAGAATTGTTAAAATCATAATTTCGTATTAGTAACTTATACATATGTTACAATTAGCAACGCTTACATATGTTACAAAGCAAATGGTTGATAATACTAGTCAACGTTTTGTAACACTTATATGTGTTATCTAATAACATAGCAACAACGCTTTATAAGCATGGCTAAGATATAGTTTGCTAGCACTTATAAGTGTCACAAATTTGTTCCTTCAATTCCTCACAGGTTATTGGCAACACACACAAAAAATGTTGTGAAAATTATTTACAACACTTTTAAGTATTAGAAATTGCCTGTTTTAATGTAGTGATTAATTACTTTGGTTCGAAGCAATTTCAAAACGCGGGAGTAAACAGGGATTAAGAGGCATTATTAGGAAATAGAAGTCTTCGAACCAAAATATTTAGTTTTGCACCATTATGGTGTTCGAAGCAAAATAGTTAGTTAGGGTTGTTTTGTATTTGCAAAATAAAGGCTTCGAGTGTAACAACCCGAATTCCGATAGACCGGTTTTTTTTCAAAATTCTAATCTATTGAAACTCGTGTTGGTTTGTCTGGTATCCTGCAGAAAAGACAAAGATAATAAATATATCAGAGCTCAGAAAATATTTTACAACAGAATGGAATAATATATAATATAATCAAATACAACCTTACCCAGATAATAATACTGCTTAACCAATATCCAAAGCTATCTTATCTCTGCCGCAGATCTAACCTACGAGTGTGTTATGAGAAGGGTGTCAGAACACAAGTTTTGCTGACTGGATTTAAACTACATATTTTGGATAATCCTACATATACCGTTCAATTAAAAATTTCTTATTTATTAGGTTTCTTAGGTTAACAACATTCAAGACTTACAAACACGTCGTACCCATCTACTTCCCAGTAGATTACCCTAATACAGTATAAATGTAGCTACACCAATATTATGGTACACCCCATGGTACCCCACTCGCACGGTCTCCGCCGTAATGCCACAAAAATATACGTAGTTCCTCATCCTATGTTGAAACGACGTACAAATCTCTGTATAATAGCGCTACGTTCCGCATAAAATCGCCATCGCCATGCTACGTAAGCATATAAACTGCCATCTTTGAACCATTTGATCGGATCAAATTCCATCACAGAGTAATGCCCTAGAGTCTACGATACACCACCCGGAGCAGACATGCATGTATCTAGACTTTCTTACGTACGTATCGTTAATTGTACTCAATGCCTCAACCTTGATGATACACCATCTGGAAACGATACCAAATGAAAGGACTCGTAACTTCCTCGTGAAGGAAAGAGCGGATACTTTGAGAACAACACACAAATGAACGCAGACGGAAGAACATTTCATTGCTTATTACAACAATTCCATCAAAATTCAAGAATATACAGAGTATGAATAAATGAATTACATTCGATAAATATCAAAGATTACAATAAATTACATAGCAGCGGAAAATAATACAAAGCACAACTGAAGGTGATATACGGATACATAGCTTTCCGGATATCATTCCAGCTGTAAACCAGGCTCCTGTGAATATAAATCTGCAAAACCAAAACAACTAGCTGCCCGTGTCGAAAATAAGGGCACCCAGAGTTTAGGTTAAAACAATAAACTCCAGGTCAGTCATGTGACTGGTGTGAGAACTAAAATAGTTATTTAAAACTGTACTTTAAAAGAGAGTAATTCAAGGGACCACGCCGTATAACACGGGACGGGTTTCCTCCCCAGAATACCAGTGCATAGAATAAACAACGCAATGCTTTTTCGAAAAATGAAGCTATTATAAGACCCAGGTCCCATCACACAATGCAACGCAAGCCGGAGGATAGGGTTTTCCCTTATAATAGCCAAATATGCTTGGTACGTTTAAAACAAATCATTTGACACTAGTGTAAGTGTATAGTGTCAAAACATTTTCAATCATAAATATTAATCATAGACGGCATGGGTACCATATATCATGTCGCCATACTAGTTCTACAATTAAAACAGAAATACACGTATTGGAAATTGGATTTCCGTCATGAGTCGAGGCAAGGGGCAAGCTCCTCTTCGCTTTCGAGACACTCTAGCAAATGTCTTAGGGCTACGCACTCTGGGAAGCCCTTGGATCTTCAGGGCCGGTCCTCTCTTACGTTTGAGGATTGGAAATTCCTGAACACACGTTTCCCGGTCCTTACAGACCTAAAATCGAGGCGCCTCATCCAACAACCACATAGGTGAAAAGTATATAAATGTCAGGGCTGGTAAGTCACTGACACCACCAAAGCTAGAAAGAAACGTTGTGCTCTCCCTGCAGTCCTTATCCCATTTTTAACTCATACCAAGGTGTGAGGCTCGCGAATTCACGTTATACACAAAGCTACGCCACAAAGGCCATGCTTTGATCATCAACCATAAGTCTTTGCTTTTCAATAGAAGCCTTGATCCATGCAACTCAGCGTGCCACACAGGAAATTCATGCCATGCGATTGATATCTATCGACATATAACCTCTAAGCTCGTATGTCTCAGAAAAGGGCGTTAAGCAAGAGAATAAATTCTCCGTCGCCAAACAGATATATATTTAACAGAAATCAATCAACAAAGAATAAAATCCAATGTTAGACACACAATCCATTTACAAGTTCGTTCTGGGTCTGAACGAAACCGGAGGCACTTTCCTCGCATATCAATCGATCTCCAAGTACGTCTGGACGACCACCAACTGATTCCCTCATCTTGGGTGTACAGCCCAATCAAGATCATCAGTAATCACCCAAACGATGTGAAGACTTCTGGTCTTCAACCACCGTCTTCATCTTCGACATATCATCAAATCGGTTATTCAGAATGGGTGTAAACCCGGCCTTTCCGAACAACCCGCGTATATTATAAAAAAATGTTACCAAAACACAACATACGCCTCATTCCAATTCATTAGTCACTAACCGTAAATCAGTAAGAGAGCAATTCCCCAAATATTAACCCCGAAGGCCGAAACCAACATCAGATCAATACCCAGGAAACCATTCTTCTTAACTAACCTACAGCTAGTTTCTAAATTTCAATTCTTAGGGAAAGGTTCCCATTAATTTTATCCAAGATAAATTCTTTAAATTTATTCTTTAATCTTCCTTTGGATGTCATTTCAAACCAAATTATGGTTTTTCCAAACTAGTCGAGATTAGCAAACCACACCGAAGTAATTATGTGATGATCCCAAAATCCGAGGGGCGGTATTAAGGATAATCATTGGAATATAACACATCAATCATCATAGCAGAGTACAGATAATAGCAGAAACAATAAATAGAATAATTTTACATGGATATGACAGCGGAATCACAACATGTAATAACATCAGAATAGCACAGCGTAGGATATAACTTAGTAAATAAAAGGGAAGTGATCAGTCATCATCGCCAGAGGCGGAATACATACATGCAGTGAGACATAATAAGGGTATCAGTCTACATCGCCGAAGGCGGTACATATACATACGATAATAAGTACTGAAAGTAAAGCAGTCTGCATCGCCAGTGGCGGAATCATAATATAAGTACAATAATGGCGGAAAATGTCAAAGTCGTCTCTGTGAAGTCAGCCTCGCCATGAGCCAACTCTATGCAACAGTGCAGAGCCAAAAACAACCTGTCACCTGTGAACTAGGCTGCCCGTGTGAAAATAAGGGCACTTGCATTTGCAAAGTGAAACAAACAACGAGTCAGTCATGGGGACTGGTATGAGGAATCTATTTAACAGTTTAAACAACAGTAATAAGCAAATCATAGTACCACGCCACTTTCGCGGAACGGGTTTACTCCAGTGATTGCTAGTGCATTTAAAACAAAGTAAATTCTTTAAAACAACGCAATGCTTTTTAAAAGAATGAAGCCATTATAAGACTCAAGTCCCATCATACAATGCAACGCAAGCCGGAGGATAGAGTTTTACCTTGTAATGGCCAAATATGCTTGATACATATAAAGCAAAATCATTTGATATTATTACTAGTGCATATATGTTTCAAAAATGAATAGCATCATAAATATCAATCATAGGCGGCATAAGTGCCCCGTACCACTATGTCGCCATACTAGTTCTACAATCGAGTCCGCTATTTCGTATTGGAAATTGGATTTCCGTCATGAGTCGAGGCAAGGGGCAAGCTCCTCTCCGCTTCGAGACATTCTAGCAAATGCCTCAGGACTACACACTCTGGGTAACCCCGGATCTTCAGGGCCGGTCCTCTCTTACGTTTGAGGATTAGTTATTCTTGAACACACGTTTCCCGGTCCTTACAGACCTATAATCGAGGAGCCTCGCATTCCAACAACCACATAGGTGAAAAATAGATATAAATGTCAGGGCTGGTAAGTCACTGACATCACCATAGCTAGAAAGAAACGTCATGCACTCCTTGGGTCCTTATCCCGTTTTTGACTCATACCGAGGTGTGAGGCTCGCGAATCCACGCTATACACAAAGCCAGGCCACGTAGACCGTGCTTTGATCATCATCCACAAGACTTTGCTTTGCAACAGAAGCCTTGATCACAGCATCTTGGCATGCCACATAGGCAGTCCACTCCATACGATTGATTTCCATCGATATATAACCTATGAGCTTGTACGTCTCAGAGAAGGGCATTAAGCAAAAGAATAAATTCTCCACCGCCAAACATATATATATTTAATAGAGATCAATCAGTATAGAACAAAATCCAATGTCAGACACACAGTCCATTTACAAGTCCGTTCTGGGTCTGAACGAAACTGGAGGCGTCAATTCCTCGCATATCCGTACAATCAACACATATGTTCAGACGGCTACTACTTCCGTTCCTTTACGGTAGCTACTCCGGTCAGGTACCTCAGCGGCGCCCATCCAACCGATACGAAGATCGTCGGTCTTGAATCGTCTTTGCATTTTCCAATTCGAATCGCTCGATAAATTATCTGAAATGAGGGTTAGCTCGGCCTTTTCAAATAATTCACGTAATTAGAATTTAAATCGATTCTTTCCGTGGTTATATTATTCGACATCCATCTTTCAGTTCTTTAGTGTTATTTTCGTGTCAAGCACATACAACCATCAAATATCAAACAATTCAAGCCCAATTGGTCTATTTGCAATCTATGTTGCTTATAATATTTTACAACGATTTTTCGCCATTTTTATTTATTTAAAAATGGCCATATTTAATTAAACGACGTTTCAGGTCGTGCCGTGGCATTGTTTTTCCCCTAATTTGTTTTACACATATCAGAAAATCTAACCGTTGGATTTCTACAAAGTCTATATCAGTGGGAAGATATTCTCAAAGCGAACCCAACGGTTCCAGTTTCGTGAGAATCCGACGGTCGGATCTTCCACACTAGTCGTTTGAAGTTACGGTTTCAAAATTCGAACTGCAGCATCGTTATTCGATTTAATTTAATTATATTTATATTTATATATAAATATGAACGATTCTAGCGCTGTTTTTCTTCAGATTTGAATTAAACATTCCGGACAATCCAACCGTTGGATTTTTACAAGGTTGGTGCCGTTGGGAAGATATTTCCAAGGCGAAACCAGCGGTTACGCACCAAGATATTTCCAACTCAAAATCAAACCCAACGGCTGTCGCCCCTAGCTAAATACTCCCATTCCGGACACAATGGGATATGTTTCGTTGGCCAATTCGATTGTTACAGTCAGTTATTTTTCAAATTAAAATATAAAACATTCAATATTTAATTTGAACGTACATTTCAATTTGCCAGGGCCACAAACTGAATCAAAAAAAATCCAGAAAAATAAATCTAGCTTTGCTTTGACGATATGGTCCTAACAAAACCAGTTTCGTCAAATTCTGAGCTCGTTTGAAAAATGGCCATTTTTAGGTCTGCCCATTTTAACAAAAATTGTCCAATCACATTTTCTTTTGCCCCGCTCACATACTAGCTTCAAAAATTATGAAATTTGAAACTTAGTAATAATTTGACATCCCGGACCCAACAAAAGTGGTTTCGTCGAATTCCGAGGTCGTATGCAAAATATCAATTTTCAGGGGTTATATATGCTATATAGCGACCTTTCTGAAAATTCAATTGGCCATAACTTTTGATTACCGTTATGAAACTTCGATTTTTCAGATTCGTTAGAAAGGTATTCATAGACTGATTTAAATATTTTCAGTTTCGCTAAAATCCGTTATATTGTCCACCCAGTACAGTCAGACAAAGTTTGTATTCAAAATTTCAAACTGCAATACTATACCTAATTCTTTATTTTATTAAAATAAGCTATTTCAATTATTCAAATTCTTTGGTAATAACCAATTTTAAAAATTTTAAATTGGTTCACATTTTCCGGGTTATTACAAATTATTTATTTTATTTCCCAATCCCAACCTATTCATCCCATGAAGCAAAACTGGTAATACTCCATATCTAACACCACGGTGTTATCGGTAAAATTAATTACCACTTCACGTTCAAATCTAATTAAAGATTTAACTATCGCTTGGAGAAAAACTGGTGATACTCCATTCTCGCTCATTTTCCAAATTTGATAATTTAAATTATCAATTCACATTTCAATCTAATTGCAGATTCCTTAAAACTCCTTTTTTCGGGTTAAAGAACTAATGTCATTTAAAACACAGTTCACGATAAACCCAAATCACATTCCATTTATTATCGGGTTAAAGAATAAGTGTTATTTAAAACACTGTTCACGATAAACCCACAAATCAATTCTATTTAAAACCCATTTCAAATCCAATTTATTTATTTAAAATAAATTGGTTTTTAGTTCTAAACTAGTTCATTTCGATAAAAATCTATTTTTATCTTTTCAAATACAGAGTTTTTCATCCCAATTTCCCCCAAATCATTTCTTATGATTTTACAAAAATTTCTACAATTTTTAATAATTTTATCAAGGCCCGTACAGTCGATTTCCATCAACGGCCATCGAACTGCACTTACAACGACCTTTTTCCAATTTGATTTGGACGTATCTCCAAATCCAACCGTTAGATTTCAAATTTCTAATATTCGTTAGAAAGCTCTTTTCGATACGAACCCAACGGTTCTGGTTTTAGGAGAATCCGACGGTCGGATCTCCCGTAATGTCCGTTCGAAGTCAATGGTCGAAATTTACAAACTACCGCGGCGCGGCGCGTTCTATTCAGGCCATTATATTATACATATAATATATATAATATATATTTCGTCGATTTCTATTTAAAACGAATTTTATGAATAGTTTTAAATTCGTTTCAAAAACATTTCAACTTCCATTCCCAATTCAAATCAAAATTGAATTTTTCCTTATAAATTCGTTTTAAAATTCATTTCAATTCAATTAAAATTTCGATTCAATTTGAATTCATTTCAAATCTATTTTTATTCTAATTCAATTCGTTTTCAATTCAATTTGAATTCGTTATATATTCAATTCAATTCGTTATATATTCAATTCAATTCGAATTCGTTATATATTCAATTCAATTCGAATTCGTTATATATTCAATTCAATTCGAATTCGTTTCTATATATTCGATTTTTAAATCTCTTTCTAATATTCATTCTAAAACGAATATAATCGGTATAAATATCGTTCGCGTCAAAATAGCGCATCTCTAATCAACACGGCTTTATATATCTCAATAATTTCGTTATTCTATTCAACAAATGAATATTTATTTTATTCAATACGTGAATCTATATTTTTGTCAACACATGACTAATCTCAATGAATGAGTACTGTCCACGTGTGACTATTTTTGTTATTTAATATATTTTATAAAAATTATGGTATCTATCGTTTGATTTCAAATCAGACTCCAACCGTAAATTAGTAAGAGAACGATTCCCTGAATATTAACCCCGAAGGCCGAAACCAACATCAGATCAATATCCAGGAGACCACTCATCTCATCTATTTTCCAGTTAATTTCTAATTTTATATATGATAAAGATGTAAATTTTATTGTTAAAATACTTCGTTCAACACATGACTAATCTCAATGGATGAGTACTGTCAACACATGAACCTTTATTTTATAATGATAAAGATGTAAATTTTATTGTTAAAATATTTTGTTCAACACATGACTAATCTCAACGAATGAGTACAGTATAATATTCTTTATTTTCCCAATTGGAATGAGGCCCAATCAATTTCCATATAAAGTTAATTATATGGATTCCATACAACACATGTATATAATAGCAACGATAAATAATCAACCATCAGCCAAAGTGCACTACACTGTATAAGCATCAAATATAGATATCTAATGCTTACAACAGCCTGTCAATCAATTGATCGACATATAACTAATTACTTGGATTAATGTATGTCGTATTTCATCCCAATACCCATGTGGGGTTTTCAAATCAACAAACACAGATTTTATTTGTGTAGTTGGGCGATGTTTAAAATTTATCATCCCAATCAATGTCCTTCAAATAGGTGTACATAAACAAACCGTCCGGCTTGTAAATGAATATTTATTTATTCACATTCACGTTAAAAATTATATTTTTAACGATAAATTATTTTATTCAACCCATGAATATTCTATTCGGTTCATTTATTAAATAAAATGATATCTTTATTTTTTTTCTAACTTATTTTAGAAAATTTCGACGGCATAACGGCACGATACTAGAAACGGGACAAGGCCTAGCCTTATCCCCGGTCTAGTGATGGCCCACGCCATACACAAATCAATCAAATCAATTTCAATTCACCAAACAATTCAAATTCAAATCAAATTCTCTAACCAATCTATGCAACCTAACAAACAAGTCCATGGTCTGTGGACGATGGTGTTGGGTGCTACTAAACACCGTCTGCATCCTAGTATATATATTTATAACTAGAAAAGAAAATTTTGAGTGAGAAGTTCTCACAGAATAGCTAATCCAACGCCCTGACTCTTCTTATGTAGGAATCTTCGCCTTTCTCGCCTTTTGTCATTTTCGTTGCCCGTATTCTCTACATATATAAAAATCACATTCTTACTTCGCTATTCAATATATAAAAATCGAATTTTTACTTTGCTATTCAATATATAAAAATCGAATTTTTACTTTGCTATTCAATATATAAAAATCGAATTTTTACTTTGCTATTCAATATGTAAAAATCGAATTTTTTACTTTGCTATTCAATATATAAAAATCGAATTTTTACTTTGCTATTCAATATATAAAAATCGAATTTTTACTTTCACTTCATTATAAAAATTATATTTTTACATTGGTCTTCTCCTAATAAAGATTATATTTTTACTACTCTACTTGAATAAAAATCATATTTTTATTATCATACCTATATAAAAATCATATTTTTATTATCTATAACTATAAATAAACATCGTTTCTTCATCTACTAAAAATCAAATCTTTTTGTAAGTAAATAAAATCAGTTTTTAATAACTATATAAAATCAGTTTTAATAAGCAAATAAAATCAGTTTTGATAAGCCAATAAAATAAGTTTTTAATAAGCAAATAAAATCAGTTTTTAAAAGCAAACTAAATCAGTTTTTAATAGCAACCAAAATCAGTTTTTAATGAAATGAAAACTTACAGTGTTCGATTTATGGAAGGGAGAGGGGTTTGCTTGAAGAAAAGGGCTGCTGCGTCACTGGAAGAAGGGAGGGGGTCTCGCGCGCGTTCGTCGGAGCAGGCTCCGGTTGGTGGCGGGTTTTACCGGGTGCGGGTTCTCGTCGGTGGGGTCTTCGACTGGGGCGCGGTTGACTGAACAGCGAAGGGAAGGAGGAGAAGAGGAAGAAGAGGAGGGTGGATGACCGTGGTGGGTGGCGCGCTCTGGCGCGACGGCTGGGGGATGGCAGGTCGACGACGACGGGGTGGATTAGGTCATCGTTTTTTTTTTAAGTTGAAAACGATAATCTGATTTGGCAAAGGGAGTGGGGGAGAGGGGGGTATGTGTAAAGAAGGATATTATTATATATATTATATTAATATTTATTTTCCAAAGGTGTTGACTTTTCATTCGTCCTCCAAACGAGACCCAACGACTGTCGCCCCTAACGTACTACCCCCATTCCGAACACAATGGGATATGTACCGTTCGCTGATTCGATCGTTTCGATCAGTTTCCGTCAAAAGCAACATATAACTCTATATATTGAATTTGAACGTGCATTTCAATTTACTGGGGCCACATACTAACTCTAAAAATTCCCGAAAAATATTTTTTAGCTTCGTATTGATGACACAGTCTTAACAAAACTAATTTCGTCGAATTCTGAGACCGTTGGAAAAATGATCATTTTCCAGTCGATTAAAATCAACTAAAACTGGTCAAACGCGTTTTCCTTTGCCACGCTCACATGTTAATTCAAAAAATTATGAAATTTGAAACCTAGCAATAATTTTACATCCCGGATCCAACAAAAGTGGTTTCATCGAAATTCGAGGTCGTTTGCAAAATTTCCATTTTTAAGGGCTTGAATTCCATAGCGACTATTCAGAATTTTCAACTGGACATATCTTTTGATTCCCGCTATGAAATTTTGATTTTTCGGATTCGTTGGAAAGATATTCTCAATTAGATCCTATTATTTTTGGTTTCGTTAAATTCCGTTTTGTTTTTCACCCGGTATGTTCAATTGAAGTTTGAAATCGAATTATCGAACTACCGCGCCATTTTCAATTCCTATTTATAATTATATATAATTATTTATATTCTAACGACGACGTATATAAAATATACGTTCGAATTCTATTCAAAATAAATTTTTTGTTGTTATTATTTAAAATAATCTATTTTAATTATTCAAAATTCGCTAAAATTGCCAAAATAAAAATTTTAAACTGGCTCAGAATTTCCGGGTTATTACAATCGCCCCCACTTAAAATTTTTCGTCCCCGAAAAGGAACGAAGCCGAAAGTGGTTTGATTTATCAGCTCTACGTTCGATCTGGCTTCCATTCTCCAACTTTTCAGTTTCTGAGAATTTTCAAATTTTCAAAAATTTGGCTAACACCCTAAATTTTCGAAAAATTTCACCATAACCTCCCCTGCACCGGGAGCCACGGGAAAATCCCGAAATTGCCATACAGGCCTTCTGATCTCAAAAAGAAAAAGAAAAAGCCAAGCGGCTAGCCAATAGGCTCATAAAATCATCATTACCCAAACAAAACAGTAAATTATAGTAAATATGTACCTATTTGTCGGGCAAACAAATTTTATTCTCTACTCTAGCCTCTTTGCTATGACCTGTTCATTGTAAGTACTTGTATATGCTAGGAAATGCAATTAGGCATAATGGTTCAAAATTATCAAACAAATAAACAAACAACTCAACCATCAATCGATTAGTGAATTAACGTTTCAAATTCATAATTTTGATACATATACAGAAAATCATGTTTTTGATGCCAATTCACAACAATAAATCTATCTATATAAGTTTTGGTTCTCACACCAGCCTAAATGGAAATATATAGATATCACACCTTCGTCACACGAACATAAATACTGATGATGTCATGACAATTATCAGTACCATCTCCGGGCTACTAGAATGTGATTCTATATCTATCCAGTATATTAAAACTTCGAATATACGTTCATGACGCGTATATGCAAAATCTTTATATATTGGATTGTCCAAATTCAATACAAATAAATATTCAAATATGTATAAAACGATTTAAATTTTCAAAACAAAATTGTTTTCATTTGAAAAATATACTTCTAGGATACTACTGATCCTATCTTTAATGAGTCATTCTAATTGGATATTACTAATCCAATATCTGATGAATTCTTTCGTATGGTTCTAATGTGTCTTGTTCTCGAGCTCTGTAAACCAAAGCTCTGATACCAAATGAAAGGACCGTAACTTCCCCGTGAAGGAAAGAGCGGATACTTTGAGAACAACACACAAATGAACATAGACGGAAGAACATTTCATTTCTTATTACAACAATTCCATCAGAATTCAAGAATATACAGAGTATGAATAAATGAATTACATTCGATAAATATCAGAGATTACAATAAATTACATAGCAGCGGAAAATAGTACAAAGCACAACTGAAGGTGATATACGGATACAGAGCTTTCCGGATATCATTCCAGCTGTAAACTAGGATCCTGTGAATATAAATCTGCAAAACCAAAACTACTAGCTGCCCGTGTCAAAAATAAGGGCACCTAGAGTTTAGGTTAAAACAATAAACTCCAGGTCAGTCATGTGACTGGTGTGAGAACTAAACAAGTTATTTAAAACTTTACTTTAAAAGAGAGTAATTCAAGGGACCACGCCGTATAACACGGGACGGGTTTCCTCCCTAGAATACCAGTGCATAGAATAAACAACGCAATGCTTTTTCGAAAAATGAAGCTATTATAAGACCCAGGTCCCATCACACAATGCAACGCAAGCTGGAGGATAGGGTTTTCCCTTATAATAGCCAAATATGCTTGGTACGTTTAAAACAAATCATTTGATACTAGTATAAGTGTATAGTGTCAAAACATTTTCAATCATAAATATTAATCATAGATGGCATGGGTACCATATATCATGTCGCCATACTAGTTCTACAATTAAAACCGAAATACACGTATTGGAAATTGGATTTCCGTCATGAGTCGAGGCAAGGGGCAAGCTCCTCTCCGCTTTCGACACACTCTAGCAAATGTCTCAGGGCTACGCACTCTGGGCAGCCCTTGGATCTTCAGGGTCGGTCCTCTCTTACGTTTGAGGATTGGCAATTCTTGAACACACGTTTCCCGGTCCTTACAGACCTAAAATCGAGGCGCCTCATCCAACAACTACATAGGTGAGAAATATATAAATGTTAGGGCTGGTAAGTCACTGACACCACCAAAGCTAGAAAGAAACGTCGTGCTCTCCCTGCAGTCCTTATCCCGTTTTTAACTCATACCGAGGTGTGAGGCTCGTGAATTCACGTTATACACAAAGCTACGCCACAAAGGTCGTGCTTTGGTCATCAACCACAAGACTTTGCTTTTCAACAGAAGCCTTGATCCATGCAACTGAGCGTGCCACACAGGCAATTCATGCCATGCGATTGATATCTATCGATATATAACCTCTAAGCTCGTATGTCTCAGAGAAGGGCGTTAAGCAAGAGAATAAATTCTCCGCCGCCAAACAGATGTATATTTAACAGAAATCAATCAACACAGAATAAAATCCAATGTCAGACACACAATCCATTTACAAGTTCGTTCTGGGTCTGAACGAAACCGGAGGCACTTTCCTCGCACATCCATCGATCTCCAAGTACGTCTGGACGACCACCAACTGATTCCCTCATCTTGGGTGTACAGCCCAATCAAGATCATCAGTAATCACCCAAACGATGTGAAGACTTCCGGTCTTCAACCACCGTCTTCATCTTCGACATATCGTCGAATCGGTTATTCAGAATGGGTGTAAACCCGGCCTTTCCGAACAACCCGCGTATATTATAAACAAATGTTACACAAACACAACATACGCCTCATTCCAATTCATTAGTCACTAACCGTAAATCAGTAAGAGAGCAATTCCCCAAATATTAACCCCGAAGGCCGAAACCAACATCAGATCAATACCCAGGAAACCATTCTTCTTAACTAACCTACAGCTAGTTTCTAAATTTCAATTCTTAGGGAAAGGTTCCCATTAATTTTATCCAAGATAAATTCTTTAAATTTATTCTTTAATCTTCCTTTCGATGTCATTTCAAACCAAATTATGGTTTTTCCAAACTAGTCGAGATCAGCGAACCACACCGAAGTAATTATTTATTTTATTTCCCAATCCCAACCTATTCATCCCATGAAGCAAAACTGGTAATACTCCATATCTAACACCACGGTGTTATCGGTAAAATTAATTACCACTTCATGTTCAAATCTAATTAAAGATTTAACTATCGCTTGGAGCAAAACTGGTGATACTCCATTCTCGTTCATTTTCCAAATTTGATAATTTAAATTATCAATTCACATTTCAATCTAATTGCAGATTCCTTAAAACTCCTTTTTCCGGGTTAAAGAACTAATGTCATTTAAAACACAATTCACGATAAACCCAAATCACATTCCATTTATTATCGGGTTAAAGAACAAGTGTTATTTAAAACATTGTTCACGATAAACCCACAAATCAATTCTATTTAAAACCCATTTCAAATCCAATTTATTTATTTAAAATAAATGGGTTTTTATTTTAGTTCTAAACTAATTCATTTCGATAAAAACCTATTTTTATCTTTTCAAATACGGAGTTTTTCATCCCAATTTTCCCCAAATCATTTCTTATGATTTTACACAAATTTCTACAATTTTTAATAATTTTATCAAGGCCCGTACAGTCGATTTCCATCAACGGCCATCGAACTGCACTTACAGCGACCTTTTTCAAATTTGATTTGGACGTATCTCCAAATCCAACCGTTAGATTTCAAATTTCTAATATTCGTTAGAAAGCTCTTTTCGATACGAACCCAACGGTTCCGGTTTTAGGAGAACTTGATGGTCGGATCTCCCGTAATGTCCGTTCGAAGTCAATGGTTGAAATTTACGAACTGCCGCGGCGCGGCGCGTTCTATTCAGGCCATTATATTATATATATATATATATATATATATATATATATATATAATTTACATAATATATATTTCTTCGATTTCTATTTAAAACGAATTTTATGAATAGTTTTAAATTCGTTTCAAAAACATTTCAACTTCCATTCCCAATTCAAATCAAAATTGAATTTTTCCTTATAAATTCGTTTTAAAATTCATTTCAATTCAATTAAAATTTTGATTCAATTTGAATTCATTTCAAATCTATTTTTATTCTAATTCAATTCGTTTTCAATTCAATTTGAATTCGTTAAATATTCAATTCGAATTCGTTATATATTCAATTCAATTCGAGTTCGTTATATATTCAATTCAATTCGAATTCGTTATATATTCAATTCAATTCGAATTCGTTATACATTCAATTCAATTCGAATTCGTTTCTATATATTCGATTTTTAAATCTCTTTCCAATATTCATTCTAAAACGAATATAATCGATATAAATATCGTTCGCGTCAAAATAGCGCATCTCTAATCAACACGGCTTTATATATCTCAATAATTTCGTTATTCTATTCAACAAATGAATATATAAATATCGAATTTTTAATTTTCTATTCAATATATAAAAATCGAATTTTTACTTTCACTTCACTATAAAAATTATATTTTTACATTGGTCTTCTCCTAATAAAGATTATATTTTTACTACTCTACTTGAATAAAAATCATATTTTTATTATCATACCTATATAAAAATCATATTTTTATTATCTATAACTATAAATAAACATCGTTTCTTCATCTACTAAAAATCAAATCTTTTTGTAAGTAAATAAATCAGTTTTTAATAATTATATAAAATCAGTTTTAATAAGCAAATAAAATTAGTTTTGATAAGCCAATAAAATCAGTTTTTAATAAGAAAATAGAATCAGTTTTTAAAAGCAAACTAAATCAGTTTTTAATAGCAACCAAAATCAGTTTTTGATGAAATGAAAACTTACAGTGTTCGATTTATGGAAGGGGGGTTTGCTTGAAGAAAAGGGCTGCTGCATCACTGGAAGAAGGGAGGAGGTCTCGCGCGCGTTCGTTGGAGCAGGCTCCGGTTGGTGGCGGGTTTTACTGGGTGCGGTTCTCGTCGGTGGGGTCTTCGACTGGGGCGCGATTGACTGAACAGCGAAGGGAAGGAGGAGAAGAGGAAGAAGAGGAGGGCGGATAACCGTGGTGGGTGGCGCGCTCTGGCGCGGCGGTTGGGGGATGGCAGGTCGATGGCGACGGGGTGGATTAGGTCATCGGTGTTTTTTCTTTTCTTTTCTTTTTATTTGAAAACGATAATCTAATTTGGCAAAGGGAGTGGGGGAGAGGGGGGTAAGTGTAAAGAAGGATATTATTATATATATTATATTAATATTTATTTTCCAAAGGTGTTGACTTTTCATTCGTCCTCCAAACGAGACCCAACGACTGTCGCCCCTAGCGTATTACCCCCATTCCGAACACAATGGGATATGTACCGTTCGCTGATTCGATCGTTTCGATCAGTTTCCGTCAAAAGCAACATATAACTCTATATATTGAATTTGAACATGCATTTCAATTTACTGGGGCCACATACTAACTCTAAAAATTCCCAAAAAATATTTTTTAGCTTCATATTGACAACACGGTCTTAACAAAACTAATTTCGTCGAATTCTGAGACCGTTGAAAAAATGGTCATTTTCCAATCGATTAAAATCAACTGAAACTGGTCAAACGCGTTTTCCTTTGCCACGCTCACATATTGATTCGAAAAATTATGAAATTTGAAACCTAGCAATAATTTTACATCCCGGATTCAACAAAAGTGGTTTCGTCGAAATCCAAGGTCGTTTGCAAATTTTCCATTTTTAAAGGCCTGAATCCCATAACGACTATTCAGAATTTTCAACTGGACATATCTTTTGATTCACGCAATGAAATTTTGATTTTTCGGATTCGTTGGAAAGATATTCTCAATTAGATCCTATTATTTTTAGTTTCGTTAAAATCCGGTTTGTTTTGCACCCGGTATGTTCAATTGAAGTTTGAAATCGAATTATCGAACTACCGCGCCATTTTCAATTCCTATTTATAATTATATATAATCATTTATATTCTAACGACGACGTATATAAAATATATGTTCGAATTCTATTCAAAATAAATTTTTCGTCGTTATTATTTAAAATAATCTATTTTAAATATTCAAAATTCGCTAAAATTGCCAAAATAAAAATTTTAAACTGGCTCAGAATTTCCGGGTTATTACATGCATGTATCCGCACGTACTATCTACTGTGCACCGAGTTCCGTAACAGGGCTATATCAGATACACCGAACTCGGTCGGGAGCCTTTTCAGATATCTATATACATATATGCTATGGTCTACATTTTCACAGTGGTTATGGTTCCACCCGACCCCTCCCTCAACTAGTGAAAGGCAAACAAATATGAGAACTAGTGATGTGCCCCAAACATATAATCTACATCCAAATTGGCGTGTCCCGCAACCAAAGCCTCGATAGTAAAAGGTCAATGTTCTTTTGGTTTAGCTCTCCGCCTTTCCTTATCACGCTGACTATCGATGACCGATACCCGACGATTACTATCAATCAGATGGCTAGACCCGCCTAAGGCAAACAGATGAGATGGTCGTAACCCACCTAGTCATAAGGCACCAGATTCATCGAATCACGTAAGCCACCCTACTGCCTTCTGACTGCCCACTTCGTGGCAATCAAGGTATATTCACCTAGTAGTAACGCGCATACCCAACCTCTGCGAGCACAGCCTAGCGCTGCCACCACATAGAGGATTACCAGGAGTACCCTTACGTACCAGGAAGCTGTGTGCTTCCCCTTTTAGTCCTTCGGAGCCAACAGAATATCAGCAGACCAACAGACAAAACAAGCAGAATAATTAGATGGGCGTACGCTCCTCTTGTGCCCCATGGCACCACGATGAATTATCTCGTTGGGTTATTCACCTTCAGACGTACGGACTGGTCTAAGCGCCTCAGGTTAATGTGTTATTAGACCCTATGTCTAATCGTTTAATTACGCGCTTGCTCTACCTCATCAGGTTTCCAGTTAACTTGGTTATTTCAAATCATACTAACTTATTATTCAACTTACCAAGTTACACTTGCTTATTAATTTCAGTTATATAACTTAACCTATTTAAGTTCATTAATAAGCCTTCAAGATGTTATTCTTATCAGTAGATTTCAGATTCTAGGTTTTTAGATTACTTAATTTATAATTAAGTGCAACTTATTGCATTTCATAAGTTTCCCCCTCTTTTCTCTAATTATTACAAACAACAGATTTCAAGTTTCTAGATTTAAAGATTACTTATATTATAATTAAGTACAACTTATCTTATTACACAAGTTATCTCATCTTCTCTATTGTATATTATAACCTAAGCTATAATTTCCACTTGTCCCTAGGACAAGCCTACCTATTATCTTTCCTTTTTCCCCGTTTAGGTTTATTCATAATAGGTTATTATCATTCCCCGTTTGTTCCAATTCTTTTACTACTGTAAGATTCATTTATTTCCATCAATTACAATTGATGACATTTAATTCTTTATAGTTGTATACATATATTAATGTATGTTAATGCACCAGACCCCTCACATTATGTAGACCACTTGTGGATGCTGGATTTTCCAGGTGGTTCCGGGCAGGCTTCTACCACAAGTTGAACTTAGCCTCGTGTCTCCGTGCGGTTATTTAGAATTTCTTAATTATTGCAATTTTTTCATAAAAATCAAGCATGTATGTTCTTACTCACTATTCCTGAATATTACTGTAATTCTATTTACAACCTTTTTGGCATAATAATTCTATTAAGAAAATACTCATATTCATTGTAAATTTCATAGTTACAGTATTCATAGAAATTCCCAATTCAGACAGGTGATTAATGGAAATAGGCTTTATACAGCAAAAATGTTCTCAATTTAGGTTTCAAGATTACAGTACTACATAAGTTTCATCCTTTATTACAATTCAACAGATTTCAACAGATTAAGCATTTCAGTAGATTAATCAGTTTAGCAAATTAAACATCTCAGCAGGTTACATCAGGTTAAACAATTCGGCAGATTAATCATTTCAATAGATTTACTATACATATTAATGGGGAACGCCAAACGATAGATATACCATTATAAAAAAGGTATAACTTAAATCCACTCACCTAATAGCTTTCCAATTCATGAATCTGGTCCAGACCTAGCATTCCATGGCTCTCCTAACTGAATCTAGAATCTAAATAACCATGGATTCACAATTCTCCAACTAAAAGAAGAGAAATTTAAATTAACCAGATCCAAAAATTTACCTTACTCCGATCAGAATTCTAGACGCCTACACTATAGATCTAAATCGCTTATCTTCAAACTTTGAATCATAAGTCTAAGAACTAATAACTTATTTTCTAAAAAGGTTTGGAGGGAGAAGAGAATGGCAGAGCCTAGGCAGCACCTCAGAAAATATGATAATAAAACTAGGTCCTGCTAGTCTATTTATAGGCTAATAGAAAGTAGGGCTGGACATTTTTACCATATTACCCCTTACCAACCATTACCAACCGCTACCAACGAAAGTGGTACCGAACAATTGGTAACCGATTTGATTGGTACGGTATGCCAAACCACATGAATATATGCGGTACGGTAATGGTAATTAAGCATTAACAATGGTAATTACCATACCTACCACATATCTTAAATAGTACATATTTATATTCTTATATTTCATCATATATGTTTATTACATAACAACAAACTTATAATATGTAATGATTTAATAAAATACCTAGGAAAATACTATTACGATACAAGATTGAAAGCAATTTTTACCATATATCTTAGAAATAGTATATATTTATAAGATATTTAATTCATCTATACTGTTTTCTTGCATGTTTGACTACATAAAATAAGATAGACAAATAATAATATAATAACAAAAAAATCAATTTTAATATTTAATATTTTAATGTGAAATATTGTAAACAAAAAGATCTTATACTAGTAAACAGCAAAAACTTATTACCGACCTCTACCAACCATAAACCGAACTATTGGTAACTGATTTCTTTGGTTGGTAATGGTATGATTTTTCTATTACCATATAAAGTCGGTACGGTAATGGTTTTGAATACAAAGTTCCGGTACCGAACCAATTCCACCCCTAGTAGAAAGCTCTGAACCATCGGATTTAAATAAATTAAATCTGAACTGCACACACATACAAAACAAGGTCAAATTTACACGCTACAGCACCCTTGGGTCGACTCCCTACCTCCTGGGTCGACCCACTACCTCTTGGGTCGACCCATAAGGGTCCAGGCGTGCGGTTTGCACTGCGTTGTTTACTGTCTCTAACATTTATTAATTTAAACATTACTGCTTTCTCCTTATATCTTCTGATTTTTATGTTTGTAAATTTTATTTGTTAAACGTTCAATTACTTTCTTATTTTGCTTCTCTTTAATTAATTGTGCCTCTTTTACCTCTTTATCAGATTCTAATTGCACAATTTTATGCGCGTGCCTATTATTTGCCTTTGATATCATGTTGCATACAATTAGTTCAATAGTTTTGAATTTCAAATGCCATATATGTATAAATACATACATCTTCTTTTATTTTTGAAATGCATATATTATGTATGCCTTATCCTTCTTATTTATACACTGTTGCTTGCATTTTAATGCAGTTTACTTAATCATTTCACTGTTACCATTTACATTGCATAATCTTATTATATTAACCCTTTAACGAATGCATTAATATGTTTCCCATTGTAATATATTATCTTTAATTTACTACATGCATCCTAATTATTTTCCGTGCACTCTTTTTATTATTATTATTATTGCATTCTGCTTTTAAACATTATTGCATGCAACTTAATTGCATTGCATGAAATCAATTCCTTGCATGCATTGCATGCACTTCTTTATTACATTAAATCTTTCTTTTTTTTCTTGCACATATTTAGATTTTCTTTTTAAACATAAAGGTTTATGCACATATATACATATATGCATAATTTATTATTTTATTCTTTATAAAATGTGGGGTGTTACATTCTCCCACCCTTAGGAAATTTCATCCCCGAAATTTGATAAGGGTAAAAATCAAATAATCCCTCGCATAATATACATCTATCATGTGTGCATCCAATTTTTGCAAATATCTGTGCACTCTGGCAAAGTGTAATACAACATAATAATACATGTATGCTTAGGCGCTACCTCCTATATGAATGCAATTTTTTCAAAAATCTTTTAAAAATATGATGCAAACATCCTAAATATACCTGCAGTTTTATATGAATGCAATATTTTGAAAATCAAAATACTTTTTCATTCAATTTTTCCTACACTCTTACTGAGCAAGAGCGTAGTTCATCCAATTGTTGCATCCAAATCCTTACCAAGCAACTTTATTTTTTGAATTTCAGAAAAAATTAATTTTCTAAATTTGATTTCTTATGTTATAAAAAGGTAGAAACCAGAAAGCTTCACATCCTCCATTTTTCTTTTAGTCGCCTTTTCTATCTGTACTTGGATTTTATGTAACTATTATGTAAAGATTTCCTATTTTCCTATCCAAGCACAGCCCACATAAGAAAACTTTCTTTGTTACAGATTTTTTCAGCTTATCTTGGAAAAATTTATTATCATTCACGTTTTCTCAGAATTTTTCACTTTTCTTTAATTGTCATGTTTATTGCTTTACTGAATTTGTTGTTTTCCTTTTTGGTTATGCCATACTCTTTTCTTAGCATATTTAACTTAATTCTCTTATCTAAGTTTAGTTTCAAATAATCCTTCTAGTCCTTCAACTAAAACAGGAAAACAAATGCTCTACACAGCAACTACTAAGGGCCAAGAATCTCAGGACTATGTCTCTCTCAGACAAAAAAGTTCAAACCACGGGATCAATGACAGGTTTAGGTGTTACCCTAACTACCCAACAGAAACAAATAACAGAACGATCCCAACAGAAATGTAATAACAGGTTTTACCTCTAACAGAAAAAATATCAATAGGATCTAAACATTTACTTCCTATTACTATCTAGTAGTCACTACTAGTCCTTGTTGTGTACTAACAGTCATTTCCAAGCAACAACCTAGGCTTCTCGATGCTTACGCATTCTATGAGAACTTACTACTAGTCCAAGATAGTTCTCGCTACCTGCTTCATAGCCTCAAAACTTTTCCCGCCTTCCCTAGGTACTAATCCTTACCTACTCCATGATTTAAAAAAATGTGGTTTGGCTTCCTCATTTTACTTTCCTTCCAAAAGTTAAAAGTGTTAAAACTTTATTTTCCTCACCAAAACTTACTTTTGCCAAACCATAAAAACATTTCATCTCATAAATATACAAAACATTTTTTTTCTCAAATCACAAAAACCAGAGTAGACAAGGACAACTATTTCTCAGTCAGGTTCACAACTGTTCTTACTTACTATGTTAGTTCAGTTACTTACAACTAGGCGCAAACATCTACTCTATTCTTAATTTCCACAACTTATTTTGTCTACCCAACAAAATTTTATGTCAAAACAATTATCAAAAATGATTGTTAAAAGAATAGAGATTTCAAAACTTTCTTTACTAAAAATTTTAGTTTTCAACAAAATGCAACATTTTCTATGTTTTGCTTTTTAATCCTTTCATACTATATAACTTGAAAACCACCAAGCTATACATGGTCTATAATATGCACCTTTTATTGAGAGAATTTATTTTAGACAAAATTTTCACAAGAAATTACTATTTCCAAAATATACCCCATTTTACTTCAAAACTCAATATGTACTTTTCGAATATGTTCCTTATATGTTTTAAAACTGTAACTTTTAAGATCAAAACTTGAAAACACCATAAACCATCTTCCAAAAGTTTTTATAATTTCAAGTTCTTAAAACTTAACAATGGGGTTACACTCAAAGTGGGTTTCCAACTTAACTAGGCTTTCCTAGTCACTCCGATAAAGTCAATTCTCTCAACTATATTCCTAGTCCATTTTCCTTTTCTTAACCTTTTCCAATTTACAAGGTTTTACTGCCAAACCCACTAATATGAAATATTTACATTTCAGATACTAACATATGGGATCCGTTTTTCTCTATTGCAAAAGCATATTGTACACTTCCCACCCAAATTACCTATGGGTCTAAGATTTCCAAGTTCACTCCTTTAGTGTACAAAACAAATATCCTAATTCTTACCATATTTTGCTCTCTCTATTTAATGTGTTCCTCTTATGGATCTAGGTGTATATATATATAATATTTATATTTTAATAATAAAAATACGTTCACTCACAATCTATACAGGAATCCTAAACCTAGACTCTGATACTAGATGCAACGACCCGAATTCCGATAGACCAATTTTTTTCTTCAAAATTCTAATATATCGAAACTCGTGTTTGTTTGTCTAGTATTCTGCAGAAAAAATAGAGATAATAAACATATCAGAGCTCAGAAAATTTCTCACAGCGGAATGAAATAAAATATAATATAATCAAATATAGCCTTACCCAGATGATAATACTGCCTATCCAATATCCAAAGCTATCTTATCTCTACCACAGATCCAACCAACGAGTATGTCATGAGGAGGGGGTCTGAACACAAGTTCTGGTGACTGGATTTAAACTACACATTTTGGGTAATCCTACATATACCGTTCAGTTAAATTTTCTTATTTATTAGGTTACTTGGGTTAACAACACTCAAGGCTTATACACATGTCGCACTGATCTACTCCCCAGTAGATTAACCTAATACAATATATATATGTAGCTACCACCAATAATAAGGTACACCCATGGTACACCACTTGCACAACCTCTGCCGTAACACCACAGAAATATACACAGTCCCTCATCCTATTTTGAAATGACGTACAGATCTCTGTATAACAACGCTACGTTCCACATAAAATCGCCATTGCCATGCTATGTAAGCGTATAAACTGCCACATTTGAACCATTCGATCGGAGCAGATTCCATCACAGAGTAATGTCCTAGAGTCTCGATACTCCACCCGGAGTAGACATGCATGTATCAAGACTTTCTTACGTACGTATCGTTAATTGTACTCGATGCCTCAACCTCGATGATACACCATCCGGAAATGGTATGCATGTATCCGCACGTACTATCTACTATGCACCAAGTTCCGTAATAGGGCTATATCAGATACATGGAACTCGGTTGGGAGCCTTTTCAGATATCTACATACACAGATGCTATGGTCTACATTTTCACGGTGGCTATGGTCCCACCCGACCCCTCCCTCAACTAGTGAAAGGCAAACAGATATGTAAAATAGTGATGTGCCCCAAACAAACAATCTACATCCAAATTAGCGTGTCCCGCAACCAAAGCCTCAATAGTAAAAGGTCAATGTTCTTTTGGTTTAGCTCTTCGCCTTTCCTTATCACGCTGACTGTCGATGACCGGTACCCGACGATTACTATCAATCAATTGGTTAGACCCGCCTAAAGCAAGCAGATGAGATGGTCGTAACCCGCCTAGTCATAAGGCACCAGATTCGTGGAATCCCCTAAGCTACCCTACATCCTTTTGACTGCACACTATCGTGGCAATCAAGGTATACTCACCGGGTAGTAACGCGCAGACCCAACCTCTGTGAGCACATCCTAGCGCTGCCACCACATAGAGGACTACTAGGAGTTCCCTCACGTTCCAAGAAGTTGTGTGCTTCCCCTTTTAGTCCTTCGAAGCCATAACAATATCAGCAGAACAACAGACAGAACAAGCAGAATAATCAGATGGGCGTACGCTCCTCTTGTGCCCCATGGCACCACGATGATCTATCCCGTTGGGTTATTCACCTTTAGACGTACGGACTGGTCCAAACGCCTCAGGCTAACATGTTATTAGACCCTATGTCTAACTGTTTAATTATGCGCTTGCTCTACCTTACCAGATTTCCAGTTAACTTAGTTATTTCAAATCATACTAACTTCTTTTTCAACTTACCAAGTTACACTTTCTTATTAATTTCAATTATATAACTTAACCCTTTTAAGTTCATTAATAAGCCTTTAACATGTTATTCTTATTAGAGGATTCCAGATTTTTGGTTTACATATAACATGTTCTTCTTGTCAACAGGATTCAGATTTCAGGTTTTCAGATTACTTAATTTATAATTAAGTGCAACTTATTGCATTTCATAAGTTTTCCCCTCTTTTTTCTACTTATTACAAATAGCAGATTTCAAGTTTCTAGATTTAAAGATTACCTAATTTATAATTAGGTACAACTTATCTTAATACATAAGTTATCTCATCTTCTCTATCATTTATTATAACCTAAGCTATAATTCCCACTTGTCCCTAGGACAAGCCTACTTATTATCTTTCCTTTTTCTCATTCATATTTATTCATAATTATTATCATTCCCCGTTCATTCCAATTCTTTTACTGCTGTAAGATTAATTCATTTCCATTAATTACAGTTAATGACATTTAATTCTTTACAGTTATATACATATATTAACGTATGTTAATGCACCAGACCCCTCGCATTATGTAGACTACTTGTGGATGCTGGATTTGCCAGGCGGTTCCGGGCAGACTTCTACCACAAGTTGAACTTACCCTCGTGTCTCCATGCAGTTACTTACAATTTCTTAATTGTTGCAAAATTTTCATATATGTAACGGCGCGATTTTCCATACCTGGGAAACCGTGTCATTATTGAAAGAATTTAGAAGATGAGATAGAAAAGGTAGAACTTATAGAATAGAAGAGAAAGAAGTTATCAGAATCTCACAGCGGAATTTCACAAAATACTTATATATTACATCACAAAGCCTGATACATCAGAGCACATAATATATTACATCATCATGGTTCATACAATACCATATTACAATACCATTGGTAATTAAACTGATAATTAAAACATATATGCTACTGGGTCTTGAACTGGCTCAGCATCATGTTCCACTTGCCTTGCCTGAACCTACTTGTCTACTCATAATAAATATTATGAGTACCCAAGAGTTTAAGAAACACAAAAATAAACTCTGGGTCAGTCAGGGGACTGGTGTGAGGAAACATAGTTAGACAGTAAAAACAGGGTATAGGTGTCAAGGTGTTTATATTGATCCATGTTATTACTTTTAACATAAAAATCATTAGATCCATCCATGTCTAATATCTGGAAATGATCTAATCTCTTTTATATCAAGACATTTGATATTATAATAGTTTGTAACAGGTAATTAAAATCTAGTGAAACGCTTGCATCTCACGTTCACATATATAGTATACAAATTTAAAGTCGCAGAGCGCGTATTTGAGTTTGGATTCCAACATACAGGGTATGGGAGCACCCACCGATCAGTGTACTCTAGAGAGGATACACTGGGGTTCAACAAGAACATCTTGTAACCCGGCCACACATGACCGTCCACTCATTTAGCTTGGGTGTAACGAATATATTATCACTCCTACGGTTGAGCTCGATTTACCGTTTCCGAATGCAACAGCAGCGAAATAGATTTTAGAAGTAAATAAGGAAATCCTCTAGATGGTGATAATATACCCTGCTTGGGTATGACCCAACTAGCCATGCTGCCTAGCCCAACTTTTGTTACTTCCGGGTTGTGAAGTTTTGAGGCTACGTTGTTCTTCTGACAGATTTTCTCTTTCCATTCTTTGAATGCCACATCGTCCTATCCGTCAGAAAATACTCCTTCGATTACCCAAATATATTACGGGTAATGAAGCAAAGAGAAACGAATTTCCCTGCCACCAACGTAATATACTTACGTAAATTCGATGTGCGAGATCTGACTGATATACGTTGTCAGACACTCGTCCATTCGGGTTTGTTCTGGGTTTGAACAGACCAAAATATCTTTTAAAATAACGCTTGCATCTCGTTGTCTTCAGCACATTGATATGCGTCGTATACTTCGAATCGAAGTGGAATTTGTTTATTCCGGACTCTTCGAATGATGTACGAAATATTTTACAGTCGATAAATGTTTATCAGTGAAATCAGGAGTATCACTTCATTTCAGATAAAATATATATTTTCCAAACAGTGTTTGTTTATTTGGTTTGCATTAGCATCATTAGTTTATCTGTTACATACATCAGTTGAGGTGTATATGGTTTTTGACGGTGCTTGTTCATCCTTTGGAAAATTTCCCGTGCTCCGCACACGGTGTATTTTCCCTTTGATTATTTTAGTTCAAATGATGTTTGAACTTATTTTCCTTTTGTTCTTATCCTTTAACGATTATTATATAAATAATTCAAATAATTTATTTTAAATTATTTATTTTCGTCTAATTTACATTTCAACTTGGTTGATCTTTCACGGTCGAACTTGTCGGTTCAAAACTCAGTTTCTACTTCTCACTTGTCATCGGCTTAATAAAAACATTTATTTATTTTATTATTTATATTTTAAATTTAAAATTTATTTAAATTTAAAATCTCGTATTCTACTGAACGAAAAACACCGGGCTTTAGCACTGCCCGAGTACCGGGTTTGGCAAGTGCCAGAACTGGACTCTGGCAGTGCCAAGGTACCAGAACTTGGCACTGCCAAAGTGTCAAGTTTGGCACTGCCAAAGTGCCGAACACTTGGCAAAGTGCCAAAGTGCCTGGACTTGGCATTTGCCAAGTACCAGGTCTTGGAAAAGTGCCAAGGCACTGGTCTTGGCATTTGCCAAGTACCAGCCTTGGTACTTCGTTCAATTTTGCACAGTACACGGGGTGCACCGTGCACGTGTACGCCACCACACGCCGCCAGGACACCACCGAACCACCACCCACAAATTCCACTTGCTCCGCCGACCTCAACCGACCAGCCACCACCTCCAATTATCACTTCCTCCTCAAAATCGATGTTCCATCAGTTTTCTCGTTCGCAACAGTAAAAAGTACCCCACTAAAACCGAGCTCGTCCCATCGCCTCCGACCACCAGAGCGCCTCGCACCACCGCCACCATCTTCCCCAAGACCCAACGTCGCTCCATGCTCGACCCCAGCCAATTCGCACGCCTATGGGGGCTCCACGTCGCCGCCAAACAGTCGAACCCATTCACAGTATTCAACCCTAATTTTGATCCATTTACACAATTCATACATTATAAAAATCTTTTCGTATTTTTCCCGTAGTCCTTGGTCCCCGATGATGCTTCACCCTTGACCGCCTGAACCCTCGTCCCTCCGATCGCCGGAATTTGGTCAAAACACCATTTCCGTTCATATCATAAATTCTCGAAATGCACAAGCTTAAAAATCGTGATTTTTACTTTAAAAATCATCATTTGCATTCGGGATTAAATTCATAACATCAAAACAGGTTTTTATTTCATTTGAATTTATACTTTGATTTTCCACTTACAGAGAACACTCCTGTATTTCTGTTTTTGAACTAATATATTTCAAATGGTATTTTCTTTGATCTGAGATGTGTTTGTATGATGTTTATTCACTAGATTTACATGCTTTCATCAATAAAAAGTGGATCATCCTATTTTAGCTAGCAAATGAACAGGTTCTGTGTTTAACAGAACTTATACAGGAAATTAATGCTGGTGAACATCAACCATTCGCAACACATACTATGATGAATCTTATATGATGGATCCATCTATACAGATGAATTCAAGGTCTTCTACACCATGATCTACTGACTGGTATTTTCAAACGATGGTTACAATCAAACATGGCAGATTTCTAATTAACCCAAAAACTGTTTACTGTATTTTTAAAACAAGAGAGTTATAAATGTTTTACTCACCAAATTGCTCTCAAATGATCCAGAAATTTGACTTCAGATTTTTGAATGGAAACTCAGTTTGTTTGTGTGAAAGTATGAGAGAATTTGAGTGGTATATATAGGTAAAGTCATGTATTAAAAATGAATTTCTGGGCACAATTTCCAACAGCAAACTCTCTAGCCTCACCCCTCTCCTACGGCTAGAAAATGAGGATAATGGCTTCAAATTTTGTCTCACTAAGGGTTTGTAGCTCCTAGGTAGTGCTCCTAGAAGCTTGAACCATTCTTGCATTAAATGCAAGGATCCATTTTGGATTTTTAAAGCCTTAAACAAATGCTTGCATTTGTTTTCTTCTTTGCTGGAAATACACATGTCATCTTTACTATAGGATTTAGGTAATGATTTGCTAATTCTAGTGTTACTATTTAAGGTATGTTCCATTTAATGTTTTTGTCTCTTCTTGGAAATTTCCTTTTGTCTTTAGTTTGAATATTTCATATGATTCATATTCTTGCCGACTTGTTTATGTTGTAGACAACATATGGTGGTGTTTTTTTATCCATAGGTCCTTATATTTTCAAATGGAAGAAATGCTCCTTTTTTTTTTTTTTTCTTAGTCCTTTGTTCTTGAAAACTTCTTGCTTCATCAAAATGACATTCCAAAGTATCATTTATTTTATAAATTTATTCCCTTAGGAATTTCTATTTTATATCATATACTTGTTTTGAATTCCAAGATAATTCAAGTATATTCAAATCTAAGATTATTCAAGTATATATGTTTATTAAAATATTTCTCATATATATACACATATGCCTATACTCATATATATATATATATATATATATATATTTGTTTTCAAAAATCTCCTTTAGCTTTGTTTTTAACTAATTAACTCATTTTAATTACTCATCAAAATGATTTACAAATGGTCGAAAAAGTCGGGACATTACAGTCCACCCCCCTTATACGAATTTCGTCCTCGAAATTACAAGTAAGCAAGATAGAAAGCATTTCTTTCCCAAAAGATGATTCTATATATCATAATCATTTAGTACATCATAATTATACAACTAGTTCGATACTAGCGCTAGTCTAGATAACATACTACACTCCTAGTGCTACACCTGACTAATCATATACCATACTACATAACTAGGCTATACTTGACTAAATCAAGTTATAGCTACATAATATATACATACATAGTCCATACACATCAGTATACTGCACTCTACTCATCTGGATCACTCTCGATCACGATCCGCTCATCATCGGATATGTTAACGACCTCTACCACCTCATCCTCATCATCAGATGGTACAAAAACATCCATGATCTCCGGATTAGTCGGTACCACCTCTTCATCATCAGAGATCTCTATAACCTCTACGGGCGGAATCATGTACACCTGAATCCAAGGATAACCAAAGTCTCCGAAAATCTCAACCCATCCTCCTACTTCGTGATACTCTACAAGTGCTTGCTTCAGTTTCTCCCATATCACCACTGCTGGGTCCACAAATTCCGTTGGCTGCTCTCCCATATCAACTATCGGTGTCTCAGGTACAAACTCTTCTTCCTCCTCGGGTTCTTCTTCATCATCCCCATCCATATTCATATCCTCAGCCTCATCTCCCTTTTGGTCACTGTCATCGTCATCACTATCATTGTCTCCACAACTGGTTTCAATCATAAGTACACCATCATCCTCTGAGGGTTCCGTGCTGTCTGGATCTTGCTCCATGGGTTCCTCTCTGCCTACATTCGACTCATCCGAGGTCCTGTGTGTGCCTTCATCCTCACTTGGTATCCTTCCTCTAACATCTTCAGAATCACCCACTCTTGCTCGCTTGGCTAGTAGTCTCTCTGTTTGGTGTGATGTAAGTCTCTTTCTAGCGGTCCTCTTCATCAGTGGTGCCATCTGAAAGCAAACAAGGAAAAGAACTCGTCAATGATAAAATCATAGCAAGGGAGTTCATAAGTCCTAATAAACCGAATCCACAAATGTATATGCCAATACTTACCGAAATGAAGAAATCCAAGGTTTCATTTCATCCAAACACCCAAACAGTAAAACATACCTAATCTGTAGATAAATCCGGGTATAATTTCCTGATATGGTTCTCGGTCTCCCACGTGCAATCTTTCGGATTATCGCTCCACTGAATCTTAAGCAGACTTACTGCCTTGTTGCGAAGTTGCTTTTCTTCTCTGTCGATAATACGAAATGGTCGTCGAATTATAGTCAAATCTGGTTCAATTTCTATTTCTTGCTGAACAGATGGTTCCAGAACTAAAGACGGATCGTGCAAACATTTCCTTAAATGAGACACATGGAATACGTTGTGGATCCCTGCCATATGTTCTGGTAATTCTACTCTGTAGGCTTGAAAACCAATTCTCTCCATAACTCGGAAAGGTCCAACATATCGCGGAGTTAACTTTCCAGCTTTTCCAAATCTCACCACTCCTCTCATTGGCGAAATCTTCACAAATACCAGGTCTCCTATCTCAAATACAAGATCTCTTCGTCTTTGATCGGCATAACTTTTCTGTCGATCCTGGGCTTCTTTCATTCTTAACTTCACTAATTCTACTTTCTCGGTTGCTTCTCGGATCATGTCTGGTCCAAGTATTAATTTGTCTCCGGATTCAATCCAACATGCTGGTGCTTTACAGGGTCTTCCATACAATGCTTCGTATGGTGCCATTTGTATACTCGCCTGATAACTGTTGTTATAAGAAAATTCGACTAGGTGTAAATGATCTTCCCACGATCCTCCAAAATCAAGAATACACGCTCTTAACAAATCTTCCAAAATCCGGTTCACTCTCTCAGTTTGACCGTCCGTTTGAGGATGGTAAGCTGTACTGAGATTCAATCTCGTTCCCAAAGTTCTTTGTAGTGCTCTCCAAAAGTTACTTGTAAAGATGGGATCTCGATCGCTTACAATGCTTGATGGAACTCCATGTAATCGCACAATTTCTCTCATAAAGACTTCGGCTAATGATGCGGCTGTACGTGTTGGTTTTACAGGAATAAAATGTGCACTTTTTGTCAGTCGATCGACAATTACCCAAATTCCTTCAAAACCTCTTCTGGTCCTTGGTAATCCATCGGTAAAATCCATTGATATCATTTCCCACTTCCAGTTGGGTATTTCTAAAGATCGCAACAATCCAGCAGTCTTTTGATAATCTCCCTTGACCTGCTGACAACACAGACATTCATTCACGAAAGTTGTGACATCCTTCATCATTCCTGGCCACCAGAATACTCTTTTCATATCGTTAATCATTTTATGAATTCCCGGATGAATACTTAACTTCGATGCATGGCATTCCTTCAAAACTTCTCGTCTTAATCCATCCACATCTGGAACACATAATCTGTTGTTAATTCTTAATACCCCTCGGTCGTCCAACTTGAAATCAGATTCCTTCCCATCCGTGACTCCTTGAATGATCTTTACTAACTTGGCATCTTTTCTTTGATTACCCATTATCCTTTCTTGGAGAGTCGGTGTGACTTCCAATAGGGATAGAACTACATTCCTTCTCAAAGCGTCTGCCACCACATTTGCTTTGCCGGGTGTATATATGATATCCAAATCATATGATGCTAGGAATTCCACCCATCGTTGCTGCCTCAAATTCAAATCCTTCTGAGAAAATAGGTATTTCAATGGTTGATGGTCGGAGAAAAGCTCAAATTTCTCACCCAACAGATAATGTCTCCACATTTTCAATGCGAAAACAATGGCCAATAACTCCTGATCGTGAGTTGCATAATTCTTCTCATGTATCTTTAGTTGTCTACTTGCATATGCAATTACACGACCATTCTGCATCAACACTGCTCCCAATCCAGCTCCACATGCGTCCGTATAAACTACAAATCTGCTTGTTCCATCTGGGACAGCTAATACTGGAGCTTCCGTTAATCTTTTCTTCAATTCTTGAAAGGATTCTTCACACTTCGGAGTCCAAACAAACTTCTGGTTTTTCTTCGTCAGTTTCGTCAGATGAGACGATATCTTTGAATAATCTGGAATAAACCTTCGGTAATACCCTTCCAGTCCTAAGAAACTTCGAATGTCAGTTGGTGTACGAGGTTGTCTCCATTTTTGAACTGCCTCCACCTTAACTGGATCCACCGATATTCCGTCTCCATTTACAATATGTCCCAAAAATCTCACTTCAGACTCCCAAAAATGACATTTTGAAAATTTTGCTTTCAACACATTTTTCCGTAGGGTTTCTAATACTACTCTGAGGTGATAGCGATGCTCCTCTTCAGTTTTTGAGTAAATCAGAATATCGTCAATGAAAATTAGAACAAACTTGTTTAGAATTTTCCTAAAGACTCTGTTCATCAAATCCACGAAAAATGCTGGTGCGTTGGTTAGACCGAATGGCATAACCAACCACTCATAAAAGAAATCCGGGCCTCTAAATGCTGTTAAAGGAATACTATCCTCAGCGATTTTCAATTGATGAAATCCTGTTGCTAAATCCATTTGAGAGAATACGGTCGCTCCATGTAATTGATCGAAAAGGTCATCGATTCGGGGTAAAGGGTATTTGTTTTTGATGGTCACTTTGTTTAACTCTCTATAGTCAACACATAGTCGTAATGACCCATCAGACTTCACTACAAAAACTACCGCCGAGCCCCAACTAGAAAAACTAGGTCGGATTAATCCTTTACTCAGCAAATCCCGAGTCTGTTTCTCCAGTTCCAATACTTCCTTTGGTGCCATACGTCTCTTTGGTTGTACTATCGGTCTTGATCCTGGGATTAAATCGATTCGGAATTCTATCTCACGATGAGGAGGTAAACTCCCGACTTCTTCGAAAATATCCTTGAATTCTCTAACCACGTCCAGTGTTTCAAGGTTCTCTTGGGGTGCTTCTAGGGCGTATAGGAAACTACAGGTATGAATACCGGGTTTTCCACAGGGTATTCTAGCTTTTCGACCTAAACTTGTCGTCAAGGTTATGGTTTCTTTATCACATTTTATCTTGGCTTGGAACTCGCTCAGCCAGTCCAATCCAAGAATAAAATTGAAACTTTTGAAGTCTAAAACATAGAAATTAAAACGAAAGGAATGCGAGAGATATAACAACGCTATATCCTCACAACACATTTTCAACTCTGTTTTTCCACCAATGGGATTTGATACGCAAATTGGGTTTGAGGAAATGATTGGTTCAAGGTTAAATTGGTTTACGGTTTCAGAAGAAATAAAACTGTGTGAAGCGCCGGTGTCAAATAAAACTCGAAGGTAAATTCCTTTAAGTTGTAAAGTACCTTCCAGAACTCCCTTCCCTTTCACATTCTGAGAGGTGGATGGTTCATTCTTGATGGCGTAAACCTTCGCCTGAGGTGCTCTCTTCATCAGTGGACAATCTTTCACCATGTGTCCGGGCTGGTGACAGTTGAAACAGAGGTTCTTCAATACCATCTCATTCCTCTGAACTTGCTGATGTTGCTGCTGTGGTTGTTGCTGAGGCTTCCTTTGCTACTGTTGTGGTTGCTGCTGTTGGGGTTTCTTGTTGCTCTTCTGCTTACAGAACCTTGCAATGTGACCCTTTTGTTTGCAGTTGTGACACAACACATTTTTGAAGCGGTTTTCAGTCTTCTGTTGCACAGCCTTTCCTTGGTTTTGGTTACCTTTCCAATCAGGGTTGAATTTCCTTTTCTGGGGATTCCCTCCACTTGCTTCTCCCGTCTGAGTCTTTGTTGCAGTTGGGTTCTTAGCATCCAGTGCTTCATACCTGAGTGCTAGATCCACGAGCTCAACAAACGGGTCCTTCAAATGCCCCATCATCCTGCCTTGAAGACTATCCTTCAATCCAGCTACGAACATCTCGTTCTTTTTTAGCGAGGTATTTACCAACTCTGGTCCAAAGCTTGACATTGCATTGAACTTGTTTTCGTACTCAGTGACAGTCATGGTTTCTTGCTTCAAATCGATGAAGTCTCGGTACATCCTGGTTTTCCCAGTTGCAGGCAGATACTGAGCTTCAAAAACTTCTTTGAACATAACCCAAGTAAAGTTCTCCTCTGGAGTATTTGCAGTCTGGGCATCCCACCAGATAGCTGAAGCTCCTTCCAGATTCCATGATGCTAACAGTCGTTTATACTCGTCATCCAGTTTCAGCCCCTTAAAAATCTTTTCACATGATCTAATCCATGCTTGGACGTCAACTAGTGATTCTGTTCCCTTAAAGGTTTTTCCTCCCAGAGTAGTGTAGTTCTTACAAATCATAGCGAAGTTTAGCTGCGTTGGAGCTTGGACTACTTCAGTCGTTTCCACTTGGGTCTGATTAACAGTGTGCCCATTTGTCGTAGTTGCCCGACTTGCTCCTCGTCCTCGCCTTGCTTGAGAACTCATTGTCAACTTCTGAGTAAATGATTCGAGAGTTAATACTCACTCAGAAACCAGTCTTTAAGGGTAAATTAACCAAATAACTAGAGTTGATAACTAAGGTTAATAACTATGGTTGAGAACTAAGGACGACCCATACTAAAATAGTTTTTAGTAAAAATACGCTTTCTCGATGCTTACTCTAAGTATTCACCTAGGCAAACTTAAGCTCTTATGCTCTGATACCAACTGTAACGGCGCGATTTTCCATACCTGGGAAACCGTGTCATTATTGAAAGAATTTAGAAGATGAGATAGAAAAGGTAGAACTTATAGAATAGAAGAGAAAGAAGTTATCAGAATCTCACAGCGGAATTTCACAAAATACTTATATATTACATCACAAAGCCTGATACATCAGAGCACATAATATATTACATCATCATGGTTCATACAATACCATATTACAATACCATTGGTAATTAAACTGATAATTAAAACATATATGCTACTGGGTCTTGAACTGGCTCAGCATCATGTTCCACTTGCCTTGCCTGAACCTACTTGTCTACTCATAATAAATATTATGAGTACCCAAGAGTTTAAGAAACACAAAAATAAACTCTGGGTCAGTCAGGGGACTGGTGTGAGGAAACATAGTTAGACAGTAAAAACAGGGTATAGGTGTCAAGGTGTTTATATTGATCCATGTTATTACTTTTAACATAAAAATCATTAGATCCATCCATGTCTAATATCTGGAAATGATCTAATCTCTTTTATATCAAGACATTTGATATTATAATAGTTTGTAACAGGTAATTAAAATCTAGTGAAACGCTTGCATCTCACATTCACATATATAGTATACAAATTTAAAGTCGCAGAGCGCGTATTTGAGTTTGGATTCCAACATACAGGGTATGGGAGCACCCACCGATCAGTGTACTCTAGAGAGGATACACTGGGGTTCAACAAGAACATCTTGTAACCCGGCCACACATGACCGTCCACTCATTTAGCTTGGGTGTAACGAATATATTATCACTCCTACGGTTGAGCTCGATTTACCGTTTCCGAATGCAACAGCAGCGAAATAGATTTTAGAAGTAAATAAGGAAATCCTCTAGATGGTGATAATATACCCTGCTTGGGTATGACCCAACTAGCCATGCTGCCTAGCCCAACTTTTGTTACTTCCGGGTTGTGAAGTTTTGAGGCTACGTTGTTCTTCTGACAGATTTTCTCTTTCCATTCTTTGAATGCCACATCGTCCTATCCGTCAGAAAATACTCCTTCGATTACCCAAATATATTACGGGTAATGAAGCAAAGAGAAACGAATTTCCCTGCCACCAACGTAATATACTTACGTAAATTCGATGTGCGAGATCTGACTGATATACGTTGTCAGACACTCGTCCATTCGGGTTTGTTCTGGGTTTGAACAGACCAAAATATCTTTTAAAATAACGCTTGCATCTCGTTGTCTTCAGCACATTGATATGCGTCGTATACTTCGAATCGAAGTGGAATTTGTTTATTCCGGACTCTTCGAATGATGTACGAAATATTTTACAGTCGATAAATGTTTATCAGTGAAATCAGGAGTATCACTTCATTTCAGATAAAATATATATTTTCCAAACAGTGTTTGTTTATTTGGTTTGCATTAGCATCATTAGTTTATCTGTTACATACATCAGTTGAGGTGTATATGGTTTTTGACGGTGCTTGTTCATCCTTTGGAAAATTTCCCGTGCTCCGCACACGGTGTATTTTCCCTTTGATTATTTTAGTTCAAATGATGTTTGAACTTATTTTCCTTTTGTTCTTATCCTTTAACGATTATTATATAAATAATTCAAATAATTTATTTTAAATTATTTATTTTCGTCTAATTTACATTTCAACTTGGTTGATCTTTCACGGTCGAACTTGTCGGTTCAAAACTCAGTTTCTACTTCTCACTTGTCATCGGCTTAATAAAAACATTTATTTATTTTATTATTTATATTTTAAATTTAAAATTTATTTAAATTTAAAATCTCGTATTCTACTGAACGAAAAACACCGGGCTTTAGCACTGCCCGAGTACCGGGTTTGGCAAGTGCCAGAACTGGACTCTGGCAGTGCCAAGGTACCAGAACTTGGCACTGCCAAAGTGTCAAGTTTGGCACTGCCAAAGTGCCGAACACTTGGCAAAGTGCCAAAGTGCCTGGACTTGGCATTTGCCAAGTACCAGGTCTTGGAAAAGTGCCAAGGCACTGGTCTTGGCATTTGCCAAGTACCAGCCTTGGTACTTCGTTCAATTTTGCACAGTACACGGGGTGCACCGTGCACGTGTACGCCACCACACGCCGCCAGGACACCACCGAACCACCACCCACAAATTCCACTTGCTCCGCCGACCTCAACCGACCAGCCACCACCTCCAATTATCACTTCCTCCTCAAAATCGATGTTCCATCAGTTTTCTCGTTCGCAACAGTAAAAAGTACCCCACTAAAACCGAGCTCGTCCCATCGCCTCCGACCACCAGAGCGCCTCGCACCACCGCCACCATCTTCCCCAAGACCCAACGTCGCTCCATGCTCGACCCCAGCCAATTCGCACGCCTATGGGGGCTCCACGTCGCCGCCAAACAGTCGAACCCATTCACAGTATTCAACCCTAATTTTGATCCATTTACACAATTCATACATTATAAAAATCTTTTCGTATTTTTCCCGTAGTCCTTGGTCCCCGATGATGCTTCACCCTTGACCGCCTGAACCCTCGTCCCTCCGATCGCCGGAATTTGGTCAAAACACCATTTCCGTTCATATCATAAATTCTCGAAATGCACAAGCTTAAAAATCGTGATTTTTACTTTAAAAATCATCATTTGCATTCGGGATTAAATTCATAACATCAAAACAGGTTTTTATTTCATTTGAATTTATACTTTGATTTTCCACTTACAGAGAACACTCCTGTATTTCTGTTTTTGAACTAATATATTTCAAATGGTATTTTCTTTGATCTGAGATGTGTTTGTATGATGTTTATTCACTAGATTTACATGCTTTCATCAATAAAAAGTGGATCATCCTATTTTAGCTAGCAAATGAACAGGTTCTGTGTTTAACAGAACTTATACAGGAAATTAATGCTGGTGAACATCAACCATTCGCAACACATACTATGATGAATCTTATATGATGGATCCATCTATACAGATGAATTCAAGGTCTTCTACACCATGATCTACTGACTGGTATTTTCAAACGATGGTTACAATCAAACATGGCAGATTTCTAATTAACCCAAAAACTGTTTACTGTATTTTTAAAACAAGAGAGTTATAAATGTTTTACTCACCAAATTGCTCTCAAATGATCCAGAAATTTGACTTCAGATTTTTGAATGGAAACTCAGTTTGTTTGTGTGAAAGTATGAGAGAATTTGAGTGGTATATATAGGTAAAGTCATGTATTAAAAATGAATTTCTGGGCACAATTTCCAACAGCAAACTCTCTAGCCTCACCCCTCTCCTACGGCTAGAAAATGAGGATAATGGCTTCAAATTTTGTCTCACTAAGGGTTTGTAGCTCCTAGGTAGTGCTCCTAGAAGCTTGAACCATTCTTGCATTAAATGCAAGGATCCATTTTGGATTTTTAAAGCCTTAAACAAATGCTTGCATTTGTTTTCTTCTTTGCTGGAAATACACATGTCATCTTTACTATAGGATTTAGGTAATGATTTGCTAATTCTAGTGTTACTATTTAAGGTATGTTCCATTTAATGTTTTTGTCTCTTCTTGGAAATTTCCTTTTGTCTTTAGTTTGAATATTTCATATGATTCATATTCTTGCCGACTTGTTTATGTTGTAGACAACATATGGTGGTGTTTTTTTTATCCATAGGTCCTTATATTTTCAAATGGAAGAAATGCTCCTTTTTTTTTTTTTTTTCTTAGTCCTTTGTTCTTGAAAACTTCTTGCTTCATCAAAATGACATTCCAAAGTATCATTTATTTTATAAATTTATTCCCTTAGGAATTTCTATTTTATATCATATACTTGTTTTGAATTCCAAGATAATTCAAGTATATTCAAATCTAAGATTATTCAAGTATATATGTTTATTAAAATATTTCTCATATATATACACATATGCCTATACTCATATATATATATATATATATATTTGTTTTCAAAAATCTCCTTTAGCTTTGTTTTTAACTAATTAACTCATTTTAATTACTCATCAAAATGATTTACAAATGGTCGAAAAAGTCGGGACATTACAATATAAATTAAGCATGTCTGTTCTTACTCACTATTCCTGAATTTTACTGTAATTCTATTTACAACCTTTTTGGCATAACAATTTTATTAAGAAAATACTCATGTTGATTGTAAATTTCATAATTATAGTATTCACAAAGATTCCCAATACAGACAGGTGATTAATGGAAATAGGATTTATACAACAAAAATGTCCTCGGTTCAGGTTTCAGGATTACAGTACTATAGAAGTTTCATGCTTTATTACAACAGTACTAATTTCAACTGATTTCAGCAGATTAATCAGTTTAGCAAATTAAACATCTCAGCAGGTTCTATAAGGTTAAAATAATCAGCAAATTAATCATTTCAGCAGATTTATTATACATATTAACGGGGAATGCCAAACGATAGATTATAAAAAAGTTATAACTTAAATCCACTCACCTAATAGCTTTCCAATTCATGAATCTGGTCCTTACCTAGAATTCCATGGCTCTCCTTATTGAATGTAGAATCTAAATAACCATGGATTCACAATTCTAAAACTAAAAGAAAAAGTGAAAAAGTAGAGAAATTAAAATTAACCAGATCCAAGAATTTACCTAACTCTGATCAGAATTCTAGACACCTACACTGTATATGTAACACCCCGTAATTTTAAAACATGACATAAGAGATAATTAAAGAATACTTAGTTTTTATAAGAAGAATTAAGGGAAACGGGTTGCTCCATTGCATTCATCTCGGAATTCTGCTTGGAATAGAGTTCGAGTTTGCGTAAATCGGATATCATATGAAGAAGTTATGAAGCTTAGAAGAATTCAAGAATTAGCAGAATTTAAATTAAAATAATAATTAAAAATCAAAAACGAGTTCAAAAATCAAAATCAGTAAATCTGGGTGAGCGGGAAATCTCCCGCTCTAGGGTGTTGACCCCCCAGGGGAGTCGACATAGGTGTCGACCCCCTTATATGGGTGTCGACATAGGTGTCGACCTCCCATCTGCCCAGATCTGGTAGACGTGTTTTTGACATATAGGGCTAATGTGTCGTTCTGGGATTGTCTAGATGACGTGTATTTTTGGTTTGGATGGTTCTGATGGATCCTAATCTAACCTATGGGTCCTAATTCACCTAGAGCATCTATAAAATACCCCGAAACCTAACCCTAATCTCATTATCATTCATCCACGACGCCTCCATGCTGCTCTAATCTAAATTAAAACTAGCCTCTCTTCTCTTCTCCAAAGCAAATCAGAATTAGAGTATTCAAATTGGAAGATAAGAATCAAATTCTACAACAACGGTTTAGCTAATCAAATTCAGAAATTAGAATTCAGAACTATCCTCTCTCATAAATCCTATCGCTGTGAGTCTATGTTACTTTCACATATAATTAATTAAAAAATGATTGTGATAGGATTGTAAATTGGATTTTATGAACATGCCTGTAAGATGAATCATATCAAGTTTGTAAATTCTTATTTTTCAGATTCATACCCAAATCACTGTTATCATATGCCTAATTGGATCTATTTTATTGTTCTATGCCAGTTCATGTTTCATATGTCCCTTTTATGTCAGTTTTGATGACATGATTCTCTTCCCTTCTTCTTTTCCTTTTTTTATGAGATTAGGCTAACTTCGAGCCTAACATATTGTGTTGAGATTTGCGTACGAATAACGTTTGAACGATTGGGAAAAGTTTGGGGAAATTTGTAATAAAATGAGATTATTGGCATAAATCAATTTGGGCATAATTGTGTATAAATTATATACATGAGATTTGGCATAAGTTGGATTGGGCATAATTGGATATAATTTGTATACATGAGATTTGGTAAGAATTGTTAATATCGATAAACGCAAATTGATTTGGGCATAATTTGGCATAACATGTATACATAAGATTATAGGCCTAATTTGGATAAAAATTATGAACATAATTTAGATTGCAAATTATGGGTAATTGGGATATAATTTAATCCAAGATTTAAAAGTGGGACTTGAATCAAGAAAGTGATAATGAATGCCTAAGACACGAGGTTTGATTCGAATTGCGGTATAAGACTACCCGGAACTGCCCGACACATCCAGCAACCAAAATTTTGTAATCTAATGTGAGAGGTCAAAGGCAAAAATTAGATACGTAATAATGCAAAGACACGAGGTTAGATTCAGATTGCGGTATAAGACTTCCCGGAACCGCCCGACATATCCAGCAACTGCAAAACGGTAATCTAATGTGGGAGGTCTTGCAAGATTACGGTTATAATGAATTAATGAACACATAACCAAGATAAGACATGTAGTAAGACATGGGGGTTAAGTGGATGGCATGGGAGACATGTGAAATATAACTAGAAGCACTTAACCAAGGTGAAACATGTGATTAGACATGGGAATAAAGAGGGGTTAAGTAGGAATTCCTAGTGGGGACCAAGCTTAGGAGGGAAGCTTGTGTCAAGTGTGGGGACCCTTTTCAACCAGTAACCCATTTAGTATCTTTGTGAGCTCGAACTAGGTCGAGGACGGGACACGCTTACTGGGTTTGATTGTAAGAGGTCAATAAAGAGTTAGCGGTGGCAAAGCAAGTCCAATGGAGTCATGTGCGTGCGTGGGTCCGGGCTGGTAGGTAAGACGTTGTTGCATCATGTAGGTATAAGCTGTGCATTTTAGTAGTATCGGGTTGCCACTTTAGGGAGTGATACACCCTACTGTGGGACCAGCATGGGTATCTACGAGTTAGGGAGCCGACCGAATGGGGAGGGTAGTGGGTACAACTAGTGGAGATAGGAGCAGGTGGCACCTATGACAGCAGCTAGGAGTACACAAAACTACCATTATTATTATGTTTAGTAAGAGGGATCAACTTTCAGTATGGAACTAGTATTGGTGCGGTGTAGGAATCATCTTATAGTGATTAGAAGCGCAATCAATATTATATTTTGTTCAGCTTATTTACCTTGTCATATCTGCTTATGTTACAATCATCTCTTATATCCAGTTTATGTTCTTATCTTGTTACTTAACTGATTATATTGTTAAAGTCACTAGACTTACCAGACGTATGTCTGACCCCTTTTTGTTTCGCCTCTTTTCTTTCTCCCCCCCTCCCCAAGGTCATCAGGGTGGGATTAGTGAAGGTTGACTTGGATTTCTTTCTTCTTGAAGTACTTAGAAGTGTTGAAAGTAATGCTCAACTTTATCTCTTTCTCGTAATGGCTATTGTAACACCCCACTTCCATTAAGGTCACTCACAAAGGGAATGCCTTAACTTCGGTGGAACTTTGTAAGTAAATAGAACAAAAATTTACAAGACAGATATGTAAAGTAGTACTTGAAAAATTTATAACTTTATTACAGCAGAAACAGAAATAAGTTTGGTTACATCACGATACCAAAACCCAAGTACACAAATATCAGTCTTATACAAAATCCTTCAGAATGCATAATTTTAAAACCATAATCTCCAACAGAAAATGCCATAAATAAGCAGAATCAAAGCCAAGCAATACATCCTCGACTTCAAGCTGGAAGAAAGAGATATCAGAACTAAGCTTGCGTATTTCCTCCCTGAGAACCTGGGGGGGAGGGAACGGAGGATAAGAGGCGAAACAAACTAGGTCATACATAAGTCTGGTGAGTCCAGTGACTTTCAACATATAAACAGATAATAGTATCATGACATGAAAATAAAACTGGATGAGAGATAACCATAAGAGGAGTAGAAGGTTAACAGAAGAGACAAAATGATATAGGCTAAACTAAGCTTCTTACTTGGTTTTCACTTCTCTGCACTAATACTAGTATAACATAATTAGGCATTGTCCTAATGTCTAAATAGAAAACAGAACGATCTCTTCAGAAATACAATACTAGTAATGGGCCTTTACCACCCGAACAGGGACTGACGGTATAGAAACAGAGGCAGAAACGGAATCAGAGATGGAAACAGAATATTAGAATTAGGCGTACACTAGTAATGGGCCTTTACCACCCCCAACAGACGATACCACACAGAAACAGACAGGTGTTACCACCCCCAACAGAAACAAACGGTACCCCAACAGAAACAGATATAACTAAGTGTACCCTAAATTCCACCCCAAGCGATCGGCTCCCTAATACATAAATACCCTGTGCCGGCCTCACAGACGGGTGTATCACTCCGTAAAGTGCCAACCTACAGAAAGACACAGACCTATTTACAGATGTCACGGCGTCTTACATCCTCAGAGCAGATCCTGATCCATGCACGCACATGACCCGGTTGGAATGCACCATCAACACCCCTAGCCATTATCAGAATGAACCTCTTATAATCAGTTCAGTAAGCGTGCCCTGCACCCCTACCTAGTGTTGGGTCATAGTTTTGATACCAGAAAGGGTTACTGACTAATATGGGTCCCAAACAGCAGATGATACAAGTAATTACCCCTCCTAACCTTGTGTCCCCATACTAACAGGTTTCAGATTTACTTGCTTATAGATTTCAGATGTACAAAGTCCAGATTAACTAGTTCTCAGATCAGACATACAGGTTAACAAGTTTTCAGACTAACGGATCAGATATACAGATTAACAGACTTACAGATTGTTTCACCTAACCTTATATTGGGCCTACCGATTTTCAAATAGGTTTATTAGATTCATCAGTCCAGTTGTTTTAACCCTATCCACCTAACACGTTTTAGGTATCAGATTTATCTTAGATTTGCATTAATTAAATATTAATGCACATACCTCTCACATTAGGTTGGTAGCTTGTGGCCACTGGATGTGCCGGGCGGTTCCGGGCAGACTTCTACCATAATCCAGACCTAACCTCGTATCTAAGCATCTTTATGCCTACGACCTCTCACATTAGACTAAGAGTTTGTGGTTGCTGGTTAAGCCGGTTGGGTCCGGGCAGGCTTCTACCGCAAACAGGGTCTAATCTCGTGTCTCAGCATTCTTATTTTTAGCTAAAGTATTCATTCACAGATTATGCCAATATCAGACTAATTATGCCAATCCAACAAATTAGCTTCTTTACAAGTTACAGCAGATATCTCAAAGTCTAAAGTACTCAGTTTCAACAGATTTAGCAGATTAGGCAATTTTACAGTTTTTAATCATCCCTTAAAATTCCATTGACATACCTCGCCTAATCATAAAATTAAGCCTAATTTTATATGCCCAATTTATGGTCACAATTCACAATATAACATACATCCCAAATTTTAGTTAAATTTGCATCGTACAGAATATTCTCTAAAAACCCCAAATCATGATGCACAATGCAAATTATGCCAAATTATAGCCGTTGATTACCGCGTATGTCAAATATCCAAAAGTCTGAATTAGGCGTATTCACATTTCTAATTATCCCTATTATAATATAGGTTTTCAGGCCTAAGTCACATATCCTTTTCTTCCAAGTCATAGATCGTCATATAAAATACGCCCCAAACCTAGATCTTACATTACAACATGTATTATGTCCTCAAAATCAGATCTTGAATTATAACATGCATTATGTCCCCAAATTACAAGTCATATGTTGTCATACAATAATTCTCCTTCTTCCGAATCATAAACCGTCATATATAGTATGCCTAGATCAAAATCTTAAATTACAACATATACCCTTTTCTTAAATCAATCACAAATCAGTCATGTCCAATTATGCATCATTCATTATTTTCTCCAAATTTAGCGTTCGTGCGTCAATCTCTTATGAGATTTGGCACAGGCTCGCGGTAGCCTGGCTATAGAACAGAAGGAAGGAAGAGATACAGAATAGTTACAATAATATTAATAAGATAGATCTACAAAGAAAAACAGATCTGATAAACAGGAATAAAATAGATCTACACAGAAAAACAGATATGATAAACAAATAAACAAGAATTTGCATAATCCCCAATTCAGATTTATAACCATGTCAAGATCGTAATTAAATTTCATATCTGAAAATAACTGTACTTACCTTGGTTGGATTCTAAAAGAAAAAGGGTTGTAGTTGTTCTCTTTTAATCCTATTCAGATTGGAAGAAGAAGGAGTACTTGTTCTAGCTTAGGTTTCAACAAAGTAGCGACGCCATTGATTTATTTTATAAGAATTAGGGCAGAGTATAGGCATAATGAAATTGTGTGGAGAGAAAGTGAGGTTTGGGGGTGTTTAAATAGCTTAGGAGCAACGAATCTAGTCAGAACGGGCGTCTAAATGCAGAAAAACGAATCTGTCCACGGATCTGGAAAAAGGGGGAGGTTAACCCCCAGGTCGACCCCATGGTCGACCTGTTCTACCCAGGTCAACCCCCTGGTCGACCTGGGTCCTGGACGGGAATTTTTCCGCCCAGCCCAGGTGTGTGTTTTGAATTTCGAAACTTTAAATTTGAATTCGGGCTGGTTTTCATTTTAAATTCCTGAAACTTCTAAGTGCCATAACTTCTTCATACGGAGTCCGATTTATGCAAACTCGGACTCTATCTCAAGCAAAATTTCGAGATGAACGCAATGGCGTAACCAATTTCCCTTAATTCTTCTCTTAAAAATTAGGTATACTTTAATTTCTTACTTTGACGTTCACCCAAAATATGGGGTGTTACATTCTCCCCTCCTTAAAGGATTTCATCCCCAAAATCTTCAAGTCAAGAAGAATGTATATCCTACCATCCAATCGTCCATCTACTCAACCATCAAACACAGGCATCCATTGTCCTTAAAAGGTTTCTAATGCCGTATGAACATATGCAGAGTGTGTGTATATGTTTCTTATCTAATGCAAAAATCAGGCAGTCTACTGATCCAGTTGACCTCCTTAATGCGAATCATGAGAGTATCATGCGTCCAATATGTATGCAAATACCCCTAATCATGTAAATACTATATGTGTGCATATTCACTCATCCATATGCAACATCCATATGATAACACATCAAGTTTCAATCCATATACAAATACATTCATATGCATATGCAATATGAAAGTGACTGAGCCGATCTAATGCCTAATGTGTGTGTATATGCATCCACGAGCATCCGCTAGCATCCACTTGCAACCATCAATCATAACATGTTTCAAATACATGTTTACATCCATTGGCTTCTACCTAAGGATCGAAGATATGACCTAGAGGATATATTTAAAAGATAAAGACTAGCATGCAAATAAACATTACAGAGAAAGTGGAATCAAGGATATACCCTCAAATAGGGTGTGATGCGTGTATCTAGTCTTCAGTCTTCTTAGTCGCATCTTCTTGAGCTTCACTCCGCTGTACCTTAACTAATTTAACTTCACGGTTGTGAAGCTTCTTGACCTCCATTTCCAAAACCCACTAGTAAAGATAGGACCTCGATCACTTACTATGCTAGAGGGTATCCAATGTAGTTGAACTATCTTTCCAAGATAAACAGATGTTAACCATGATACCAAGTGTACATACTAAGATGATTAGAGGTCTCTTTTCTACTTAGCTTATCTATCATGTCACAAATCTGAGGGTCGATATCTCTCACGCAAACCATCCTAGTCGAACTTGACATCCCTCAAGTATAAGCCCCAAATGCCTAAACCAATATCAGACAAGCACCCAAGGAATACCTCCTCTGAATTTGGACGATTTATGTGATATGATACTAGCAAAACAACCAAACAATTGAGCACTTAACCGACTCTGGCTATCCTCGCCAATCTTGCTCCAAAACTATCGTTGATCACATAACTGGCTTTGCATTGTCATATAGATATATGTGGGAGTCTACCACACGTTTTAGGGGACAAACCCCTAATCTTAATCAAAAACATCTGCGTACTCATGGACTACTCCAACGGATCGAAAATCGTCGATAAATACATAAAGTGATTCTAGGTAGCTAAGACAAACTGATCCCTTAGGATCGCACGAAATTTTGAGGGTATTCCCGTGGCAAGTCGAAAGTCTAACTACCCTCCTTTCATAATAACTAGTTAACCAATCCATGCCTAGAATCAACCCATAGCCCATGAAACCAAAAACATAAGTATCTCAAATCCATACAAACCAAAGATAAATGAGCCGAACCAGCAACTGGATTTGAGACAATAATGGGATCCTCTACTATACAAGTTCTAAGGTGCAGAGACTTAACTATGGAAGCAGATATAAACGAATGTGAAGCGCTAAAATCAAAAAGAGTACTAATAGGATGATCAAAAAGAAAAACTATACTTTTTCAACCGAAGCTTTACTACCTCTCTCTCAGGTATGCTGGCGGTGAGAGCATGCACCAACAATTAGATTTGAGACAATAATGGGTTCCTCTACTATTCTTTCCTTTTTTACCTCCTTTGTGAACCAATTCCATATCCAAGAGTTCCTCATCCTTGCGTTGTGCTCCTTAGCAAAACTCCCTCAGTCTCATCTTTACTATCCTTGTGTAACACGTTGACAAGTCTCTCGAAAGCTGCCTCCATCGCACAGAGAATCCTACAAAGCTCGAAAGAAAATTAGCTGCAGGTGAAACTACTGCGGCTATATATGGAAGATGGGCACTTATTTGCCCTTTGACAAGTGTCGTAGTCTCATCGAGCCTACGGAACCATGTCGCGATGAGGTTACCTCCCAGAAAGCCAGGAGCCTCGGAGACTCAGGAAAGAAGGAAACAAGGATTAAAGCAGAGGATCAAAAGATAGTGCATATGGCTTTGGGGAATATGCCTTTAAAACAGAACCTTTCTTCTGAAAATGCTTCTTTTAAAACCGTTTTGAAAATAATTTTTCAAATCTTTTATCTAATCCGGTAACCTTCGGTTCTGATACCAAGTGTAACACCCCACTTCCATTAAGGTCACTCACAAAGGGAATGCCTTAACTTCGGTGGAACGTTGTAAGTAAATAGAACAGAAATTTACAATATCGATATGTAAAGTAGTACTTGAAAATTTTATAACTTTATTACAGTAGAAACAGAAATAAGTTTGGTTACATCACAATACCAAAACCTAAGTACACAAATATCAGTATTATACAAAATCCTTCAAAATGCATAATTTTAAAAACCATAATCCCCAACAGAAAATGCCAAAAATAAGAAGAATCAAAGCCAAGCAATACATCCTCGATTTCAAGCTGGAAGAAAGAGATATCAGAACTAAGCTCGCGTATTTCCTCCCTGAGAACCTGAGGGGAACGGCAGAAAAGAGGCGAAACAAACAAGGTCAGACATATATCTGGTGAGTCCAGCGACTTTCAGCATATAAACAGATAATAGTATCATGACATGAAAATAAAACTGGATGAGAGATAACCATAACAGGAGTAGCAGGTTAACAGAAGAGACAGAATGATATAGGCTAAACTAAGCTTCTTACTTGGTTTTCACTTCTCTGCACTAATACTAGTATAACAGAATTAGGTGTTGTCCTATTGTCTAAACAGAAAACAGAACGATCTCTTCAGAAACACGATGCTAGTAATGGGCTTTTACCACCCAAAAAGAGACAGACGGTATAGAAACAGAGGCAAAAAAGGAAACAGAGACGGAAACAGAATATTCCCTACGGAAACAGAATATTAGAATTAAGCGTACACCAGTAATGGGCATTTACCACCCCAACAGACGGTACCACACAGAAACAGACAGGTGTTAACACCCCCAACAGAAACAGACAGCACCCCAACAGAAACAGACAGAACTAAGTGTTCCCTAAATTCCACCCCAAGCGATCAGCTCCCTAATACATAAATACCTTGTGTCGGCCTCACAAAAGGGTGTGTCACTCCCTAAAGTGGCAACCTACAGAAAGACACAGACCTATTTACAGATGTCACGGCGTCTTACATCCTCAGAGCAAACCGGATCCATGCACGCACATGACCCGGTTGGAATGCACCATCAAAACCCCTCACCATTATCAGAATGAACCTCTTATAATTAGTTCAGTAAGCATGCCCTGGACCCCTACCTATTGTTGGGTCATAGTTTTGATACCAGAAAGGGTTACTGACTAATGTGGGTCCCAAACAACAGATGACACAAGTAATTACCCCTCGTAACCTTGTGTCCCCAGACTAACAGATTTCAGATTTACTTGCTTGTAGATTTCAGGTGTACAAAGTCCATATTAACTAGTTCTCAGATCAGACATACAGGTAAACAAGTTTTCAGTCTAACGGATCATATATATAAATTAACAGACTTACAGATTGTTTCACCTAACCTTGTATTGGGCCTACCGATTTTCAAACGGGTTTATTAGATTCATCAGTCTAGTTGTTTTAACCCTATCCACCCAACACGTTTTAGGTATCAGATTTATCTTAGATTTGCATTAATTAAATATTAATGCACAGACCTCTCACATTAGGTCTGTAGCTTGTGGCCGTTGGATGTGCCGGGCGGTTCCAGGCGGTTCCGGGCAGACTTCTGCCACAAGCCAGACCTAACCTCATGTCTAAGCATCTTTATGCCTACGACCTCTCACATTAGGCTGACAGTTTGCGGTTGCTGGTTAATCTGGTTGGGTCCGGGCAGGCTTCTACCGCAAACCTAGTCTAACCTCGTGTCTCAGCATTCTTATTTTAGCTAAAGTATTCATTTACAGATTATGCCAATATCAGACTAATTATGCCAATCCAACAAATTAGCTTCTTTTCAAGTTACAACAGATATCTCAAAGTCTAAAGTATTCAGTTTCAACAGATTTAGCAGATTAGGCAATTTAACAGTTTTTAATCATCCCTTAAAATTCCATTGACATACCTCACCTATTCATAAAATTAAGCCTAATTTTACATGCCTAATTTATGGTCACAATTCATAATATAACATACGTCCTAAATTTTAGTTAAATTTGCATCGTACATAATATTCTCTAAAAACCCCAAATCATGATGCACAATATAAATTATGCCAAAATTATAGCCATTGATTACCGCGTATGTCAAATATCCAAAAGTCTGAATTAGGCGTATTCACATTTATAATTATCCCTATTATAATATAGGTTTTCAGGCCTAAGTCACATATCCTTTTCTTCCAAGTCACAGATCGTCATATAAAATATGCCCTAAACCAAGATCTTACATTACAACATGTATTATGTCCTCAGAATCAGATCTTGAATTATAACATGCATTATGTCCCCAAATTACACGTCATATGTTGTCATACAATAATTCTCCTTCTTCCAAATCGTAAACCGTCATATATAGTATGCCTAGATCTAAATCTTAAATTACAACATATACCCTTTTCTTAAATCAGTCACAAATAGTCATGTCCAATTATGCATCATTCATTATTTTCCCCAAATTTAGCATTCGTGCTTCAATCTCTTATGAGATTTGGCTCAGGCTCGTGGTATCCTGGCTATAGAACAGAAGGAAGGAAGAGATACATAATAGTTACAATAATATTAATAAGATAGATCTACACAGAAAAACAGATCTGATAAACATGAATAAAATAGATCTACACAGAAAAAACAGATATGATAAACAAGCATATGCATAATCTCCAATTCAGATTTATAACCATGTCAAGATCGTAATTAAATTTCATATCTAAAAATAACGGTATTCACCTTGGTTGGATTCTAAAAGAAAAAGGGCTGTAGTTGTTCTTTTTTAATCCTATTCAGATTGGAAGAAGAAGGAGTACTTGTTCTAGCTTAGGTTTTAGCAGAGTAGCGATGCCATTGATTTATTTTATAAGAATTAGGGTAGAGTATAGGCGTAATGAAATTGTGTGGAGAGAAAGTGAGGTTTGGGGGTGTTTAAATATGTTAGGAGCAACGAATCTGGTCAGAATGGGCGTCTAAATGCAGAAAAACGAATCTGTCCACGGATCTGGAAAAGGGGGGGAGGTCGACCCCATGGTTGACCCCCTGGTTGACCTGTGTCCTAGGCAGGAATTTTCCCGCCCAGCTCGGGTGTGTGTTTTAAATTTCGAAACTTTAATTTTGAATTCGGGCTGGTTTTTATTTTAAATTCCTAAAACTTCTAAGTGCCATAACTTCTTCATACGGAGTCCGATTTACGCAAACTCAAACTCTATCTCAAGCAGAATTTCGAGAAGAACGCAATGGCATAACCCATTTCCCTTAATTCTTCTCTTAAAAATTAAGTGTACTTTAATTTGTTACTTTGACGTTCACCGAAAATACGGGGTGTTACAGCTATTTGGAGTGGGATTATGATTTTACTTTAATGTACTATGATAATAATTTTGTACAAGATGGATATTTGTGTACTTGACTCTAGTATGTGGTTTTGATGTTGTAACCAAACATGTTTTGCTTTTTTTGCTGCAATGAATAAATTTTGAATTTTATTAAGTACCATTTTATATATCTGTCTTGTGATATTTTGTTCTATACTCTCATAATACTCCATGAAAGTTAATGCATTTCCTTAGTGAGTGACATTAATGGATGTGGGGTGTTATAGTATATCTAAATCTCTTGTCTTTAAACCTTGAATCAAAAGCCTAAGAACTAATAATTTATTTTCTGAAAAGGTTTGGAGGGAGAAGAGAATGGTAGAGCCTAGGCAGCACCTCATAAAATATTAGAATAAAACTAGTCCCTTCTAGTATATATATTGGCATAGTAGAAAGCTTTGAACCGTTGGATTTAAATAAATTAAATCCGCACCGCAGACAAAAACAAAACAACGTCAAATTTACACACTACAGCACCCTTGGGTCGACCCCTACCACCTGGGTTGACTCATAGGTCGACCCACTACCACTTGGGTCGACCCATAAGGGTCCAGTTGTGTTGTTTGCACTGCGTTGTTTACTGTTTCTAACATTTATTAATTTAAATGTCATTACTTGCTCCTTATATCTTCTGATTTTTATGTCTGTAACGTTTATTTGTTAAACGTTCAATTACTTTATTGTTTTGCCTCTCTTTAATTAATTGTGCCTCTTTTACCTCTTTATTAGATTTTAATTGCACAATTTTATGGGCATACCTAATCTTTGCCTTTAATATCATGTTGCATGCAATTAATTCACTAATTTTGAATTTCAAATACCATGTATGTATAAATAAATATGTCTTCTTTTATTTTTGAAATGCATATATTATGTATGTCTTATCCTTCTTGTTTATACATTGTTGTTTGCATTTTAACGCAATTTACTTAATCATCTCACCATTATCATTTACATTGCATAATCTTCTTATATTAACCCTTTTATGAATGCATTAATACGTTGGCCATTTTAATATATTATCTTTAATTTACTACATGCATCCTAATTTTTTATTAATGCATTCTGCCTTTAAACGTTATTGCATGCAACTTAATTACATTGCATGTAATCATTTCCTCGCATGCATTGCAAGCACCTTTTAATTACATTAACTCTTTCTTCTTTTTCTTGCACATATTTAGATTTCTTTTTAAACATAAAGGTTTATGCACATATATACATATATGCATCATTTATTGTTTTTTCTTTATAAAATGCAGGGTGTTACATCGAGCCTGAAGAATAGGTTTTCAAAACAATTAACACAACTCTTTCGCAACCAATTTAAAATAGTTTAAAGTAATTGCTTCAAATCAAAACAAAAATGATTCGAAGCCAATGGCTTTGACACAAAACCAATATATAAAACTATTTTGAAGCAAATGTCTTTAAAGAGGAGCTAGAAGTGTGGGAGCTGGATATCATTAAAACCATAAAAAAATGTGGAATACCCTTACGAAGCGAAGCTAGCTCTTCGAATCGAAATAGATGACTTCAAAGCACTCCTTCTCCTTTCCATGGATTCAAAGCACTGCATCTAAGGTGCCTAAGGATCATGATCTCCATAAGACGAAGCGACTTCATTCAAAGCCAAAGAATGAAGCAAAACCATTGCTTTGAAGTGGCAGAGTCGTAAATAGCATAAAATCTTTAAAAATTTTGTTTAAAGAAACACTTTTCACCAAACACTTATTATCTAGAAATTTCTGATTAGCTTATAAAACTTTCATTTCAGTCCCATGTTATATATTTAAAAATTTAAAACATCAAAATACACAGCAACCTCACTTTCAAAACCAAATCTTTCGTTGATCTAAGCTTCTCTTGCTTATAAAATTCATATTAAATCATTAATCCATGGGAAAACCCCTAAAAATCATATTAAATACATTTTCATATATATATATCAGCATATATAATTTTCAAACCAAAAACTATAATCAATTTAAATAATTAAAACCGATTTAAATGGTTTTCTTAACTTAGAAAAATCATAAAATATTAATACTTGTTCATAAAAATTCTAGAATTAAATTTCATCTCTTAATAATATTTCTCACCTCATTTTAAAATTTTAAAGCAATTGGGTGTCATATGATAGGGTTTCTATGCAAATCCAACATGAAAACTTCATGAAAATGCATTTATCATCAATAAGCATATATGTATATTAACATATATCATCTAAGCGTGACATAATAACACATATTAACAAGCAACAATTCAGATCTAACCATAAACCTAAATCAACAAGTAAATAAAAAAGTCAATATCGTCATTTACCTTGAACGGTTAAAGAGAAAACTTTAGTTTTGAGTATTGATTGATCCTACGCTTGATTCCTACTTCCTAGCTTGTATTTTCCTTCTATCCTAGAGTAATGGCCAGCCTCAAGGTTTATTATTTAATTTTGTAAATGAAGTGTGAAGTGAAAGATAAGATATGGTAAGGGTTATGTGTATAGTAAATGTGTTTTACCTATCTTGCCCCTCTCATATTCCTCCTTTTATTTAAACAATTCTAGTTGATCTAGTTAGGTCATTGGTCTTGCCTTGGCTCACTAATTTTCATAACCCATTCTCATTTACATTATTTTGTTTATCCAATTAAATAATATTTAGTAAAATTAGGGATGTTACATTCTCCCCTCTTTAAAGAATTTCATCCTTGAAATTATGATATGGACACTTATCATTCGAATAAGCATAAAGGTAAACATACCGTCAAACAAATCACGATAAGTAGCCATATTCCTGGCTTTAAGCTCCTGAAGCATAGTCTTTATCATCGTCACTCCACTGGACTTCCACCAATCAGATTGATTTTCATTAGCCTTTTCACATCTCCGGTGATGGTCATGATTGGATGTATAACAATAGTCTTATCTGGCTCCACTACTAAGTTTTCCAATGCCCTCAGATCTATAGTAGTTTTTGGATCTCAAACATACTTCCTAAGATAAGAAACAAGAATGGACTTAGCTAATCCGCTGGGAAACTCTATCATATAGGCAGGCTTCTTGATTCTCCCTATAACAGGAAATGATCCAACAAATCTCGGTGTTAATTTCCTTAAATTTTCAAATTTGGATTACATCTTTCATTGATGATACCTTGAACAAAACTTTCGCATAGTGCCTCAGTTGGTGTAATTCTTATACTAGTCTAAAAATTGTTGTTATACGAAAAATCCACAAGATGTAGGAGATCATCCCATGAGCCACCAAAATCAAACACATAAGCTCTTAAGAAATCTTCCAAAAGTTTGTTAACTCTTTCCCTCGGCCATCGATGTGAGGGTGATAGGTGGTGCTCATTCAGAGATTCATACCTAAATCTTCCTGCAAACACTTCCTAAATTCGCTAGTGAATAAAGGATGTCTATGACTAAATATACTATTAGGAATTTCGTGTAGTCTGTTAAGGAATGCGGATTAAAGATCTTAAGGAAAAACTAACACTAGAGGGGGTGAATAGTGTTTTATAGAGATTATGGAAAATTTGAACAATCTTGAATTACTATATGAAACACCCAATGATTATCACATCAGAAATGATCACAAACACAGAAACAATAACAGACACAAATATAAGTAAATATAAAATGCAGAAAAGGAAAGAGCACACCGAATTTTGTACTAGTTCAGATTACTCCTACGTTCAGTCCCACGCAACGCTGGATTGCGCAGAGTCTTATTAATATCAAAATCCAATTACAACACCCTTAATTTTACGGCTATAAGGTAAACACCGATTCCACTACCCTTGATTTCACGACTACAAGGTTAACACCGATTCCACCACCCTTGATTTCATGGCTACAAGGTTAATACCGCTCCCTTTCCTTGATTTCAGGGCTACAAGGAACACATTCTTTTCCAAAAAATTCCCAAATGATTACAACTGCCCTAGAACTCTTCAATAGCACTTCAAATAAAGAGTAGTTAATAGAGATTGAGAAGAGAAGAAGAATGATATAAATTTTGTTGAAATCGGCAGAGTATAAGTGAAGAAATCAAGACATTTATGCATTTTATTGGTGATAAGTAAAGGGGAAAAGAAGGAGAAGAAGAAGTGATAAATAATTCGAAATTAACTCCTATTTATAGAGGTTGAAAGGTTACAAAGTTTCTGAAGCGTTTCAAATATGAAAAGGCATTTCCTTTGAATTTTAAAATTATGACAGTTATATGTCGACATATGCATTATTGTATGTCGACATATATACCATATTTTTGAATTTTAATCATTTTTAAAGTAGTTAAACCAATATATATTCTGGAAATTCCTGAAACAAAACTAGTTATTAAAACATAACTTTTCAAGTATGAAAACATGAGAAAATATTATTTAAACATATGATTAAAAACTTTATTTGTAAGCAATACAAAAACTATATATAATATAATTGTAAACATATATATAGGATTTTATAAAGAGATATTTATAAACTATATAAACAAAATGGTTATATGAAAACTTAGAGTTTAAATAAGAATATTTGAAATTATAATCAAATATAAAATTAGTAAAATATATATAAAAATGATTTAATAAAACTACAAAAATAAGAATACTTATAAATTAGGAAATATATATTTGAAATCATAAGATTGAAATCCTTGGATGATTAAAAGATCATTTTGAGAGAGTTTGAAATCAATTTGAAAGAAATAATTGGAAAATAGTGTTTGAGTTCTATCTAGAGTTTTACATAATTTCTAGACTCTATTACCCTGATGGTCTTGGACTCTTGATATCTTGATACTCATGTATCTTGATTCTCCTTTGAAACATTGAATCTCTTAAGTCTTGAAACTCTTAACTGTACAGTCTTTAATGTCTTATTACCTGCATATAAATTCTGCATATACATATATATATTTTGGATAAGTGTTAGTATATATTTTATAATCAATAATGATTGAAACAAGGTTGTTGTCATCAAAACATCATGAAGATTCCATTCTCCAACAATCTCTCCCTTTTTGTTGATGACAACATTGGTTTTTAAAATATTCATACTTGATATTACATGTTGATCTGCTTCCTTGATTACTCCCCTTTTCATTATGAATTCCTTTTGTCTCTCCCTTCAACAATGCCTATCTTAACTATATCTTATTTTATATTTTATAATTTCTCCCCTTTGTCGTTATCAAAAACTATCCTACACTAAACTAAACTATATTATACTATACTAAACTAAACTATACTCCTTCTATATCTATGCTATAACTGATCCTAATGACTAATTCTATATATAAGTCCCACTTAATCAATAACTCTCCCTGAACCTATAATTCTCCCTAATTTCTATAACTCCCCCTAAATCTATATGGCTACAAATATTGTATAATTAAGCCAAACAAGCAATTCAGACAATATTCAGACTAATAATTCAGTCAAACCAATTCAATACAAACTTTCTATAAGCATCCAATCAATCCAAACAAATTTAAATCATAGTTATATTAAATTCAAGTTTTAAGTTAGTCAAACCTCATCATTCTTAATTATGTTTATTATGTACAGATTATTAAATCAATAATCCAAACCAAATCGACAAAATCAAAATAATACATGTTAATTCAAAAACACTTCTTGGACCTTCAACTAATCCTTAGAAACTATAAAACTCCCCCTTAATATAATACAAGACTAAAACTAACCTAAACTCTAATTCCCTTAAAACTATAATAAGACTTTAATCTGGACTAAGAAATAATTCTGATAAGATATCCTTAAAACTATGGTATAAGTTTAGTAAAGCAATTTAACCCAAACAATCAATCAATTTAAGTTTTGTTGTCACAAAACATCAACTCAAGTATATTCAAACATAAAGCCAAATATTTCATGCAACTTTTATTTATCCTAAAAATCTATAAAACTACCATCAACCACAAATGCATACACCTATCAACCACTAATTAAATTCAACCAAGTCAAACAAGTCAATCAAGTTATTCATGTCAAACAAATCAGACAATTCAATTAAGTCAAACAATTCAAACAAGTCAACCAAATAAATAAATCAAGCCAAACAAGTCAATCAATTCAATCAAGCCAAACAATTTAAACAATTCAATCAAGTCAAAGTAAACATGTTATGTATTTGATTAGTAATCCTATATATTTCTAATTGGACAAAAACTCCTCATACGGTATACCAGTTATGTGTGGAGTTAAAGTTAACATGTAATACAGTGTGTTGGTTATAATGCAGCATATCATATGCAAAGCTATATGGAATGATATATTGAATGAAATGCAACTTGTGATGTGAATGATTTTAATTTGAGATGCATTATAATTTATAATAATGATGTATGATATGAAATAAGAAGTGTAATGATAATATGAATTTGGTGATGATATCTATTTTGGTTAAAGATATTCAAAGTACTACATATATTATAAATTATATCAATCAACCAAAGGTAATATTAATTTCCAGACTTAGGTTAATGATACTAATGAAATAAATTAAGAGTTTAATGGTTATTAAAAGTATATTCATGATAGGTGGTAAAATATTTAGAATAATTCTATGAGAAATATGGAGTTAAATAATCTTAGCAGGGTGCTTCTTTATAGTAAATATTGAAGATCATTTTAAAGGGAATATAAAGTTTTGTCATATGAAGTAAACTATTTTGATATAAACATATATTCATAATTGTATGTATAAAATCTAACAAAAATTAATGTATTGTGAAATATACATCAATCTTTTAGTACAAGTTAACTTTAAATTTATATTATAGAAAAATTAATTTACTAAAGAACTATTAAAATGTTAAAATTTCAAATTAGAAAATTATTATAATATAAAATCTATAATTATAACAAAATTAACTTTTTTGATAAAATCTAGTAATATAGAGTAAACTACAAAAATATGTTTTATATACCAAAGTTTAAATATACAAGTTTTATAAAAATAAGATAAGCAAAACCAGTATTCTATTTACAATGTAGCCCAAATCTTTATGTAAACAGTATGAACTCCGACCGCCAATAGAAACCATTGGGAATAACTCTTCGAGTAATGAGAGTTACTCAACAGGGATGCTGTCCTTGACGGGGAAATGGTATTCGGTCCAACAACACCGGCAAAACAACACAACTTTTCAAAGAATCAAGTGACTTTTCAAAGTAACTAATTTTAATTTTCAATAATAACATAATGATGATTCTATGACATATCCATAAAAAATAGTCTCAAAATATTGCCATTTAAACATTTAAGAAAATTAGATTATTATAACTTGAATTTTCAACAGAATAAGATGCGGACTCATCTAATACTGATGTGATGCATGAATTTAAACTAGTGTTATAAATTGTTTCAAAATTTTCCATTTAATATTTTCAAAATTCAAATGATGAACTTTTGAAAACCTATGCTCTGATACCAATTGTTAAGGATCTTAAGGCAAAACTACCACTAGAGGGGGGTGAATAGTGTTTTAAAGAGATTATGAAAATTTTAAACAATCTTGAATTACTATATGAAACACATAATGATTACCACATCAGAAATGATCACAAACATAGAAACAATCATAAACACATATATAAGTAAATATAAAATGCGGAAAAGGAAAGAAAACACCAGATTTTATACTGGTTTGGATTACTCCTATGTCCAGTCCCATGCAATGCTGGATTGCACAGAGTTTTATTAATATAAGAATCCAATTACAACACCCTTGATTTCACAACTACAAGGTTAACATCGATTCCACCATCCTTGATTTCATGGCTACAAGGTTAACACTGATTCCACCACCCTTGATTTCACGGCTATAAGGTTAACACCGCCCCCTTTCCTTGATTTTAGGGCTACAAGGTGTTGAGTCAAGAATTTTACGGAGTTTTGATTTCTGACAAAAAAAGAATAGCCGTGATCGACAAAAAGAAGATATTCATTGATTTCAAGAGAGGAAGATCTACATATGGTATTTTACTTTAGAAGTTGATTATTTAGAAGTGTTATTCATGTTAAAATCTATCCTCAAATAATCAATATATATATATACACAAATATGTATATATATGCACATTGATTGTGCAAACTGGGCATAACCGGTCGACCTCCCAGAAATGGACCAGTCGACCGTTTTTACCCAGTTTGCACAATAAACGTGCACACATATACACAAAACGTATATATATTCAAATTCCTGTCTACCGGTTCTTTTTAACCTATCGATCATTTTTAAATAGAAGCAACCTTTCGTACAGACACTTCCATTTCTTCAAGAGTTGCTTCTCTTTCTCTTCACCGATGATCATGACCATTGTTTGTAACTCTTCAAAAATGGTTACAAATGTTTATTCCTTATATAAACATCATGAAATCATCATTCCAAATCACAAAAATTCTATTGATTTAATCTTTATTCTCTTGATCTCAATTTCTCACTCTCTAAGTGCTAAAGTGCTCGTATTCTTTAATATATCGTTTGAATCCTAGAATTTATATAATATTCTTTTGATTCAATACGATATCCACTTCTAAATCTTCATTTACACAAATATTCTATTTGAGGATAAGATTATAGGAAGTTTGTACTACAAGTGACAAAATCGTGTTATTGAGAACACATATCGTCAACATCAATTATATTCATCTCTGTTGAAATCCTCGGTGTTGTAAGAGGCAAGTGTTGAAGTCCTCGTTGTATTAGAGGCGTGAAATCCCGTTCGTCTGCTCGGATGTTGTATACCTGTTCCTCCGGGTGAAGTGAGGTTGTTGTTAGTGAAAATCCAGATAGAAGTCTGGGACTGGACGTAGGACGGTGCTCCGAACCAGTATAAAAATCCCTGGTGTGATTTTTCTATTTTACTGCATTTTCCGTTGTTATATATGTGATTTGTTATTAGCTCATACTTGTCTGTTATATACCATATTACACGATCGGTGTGTACTATTAGCACGTACACGCACTTTCATTTGGTATCAGAGCATGATCATCATATAACTGTAACATAGTTATTTGATATATTCTAGTAATATGGCAAATAACGCAAGCACCAGCACTACCACTTGCACAGAAGGTCAATCAACACAAAGACCTCCCTTATTTAATGGTCTCAACTATAGCTATTAGGCAACACGTATGACATTCTTTATGCAATCAAATAGCTATGATGCCTGGAATGCTACCCAAAAGGAAATAGTAAATCCAATAACTGATTATTCAGAATGGACACCGGCTGAGAAAACGACAGCAACCATAAATGCAAAGGCAATAAACATGTTGTGTTGTTTTGTGCATTAGACCAAAATGAATATAACTGTGTTAGTATCTGTACCACTGCATATCAAATTTGGCAAACGCTAAAAACCACTCATGAAGGTACTAACAAGGTTAAACAAGCCAAAATATCCATGCTGAAAAGTCAGTTTCAAATTTTCAAAATAAAGCCGAATGAGACAATCAATGATATGTATTCATGGTTTCAAACTATTCACCATGCACTAGTTGGTTTAGGACAAAAATATTCAGATTTTGATGTTGTTTCGACAGTCCTACATTCTCTGACTAGTGAATGGGAAGGAAAAGTATTAGCAATTGAAGAAGCTAATGATCTTTCCGTCATGAAGCCAGATGAATTGATAGGAAATCTAATGTCTTATGAAGCTAATTTGCAGGCTAGAAAGAAACAAAAAGAAGAAATGAAAAATGTAGCATTCCATGCTAAAAAAGATGAAGATGAATCAGAGTTTGAAGATGAAGATCTCGAATTCATTGCTAAAGGTTACAAAAAATTCCTAAAGCAACGAAAAGCTATTCGTTATAGCAAAAAGAAGACTGGATCAAATAGACCATCGTCATCCATTGTAGAATGTTTCAACTGCCACAAAAAGGGGCACATGGACAAGGATTGTCCAGAAAAGAAGAAGTCAGAAAATGACAAATTCAAATACAAGAAGGACAAATTAAAGAAACGAGCATTCTCAGTAACATGGGATGATTCAGAATCGTCTTCATCAGAAAGTGAAAGTGATACGACAGATGAACAAGCATATGTTTGTTTCAGGGCAGCAGAAGATGAGGTACAAATTCCTACATTTCATGAAGTACTCGATATTAATGCTGAATTGATAGTGAAATATAAAGACATGAAACGTCAACTCAAAGAAGCCGGAGTTGATTCGAGTAAAGCAGAGTATGAACAAGATATGTTAAAAGACGAAAAGAAAATATTAGAAGAAGAACTTGAAAAACTTCAAGAATCATCATCTAATATTGACTCTCAATTATCTCTTTTGAGTCAAGAAATTGAAACTCAAAACGAGAAAAATGATGTTCTTACTACTGAAAATCATGAGCTAAAGGCAAAAGTCAAAATTCTTGATCTAGAAAAAGCTAGTTTATAAACTAAGTTAGATAATATTACTCAAAATGTTTCAAACTTCAACAAAGGTTGAGAAAATTTGACAAAGATCATTGAAAGTCCACAATCTACTTTAAACAAACAAGGTTTGGGATATAATAAACCAAGAAACATCTCAAGAAAAAAGATGTAGTAAAAAATAAAGCCAAGAAAAATCTTAGTTTATTATATTCCAAGCCAAAATCAGGTGTGGATTTTCAAAAGAAAAATGTCAAAACTATCAAGATATGGGTTCCTAAAACAAATAACAGTTTAATTAGGAACAAATATATTTAGCATTTCATGAATTCTGTGCATTTCAATTCTAATTATATATATAAAGGGGATACCAGACCCGTATGGGTTTGGACTCCTAAGACCTAACTCTTAGGACCCCATAAAAAGTGGGTACCATGGACTTAGTTTTATTTGTTGCAGGTCTCACTTAAGAAAAGAGGAAAGTGGATATTGGACAGTGGTTGCTCAAAGCACATGACTGGAGACAAGAGCTTATTAACAAATATTAGATACTAGGATGGTGGCTCCGTCACTTTTGGAGATAATTTAAAAGGCTATATCATCGGCAAAGACGATGTGAGCAATTGCGGTACATCTAACTTACCTCTTATTACAAATGTCATGCTAGTTAGAAATTTGAAACACAATTTACTTAGTATTAGTCAGTTATGCGACAAGGGTTTTACAATCTCCTTTTCAGATAATAAGTGTAGTATCTTAGATAAAGACCATAATTTAGTTTTCGAAGGATATAGAGACAGAAATATATATGTTCTGAATATGAATATTGATCATAATTCAGACATGTGTCTTGTAGCTAATGATAATGATCCATGGTTATGGCACAAATGCTTCTGTCATATAAACTTCAGAACTATCGACAAGCTAGCCAAAAACGATCTAGTTAGAGGACTACCCAAAATAAGCTTTAAGGTTGACAACATTTGTGATGCATGTCAATTAGGAAAATTGACCAAATCTTCTTTTAAATCCAAGAAAGTCATATCAACATTGCAACCACTTGAGTTATTGCATATGGATTTATTCGGACCAACTCAGGTACAGTCAATAAACCATAGTCGATATGTATTTGTAATTGTTGATGATTACTCTCATTACGCTTGGACAATTTTCTTGAAAAACAAAAGTGAAACTTTCGATCATTTCAAATCTTTCGTCAAGAAAATTCAAAAATCAAAAGGGCTTAAAGTTAAAAATATAAGAAGTGATCATGGTGGAGAGTTCGAAAATAATGAATTTGAAAATTTTTGTACAAAGAAAGGTATATATCATAATTTTTCGTTTCCTAGAACTTCACAACAAAACAGAGTCGTAGAAAGGAAAAACCGAACCTTACAAGAATGTGCAAGAACATTATTAAATGGAACCACTTTACCAAAACATTTCTGGGCAGAAGCCGTTGCAGCTGCCTGTTATGTTTTGAATCATGTATCCATTCGACCTCTCACCAAGAATACATCTTATGAATTATTTAACCAAAGAAAGCCAAACATCTCATATTTCAAAGTATTTGGTTCTAAGTGTTTTATCTTAAATACGAAAGACCATCTCGGTAAATTCGATCCGAAGGCCGATGAAGGTATATTTTTCGGTTATTCAGAATGAAGCAAGGCCTATCGTATATTTAATAAACGAACCAAAACTATTGAAGAATCACTTCATGTCTCTTTTGATGAATTCTATCAGCATCCTCAAATTATATTAGATGATGACAAAACTATAGTCACTGATAATCCAATCATCACAAATGTTGATTCTGACACTGAAATATTTGTTAAAAATATTCCTCAACCATGTGGGTTACGATCTCCACCAAGGATACAATCTCCACCAAGAATATTAAGATATCATCCTACTCGAAATATAATCGGGAAGTAACATCACAAGTCATAATAAGGAGTCAACTCCATCAAATGAGTCATGTCGCGTTTCTTTCAAATATCGAACCTAAGAATAAAAAAGAGGCTGCTAATGATGATTACTGGATCATTGCCATGCAGGAAGAACTAAATAAGTTCGAGTGCAATGATGTCTGGGAACTTGTTCCAAGACCAACTGATTAATCAGTTATTGGTACTAAGTGGATCTTTAAAAATAAGGCTGATAAACAAGGTAATATTACCAGAAATAAAGCAAGGTTAGTAGCACAAGGGTATAATCAGGAAGAAGGTATCGATTATGAAGAAACATTTGCACTAGTTGCTCGACTAGAAGCTATTAGAATCCTATTATCTTTCGCTTATCACCATAATTTGAAACTTTATCAGATGGATGTCAAGAGTGCTTTCTAAATGGTTTTATCAAAGAGAATGTATATGTCGAACAACCTCCTTTGTTCACACATGAAAATATCATGACTATGTATACAAACTTAAGAAGGCTCTGTATGGTTTAAAACAAGCACCTCGTGCTTGGTATGAACGAGAGCTATCTTATTAACTCAGGATTTCAAATATGCAAAGTCGATCAAACTTTGTTTATTAAACATTCTCGAAAAGATATTCTAGTTATCCAGATATATGTAGACGACATCATCTTTGGTTCAACAAACGATAAACTCTACAAAGAGTTTGCAAATATTATGATCAAAGAATTTGAAATGTCTCATATGGGAGAACTGTCATATTTTCTTGGACTTCAAATCAAACAACTTCCAAACGGTATTTTTATTAATCAAGAAAAATACTGTGGAAATCTTATCAAACGCTTCGGATTAGAAAATACATCTGGTAAACCTACTCCCATGAGTACACCTACACATCTTGAAAAGGATGAAAATGGTAAGAGCGTTGAGCAGAAAATATGTTGAAGTATGATTGGTTCTCTTCTGTATCTTACAGCTAGTCGTCCAGATATAATGATGAGTGTTTGTTTATGTGCACGGTTTCAAGCGGATCCAAAAGAATCACACCTAGGAGCAGTGAAACGTATAATTCGTTATCTTAATAATACCAAAGATTTAGGTCCTTTCTACCCAAAAGAATGTCCATTCGAATTAGTATCATATAGCGATGCTGATTTCAGAGGCTCTCGAACGGATAGAAAGAGTACAAGTGGTACATGCCATTTTATTGGAAAATCACTTGTCTCTTGGTTTAGTAAGAAACAGAATTGTGTTTCACTATCAACGTGTGAGCTGAATATATATCAGCAGCTCTCGCTTGTACTCAGGTAATATACATGCAACAAACACTTCAAGATTTTGATATACATTTATCAAATTCTATTATATACTGTGATAACAAAAGTGCTATAAATCTTTCTAAGAATCCAGTAAATCACTCTCAAACCAAACACATTGATATCCGTCATCATTTCCTTAGAGACAATATCGAAAAAGGAAATATATGTCTTGAATATGTCCAAACTGATAATCAACTAGCGGACATCTTCACTAAGCCTCTACTTGAGTCTAGTTTCATTAAATTACGTAGAGAGCTTGGTCTCATTTCTCGAAAAGAATTTGATAAGTAATGTTATCACTAATGTTATATTGTTGTTAGTTCTTTTCACATCCGGTTTTTGTTTAAAAAAACCTTAGCTAATTTTAGTTATTACTATCTTTAAAAAGTGAATATGAGCTTCTTATTTTTCCTCCAGCCAAGTTTACCTAAGAATTCTCCTCCATAAGTCTATATATAGGAACTTCTATATAAGCTTGTCAAAATTTCTCCTTTTTCATTCTTCCCTACCTGAGCCTAAAGTTTATATAGTTTATTATGGAACATGTTTGTGATGAGTGTGCTCAAAAATCCCATATTTCTGCTACAAGTTCTGAGCCGGAAGAGTATTACTCTCCCGAAACTCCAAAACACAAATCAAAGTGTCATCACAAATGCAATCATACTCCTGGTAATATGCCAACTTCGAAACAAGCAAAGAAAGCGCTGTTCTGTTTACCCCTCACCAGAGAGAAGATCAATGAGATTCATCATTATCAAAAACATCAAATCGATCTTCAAAGTCAGCTACATTATGAGCAACAACTGACTTCGAAACGTCTATCTCTATTAGAACGAATGGCATCATTCTTTTGCGGCTCAAACAAACATGGTGTTTATGAGCCAATGCCACACGTACCTTCATCCTCTAGAAGCCCAAACTCTTGGGAACGAAACTACAATCGTAACGAAGGTGCAAAAGAAAAGTGGTCGCCATGGACACCACGCATTAACGATGTCAAAGAAGATTCTACCGATCACAACTCCTCTACCTCTCATTAGATTTAATTAATATTGTGATTGTATTCTCGTATTTATTTCATGTACTACTATATATGTATCTTATTTTTGAATAAATTCAATTATGTATGGACCGTTCAACAACAGAAATAGAGCGAAGAAATAAGAAAAACTGCACCCAGACAAACCAGTCGACCGGCCATAATCCACCAGTAGACCGTTTTGTCTTCTGGTTGAAAACGGTTGACCTGTGAATATTGGGCGGTCGACCAGTTACGCCTTTTTCTGTTTTTAAATACATATACGGTCAAATTTTGACACTCCATCCTCTCACTTTTTCTTCATACGTTTTCAACTCCAAAAACCCTTTATAACCTTAGAACTCAATTCTTCTTCCAATCTCATCCTAATGGCTCCTCCACAAAAGAAATTAAAGCAAGCTTCTTCCTCCGAAACACAACCAATCGATCTCTCTATCAAAAAAATGGCTTGTGGGTCCAATTGCACTCAAGAGGTGGAATGAGACGAAGGATTTTACAGTTCATCCGGGTTCGTTTCTTAAATTCTCAGATTTCTCTAGTTATCGTATTCTTCCCTTAGCAAAGAGAGCCGATATTGAAAACCTAATTGACTTTGATCAAAACAATGTGGAAATTAACCATCTTATGATCAAGTTATTCTATGCTAACCTAAATCTAGAGAAATACAAGCTTGATAATCCCACTCAATGCCTTGGTCCGTTGTATGTGGCAAACAAGTCTTTATCTTGTGTGAAAGAATGGAAAAGGTTCTTGGTTCTTCCTTCATAGGTGAAAAATTCTCAAGTAATTTTTGTAATATCCATGTCCATAATCGTACTAGTCATCAATTCATTGAAGATGATAAGGATAGTACAAAATCCATTGGTTTATGACCCACTGTGAGAGTTCTTCATCACACCCTTATGCACTCCCTTTTTCCGAGAATAGGAAATTTTGTTGTCTTCTACAAAGAAAATTTCAAAGCTTTACACTCAATCTACGGAAATGTTCGCATCAACTGGATAGATATGATATTTGACGAGATATTGCAAGTTAATGAGAGTTCTAGACCGCATCCATTTTACAATGAATACATCATGCGTCTATTACTTGATTGTGGCATCAAACCTCCTGAATCGACTATTTCAAAGCCTAAATGCATTAATAAAGCATCAATTAAAAGGATGAAACTTCCCGATCCATATTTCAATATTATGCCTTTCGAAAAATGGAAAGAACAAGGACATGAAGGAGCTTCATCACAACCATCTCGCCCAAAATCTGAGGAAGTTAAACTGCTATGATCTTCCTCCTCTACAAAGAACTCGCTTGAAACTATTGCTCGCAATCAATTCCTCCTTGAAGCACGACTTAAGCATATGGATACAAAAATAGATAAATGCTTTAACAAACTTAAGTCTTTCTTCGGATCTTTCTGGGAAGCAATATCATGCAGTGCATCATCCTCATCTATGCAAACTCAAGACCCCGGCAGACGTCCAACTCCTCCTTCTTTTAATTGGACATCTTCAAAAGAGGGTGCAAGCTCGGGAACTAGTCATGGGCATGGACGCGGGAAAAGTCATCTTGTTGAAGAAGAAGAAGAAGAGGGAGATGAGACGGAGTCTAAATAAGATTTCTAAGTTTATTTCTTTATCTCTTCTATGTACTTAGAACTTTATTTTGCTTTAAGACTTTATCCGACAGTTGTATCTAAATAGTGTTGCAGTTTAATTCGTACTAGACTTATGTGTATTGTCTTATGTTTTGACTCATGATGACTCTTGTTATATGGTAGTAGTTCATGTTGCTTATAATTCTCTCTAGTATCATTTACTTTTATTTAACAACTCCTTTTTGTCGATGACAAAGGGGAAGAAAATTGTGCTAACAGTATATATGCAGGAAAATATATAGATATACAGGGGGAGATCATATACATGGGGAGATTTAGAAGTAGGTTGTCATCAATCAAAAAGGGGGAGAATGTTGAGTCAAGAATTTTACGGAGTTTTGATTTCTGACAAAAAAAGAATAGCCGTAATCGAAAAAAAGAAGATATTCATTGATTACAAGAGAGGAAGATCTACATATGGTATTTTACTAGAAGTTGATTATTTAGAAGTGTTATTCAAGTTGAAATCTATCCTCAAATAATCAATATATATATAAACACATATATATACACACAAATATGTATATATATGCACATTGATTGTGCAAACTGGGCATAACCGGTCGACCGCCCAGAAATGGACCGGTCGACTGCCCAGAAATGGACCGGTCGACCGTTTTTACCCAGTTTGCACAATAAACGTGTACACATATACACATAACGTATATATATTCAAATTCCAGTCTACCGGTTCTTTTTAACCTGTCAACCGTTTTTAAACAGAAGCAACCTTTCGTATAGACACTTCCATTTCTTCAAGAGTTGCTTCTCTTTCTCTTCACCGATGATCATGACCATTGTTTGTAACTCTTCACAAATGGTTACAAATATTTATTCCTTATATAAACATCATGAAATCATCATTCCAAATCACAAAAATTACAAAAATTCTATTGATTTAATCTTTATTCTCTTGATCTCAATTTCTCACTCTTTAAGTGCTAAAGTGCTCATATTCTTCAATATATCGTTTGAATCCTAGAATCTATATAATATTCTTTTGAGTCAATATGATATCCACTTCCAAATCTTCATTTACACAAATATTCTATTTGAGGATAAGATTATAGGAAGTTTGTACTACAAGTGACAAAATCGTGTTATTGAGAACACATATCGTCAACATCAATTATATTCATCTCTGTTGAAGTCCTCGGAGTTGTAAGAGGCAAGTGTTGAAGTCCTCGTTGTATTAGAGGCATGACATCCCGTTCGTCTGCTCGGGTGTTGTATACCTGTTCCTCCGGGTGAAATGAGGTTGATGTTAGTGAAAATACAAATAGAAGTCTGGGACTAGACATAGGACGGTGCTCCGAACCAGTATAAAAATCCCTGGTGTGATTTTTCTATTTTACTGCATTTTCCATTGTTATATCTGTGATTCGTTATTATCTCATACTTGTCTGTTATATACCATATTACATGATCCGTGTGTACTATTAGCACGTACACGCACTTTCACAAGGAACACACCCTTTCCCAAATGATTACAACAGACCTAGAACTCTTCAATAGCACTTTAAATAGAGACTAGTTGATAGAGATTGAGAAGAGAAGAAGAATGATATAAATTTTGTTGAAATCGGCCAAGTATAGGTGAAGAAATCAAGAACTTTATGTATTTTAATGGTGACAAGTAAAGGGGTAAAGAAGGAGAAGAAGAACTGATAAAAAATTCGAAATTAACTCCTATTTATAGAGGTTGAAAGATTGCAACGTTTCTAAAGCATTTCAAATATGAAAAGACACTTCCTTTGAATTTTAAAATTATGACAGTTATATGTCGACATATATACCATATTTTTGAATTTTTTTATCATTTTTAAAGTATTTAAATCAACATATATTCTGGAAATTCCTGAAACATTATTTTTCAAGTATAAAAACATGAGAAAATATTATTTAAACATATGATGACAAACTTTATATATAAGTGATATAAAAACTATATATAATATAATTATAAACACATATATAGGAATTTATATAGAGATATTTATAAACTATATAAACAAAAAGGTTATATGAAAACTTAGAGTTTAAATAAGAATATTTGAAATTATAATCAAATATAAACTTAGTAAAATATATATATAAATGATTTAATATAAATAAAAATAAGAATAATTATAAATTAGGAAATATATATTTGAAATCATAAGTTTGAAATCCTTGGATGATTAAAAATCATTTTGAGAGAAGTTTGAAATCAATTTGAAAAGAGATAATATGAAAATGGAGTTTGAGTGCTATTCAAAGTTTTACATAATTTCTGGACTCTATTACCTTGATAGTCTTGGACTCTTGAACTCTTGATATATTGGTACTTATGAGTCTTGATTCTCCTTTGAAATCTTGAATCTCTTAAGTCTTGAAACTCTTAACTATACAGTCTTCAATATCTTATTACCTGCATATAAATTCTGCATATACACATATATATATATATATATTGGATAAAAGTGTTCATATATATTTTTATAATCAATAATGATTGAAACAAGGTTTTTATCATCTAAACATTATCAACATTTCATTCTCCAACATAGTGATTATATTCTTCTTGAATAACTTAGCCAATATAGGCGTCGTCCTCATGACTTGACTAAAATGAAATGAGCATTGTTGGTTGAACTATCCACCACAACCCATATGCTATCATATCTTTTATTTAACATTGTCAATCCGTCAATAAAATACATGGAAATTGAATCTCATTTCCAAACTGAAATATCCTAAACTTTAATCAACCCATTGGTTTATGATGCTCATCTTTCACTTGCTTATAATTCAAACATTATCTCATATATAAGCTAACATCTTTCTTCATTCATTCCTAGAAGAAACTTATCTTTATATGCCGATACATCTTGGTTCCCCTCAGATGAATAATAAACTTCCAATGGTGATTCTCTTTGAGAACGCCATTCCTAAATTCTTCAACATATGGAACACATAATCATCCCTTCTTCCTCAGCCATCCTCTTGGTCGAGATTAAAACCCTTCAAATCATCGACCTTAGTTCCTTCTCTAAGCCTTCTGATCATTTCATCTAACATTGGATCTTCCTCTTATTTAGAAGAAAAATGTTTGATCATAACTGTTTGAACTTCCAAACGTGATACCATGGCAGTTTTATGGCTTAAACTCACCATCGATCTTAATTGCATAACACTAGTAGTCAAAGCAATTAGATCTTTATGTTCTTCCATCATGGCTAACACTGCATTTTGGCGCTTTCTGCTAGGTGCATCTTGTAACAATCCGTAATTTTGACAATAAATAAACTAGTTATTTAATTAGATTTCCAAAAATTGGAATTTTTGCAAATGATGTAGTTTGACTATGAAACTTGTACCGTTATGTTCGTTACAGAACTTTGGTTAACTTTTATGTTTGAAGTTTCACGAACAGAATTCATATGAAAAGTTACGAACAAAATATGAAATGGACAAATAAATAATTAAAACAAAATATTAAATATATAGTAACAATTAATTGCTCTGCCACCTCATTGCTATGTCAACCAGTGGTCGATCACTGGCTGTGATTACTTGGTCGAGCCAGGCAGTGGCGACTAGGGTTTTATTTATATAAAAAATATATTAGCGGATGGATTTTTCTTGAATTAAATCTAACGGTCTGGGGTCATTTCAACTCCTATAAATAAAGGGTTAGGCCTCCTTATTATTTTCCATATAGTTCTGAGAGTAGTAGCGAAGCTCTGCCATTTTCTTTTCTCCTCAAACAAATTCTAAAACTAAATATATTCATATAGAAACATAATCAAACATAAGCAATATATTTTTGAGGAGATTAATTAGATTCAAGTGGAAAAAGGTATGAATTGGCATTTAGGTTGTTGTTCATCGGATTTCTTCCCTCTTTTCTTATTTTCTTGCAAATCTACAAATTAGAAAGTATCCTATTTTCAGAATAACTATAGATCTGTAAGAATTTAGGAATTGTAGGCCTAAAGACTATTCAGATTCAGATTTAGATGCTTTCAAGCGAGTGGAAAGTCCATATACATAGTGTACAATAATCTGATTACCTCGTTTGTATTAAGTATGAAATGTATGCCTATATGTTCAGTAGATCTATTATAGTTTTAGTCAGATCTGAAAGAATAATTGTGGTTTGAATATTATTATTTTGTAGGCTTGTTAGATTGTCCATATTATTGCCTACAATTGTGTGTAAAAATATTGTGGTTATTGTAAACGCTATGGATCTGAAAATCAGTCCCACAAGTCATTGTTAAAGTGTAGTTTTATTCCAGATCTGTAGTTTTGGTGTTGATTTGTGGTTCATTTAAGCTTTGTTAAAAAGATATAAGCTTGTTGCATTCAGTTTTGTTTTGGTTTTAACTTGATTATTGTAAATATGTCTTTTTGTTCTTAAGGGAAAGAGTTGTATAAATTCATGTATAAACATAGATTTGTGTATGTTTGTGCGTAGTTTACATCAACCATTCCAAAAACATACATATTATATATTTCTTATGATTTGAAATATGTTTATTCCTCTTTTAAATATTTTAGGCATAATTTACATTAATTGCAGCTAATGACCTTTTTGTAAGATTTGAAATCTTATTTCAAGATTGAACGCAAAATGGATTGTTCTGGTTGTTAATTTAAACCAACAAATTGAATTGAATAAAAAAAAGAATAATAACTATGTTAACTGCGTAAAAATATAAATATATATATACACACACACACACATTATCCATCTAGATCTACGTAAATAACGCAAAATATATTATAATTAATGCTTGTTGTATATGCATGTTTGAATGGTTACCATTTTATGGAATTACATATGGAAGTATAATCCATAGTAAATGGAAATATATATATTATGCTCGTTATAGCAATAAATGTAATTGATTTTCTATAAATAAGGTCATAAAGGAATAATAACTGTTGTAACCATCGTTGATTTGGGGAAAATAAATTGAATTAGGTAGCCTAAATGGTTACAAGTTATGAATGGTGACTAGGAATAGGAATTGTAACTCCAATCAAGTAAATAAATAATTCTCATAACATATAAATATATAAATATATATATATATATACAAGAATGAATCAAGTTAAAATAAAATAGAAAGATTTAAGGAGTTACAATAATTAGACTAGAATAATAAGGGACTGATATAATAGGGATATTCATTGGTTTAATTAATGTCTTAGGAAATTATGACCGTTAGGTTCATAAATGACATTGATTATAATTAATGGTAATAAATGGCATTTAAGGAGTTTAATTAGTGCCTTAGGAAAATATGGCTGTTATGGTCATAAATGGTAGCAACCATAATAAATAGTAATAGATGGAATTAAAAGAGAATTAATGGGTATTAGTTATCATTTAAATACTAAGTCTAATAAGAAAACAATTAATTAAACATCATAAGATAGGAAATGTATATGTTTTCCTTTTTCTATTACAGTAAGTCCAAAATTAATATAATTAGAAAATTGAATTGGACTTAGTAGGTTAATGATGCGAGGTCAATTGCCTTTTTTGATAGAAGTTTGCACATTCCAACAATCGAATATATTTCCAATTGATGTGAGACATCATTGACCATAGGAAACCGTAACAATGGTTAGTTTTCGTATGTGGATTATTTCCAAATTTAAGGTTTACTTCATGAGTGAGGTCTTAAGTGGTTGTAGGGTCCTCCTCCCATCCAAGAGAAGAAACCAAAAAGGAAATAATTTAGCGACGTAGCCTGCTTTGGGTGTTTAGGTCTTAAATGGTTAGATCCATCTTTAAAAAGGTATTAAGCGATCACATAGCTCACTCCCGTAAATTAAAGCATTATAGGCTAATTGGGTACGAGTTTGATAATCTTCATGATTAGTCCACCTAGGGCCTTAAGTGGCTGAGGTCTTGGGTCCACCTTGGGAATAAGTTTTAAATGACCACTATGGAGGTACCATAAGTTAACCTATCCTAAGGGGAAGTATTAAGTGGCTAGGGGATTGTCCAAATAAGGTCGACTAGATGGTAACGAGGGGGTCCACCATAGGGTGGTCTTAAATGGTATGCGACGTATGCCTATCTATTGGTTGATCGTCTTAAGTAATTGCTTACTATCTCTCACCTTATGCGGGGCATGGGTTTACATGTGTGAATGACAAAAGTCTTAAATTAGTATGACTTGTAGCTAGTGCCCTATAATTTATATTAGTATAGGGTAAACCATCGAAAAAGGTATTAAGTGATAGATGGGTCCGCCTTGGGTCTTAAGTGATCAAAAAGATCCATCTTATTTATCATTGATAGTGAGGTCTTAAGTGGCCATGTAGAAATAATTAACCTCCTTATGAATAGCGAGTAGCTGAGTGCCCACCTCTTATTTTTGGTAATTGGTTGAATGATGGTTTAAAGACCTCATAGTTATGCGTAAACATTCTATATCAGTATCGTTATCGTTTGGGGATGCTACCTTGGGTATGGTAGCTAGTGTCATGTGCAAGTATTTACAAGGTTAGGTTAGAATTACCAGCCTTGATGGATATATGTCTCTGGTTGAACCAAACGGGATGCATCTGTGTATTGTAGACTGCGTCATACTCTTTCTGCTCACTAGAACTTATTGCTCTGACCTCTATCCTCATTACAACTCCCAGGTTATCTCGAGAAGGTCAGGTTTCCACAAGTGTTTATGTTTGGTTTTCGGTTCTCATTCTCTCTCATGATCGATATTGACGTGGTGACTTACTCTTATAAGGTAGTTACCCGAGTTAATACTAGTTTATCCTATATTGTTTCCGCTGCAAGTTATTTTATTTTGCTATGATTATGCTCATGCTCATTTATCTGTAGGTACCATATTTACATGCTCCACGCTTAGATGGGTTTGAGTTTCAATTTTTATTGAAATTTGGGCTCAGAAAAGTGTGGGGGTGTTACACGTCTGTGACTTTATTTCCTTTTACAAGCGTATACTCAATTCCAAAATCATAGACATAAATGAATTATAACCATCATTGTTATCTCATGTTCAACTCTTTATGAGAGAAAAAATACCTAAAAGACTTATAATCCATTAACAATTCTCCCATTGGGTAATGCTTCCAAATCTTCAAGGCAAAAATAACTACAACTGACTCCAAACCATGAGTAAAATATCTAACTTCCTGGGTATGAGCCATTAAGAAGAATAAACAATAACTTTGCTCTGTTGCATTAGCACAACTCCTAATCAAGTCCCATAAGCACTGGTATAGACAACCAAATCTTATTTCCTTTAGGGATGTCTAACCAAGCTGCATTGTTCAACAAATGTTTCAATCTATGGAATGTTTTCTCGCATTTACCGGTCAAAACAAATATAAAATATTTCCTAGTTAGCTTAGTCATTATTGCAGCTATACGAGTGAAATCCATAATGAACCTCCCATAGTAGCCAAATAATCCAAGAAAGCTTCTAATCTCCGTAATTGTCTCTGGCTTTTTCCAACTATTAATTAATTCTTTCTTGACCAGAACCATTGCTAATCGTCTTTTTGAAGCCAAGTGATCAATAAACTTTACTTCTATCTACCAAAAAGTGACATTTCAAAAACTTAGCCTTCAACTATTGTCATCTTAAGGTCTTAAGCACTATCCTAAGATGAACTTCATGATCTTGATCACTCTTAAAATATATCATCTATGAATATCAAATACGAAGCCATCCAAGTGATCCTGAAAATATTTGGTTCATCAAATCCGCAAAGAAAGAGGGTGCATTAGTCAACCCAAATGACACGTCTAACATTCATATGACCCATATCTAGTTTTAAATGTTTTCAACGAAATACTATCTTCAACAACCCTTAATTGACAAAACCCTACCACTAATTTCAATTGGGAAAACGCATTAGCTCCACTCAATTGATCAAACAAATCATTAATTCTTAGCAAATGATTCCTATTCTTCACCGACTTCTCGTTCAACTTCTGATAGGCAATGCATAGTTTCAATGATCCATGGGGCATCTTCACAAATATTGTACTGACTTCCTAAGGAGAACTACTAGTCTAATAAAGCTCTTTCCCATAAAGTCTACTTGTTGCACCTTTAACTCCATTATATCAATTGGTGTCATCTTGCTAGACAGTTTACTCACGAGTTCAACTTCAGGTACAAGGTCAATTCTGAACTCTATAACCCTCTTCAGTGGTAATCCTATAACTGGTTCAGATACATCTGTGAACTCCTTTACTACAAGAAATTGTCTTACCCTGAAATCCAATTCTATTGTGCTCAAAAAAGCATAATTCTACGAACTTACATTCTCGACTGAGTACTACAACCAAGATGTCTCAATTACACTTTCCTATCCTAATAAAATATACTAACATCTTACTTATATTACCAATCTATACCCAGTTTGATCCCAAAGCCGGTGAAATCAAACACAGACAGTCAATAAGAAAAAGTGTCCTAACAACTTAAGTTATAGATTATCGCATCTCATTCATAGAGTTATATAGCCTCCTATAGGATTAGCTACCCTAAAGGACGTAACATGATATGATGGTTCTAATGATACCTTGTCTACCAAATAATGAAATATGAAAGAGTGTGATGTACCGGCATCAAACGACAATGTAATAAGTAAGCCATGAATTAAAAACATATCTTCCATCAAAAAAATCCCTTCTCCTCTATTATCGGCTTCGACATAGAAGGATCTAATTATAAAACCTTTCCTTTGGCATGCCCCAAACACTTATTCTAATAATGGCAAACCTAATCACCATTGAAGCACTTGATATTCTTCTTTCTAATGACAACCTTTATATCCCCCAAATGACTTTTGTTTGCATAGTGTCCCTTCTTATTGCACTTGAAACAAAACAATTCAACCTTTCCTTCCTTGGAAGCTCCACCCATCTAAGATCCCTTCCTCGGGGAGAACTTCTATTTCTAACTTGGCCCGCTTTGAGCATATTCATGATTATAATCCTAGGAAACAATCGTCCCTTCATTCCCCAATGTCATCTCTACCATAATGTCACATAAATTCCTAGTGTGCAGCAAAGTAGCCTTAGCCAACTCCGGTTTCTATTCTCTTATAAGTTTCTCCTTTTTCTTTATCTCAATATCCACTGTAGCATATTCATAACGAGACAACTCTTTGAATATCATAGCATACTCAAGAACATACATGTTTCCTTGCTCTAATTTAGCAAACTTCCTGAACAAAGAATATTGACGACTTCCAATATGAATCTTTCCTCAAACCTCCTTTTGAAATTGACCCAAGGAATTTCGTCCTCCAATACTCCAAGTATTACACTATTCTAGCTGAAAGAGCGACTCCATGTAGTTGTCTAATGTTGATGTCCAAAATTTGGAAACAATCCTCAAAGAGTTCCAGTACAATGTAACTAACGTCTAGTAAGGATTATAATGCAGGAAAGAAAATCATAAAGAGTTTATAGTGGTACGTTTTTTGAGAACCGGTGTCCACTTTGAAGGTTTTACTCTTTCATTCACTTCTTTGTCAAGTTTAAAATGGTGGGAACGATAATTCCAAGTAACTACAATGACAATGGTGGAAAGAAAGTCTAAAAAGGTCCAAGTAAGAGCTTCTTTTCTTCTTCCCGAAATGCCAAAGAAGCATAAAAGTCCAAGTGTTCAAGAAGAAGGTAAACTTCTTCTTCCGAAGAGATGATGTATGCTTGAGAGTCCAAGATGCAACATCTTCTTCCTAAAGTGTTAAGAGAGCAAAAATCCAATCTTGAACTCATTTCAGAATAGGGTATTTATAAGTGAGGGGAGCAGGTGAGAGGAAAGGCATGTGGGTACGTGCCCACAAAATTCGTCTTCTGGGAATGGCATCAATCCCGGGATCGGTACCAGTCCTAGAGGACTAGGATGTTTTTCTTGCTTTTCCTTGAACACCCTCGAATCCAACTTCAATGCTAACTTCATATCGAGGAAATGCTATGAAGAATATCGATCTTGGAAACTCTATGGTTTTGTGCCGATTTGGGAAGATTGTAAAAATATCAATCCCGTGGGTTGAGCTTCTAAACCAATCCTAAGGGACTTAAAGGAATTTTGATGGAGCTAGGAGTTACACATTGGGGATACGAGTTATCATACTGATCTGGGGAAAAATGTATTTTTATTGAGCGCTTTAGAGGTTAGGGAAGACGCACTGATCCTTAAGCACCTGAACAAATTTTCTAAGAAGTTGTGGTGTTTAGGGATACATACTGATCCTAAAGGATGGTAAATACTGATCCCCTAACACTTAGCCATTTGAGAGCAGTTTTGATGAGCTAGGATGAACATACATGTATGACTCCATCTAGGCTTGATTCCTGGGTGTTTGGGCTACACTTTAAACCTTTTGCACCATGTGATGGGTCGAGTCATGTGGGTCTAGAATGCTTCTGATTGCTAGGACAAAAGGTCGAGTAACGCTTGCCCCCAAAGTATGTTTTGTGCTAATACGACGTGCTTTGAATTGATACAAGTCTTTCTGGCAACCGAAAAGATCCCCAAGCTGTATCTGGAGGTTGGTCGCAATCCATTCCTTTGAACAATGCATTCCAAAGAATACGTCGTTTCTGAGCAACTTTGACACTTAGTCGAAACTTGTTGTTATAAATATGCAGTTCTATCATTATTGAGAATTATAGTTTCTCTGAACCTTGTTGCTCGAACTGGAACCTGTCTGATTGCTCAGGTGAGTGTATAATTCCTGTCGATTCAAGAAATTAAACATTAGTCGCCTACTCTTGTTTACGTCAGAATGTAATTAAGTCATTGTTGGCACTGAGCCATGTATGCCCTCGCACATTTGTACGTGATTTTGCATGATACGATCGGAATTCATAATAAAACATAATCGGAATTGTATGATTCGAGCGTGCGATCATGTAATTCAGTTTTGAAACGTTATCGAATTGGAACTCGACCATTTGGCGTGTACTCTAGGATCGTTTAAGTTTGTGAGTATACGACTGGCTAACGATTCAAGTTGCTTTCGACGATCAAAATTTCGAGAACTTATGTGCACGAATGTGGCCATAGTTTGAGTTTTGAAAGTTTCACTAATCCCATAGCATGTCCCCTTTTCTTCTTCTTCTTCCCCTTTCTTTCCTTCTACTGTTTTTTTTATATGGAGTTGGTACCAAAATCAGAACATTTGGAAAGTTTCCATGTTTTCTGGACTAGTTTACCCCTCTCTTGTAAATACGGGGATCTGAATTCCTCTTCCCTTCTTCTTGCACTTTCGTACTCATTGGACTTAGAATTTTTTTTTATAATCAAAAAATTCAAACCACTCTAGTTTTCCGCTGACCACCTCTAATGCTGATCCACCCGGACGTTAAACACCTCCCCCTACTCTCCTGTTTCGAATATTAACGGGATGGTTTCACTATTGAACTGTTTCGAACCTCAAACGATTTTAATTTGGATTCGAGTGATGGAGGGAGGTCGTAGGAGGAGGCCCGATGACATTGGATTTTGTGGTAGAAGTGGTTAGCCATGGTGCGATGGTTGGCACAATTTCAGGAAACGGTGGAGTTGCCACCTTCGGGAGTCCGAAATCGAAGGAGATGGGGAGTACGGATTTTTAGGGAAAACAGTGGAAAATTCACAAGTCAGTGGGATATGAAATTTTATTTTTGTATTCCAGAAGACTTGATAAATTTCCCAAGTCATGCGATACGAAATGGGATTTTCGTATCCCGTGGACTTTGGGGAATCTTGGCAGTTTTCAAAGTGTGGAGCCTTCAAGTAGACGAATGATGGGGAAGACGAAACAGAGGGAAGATTAAGGATCAATGTTGAATGAGACGTTTTTGGAGAGGATAAAAAACTACAGTGTTTGGGGATACAAAATTGGATTTGGTATTTGGGACACTTAGGGTTTTTCTCCTGGTTTGGCTTCGGGGGTTGATGAAATTCTGAGTAGAGGGATACAAAATTTTATTTTCGTATCTTGGAATACTTAGAATTTTTTTGTCTTTGAAAGTTGTGTTTGAGGATTTGAGTAACCTCGTGACGCGACATGATCGAGTTTGTTTTGGAATCAAACGTGTCGATAACTAATGCTTTAATGCTCGAGTAACAAACCTTGTTGTACTGGTAATTCAGACATGCGTATATGATTAAAGCATAAACCCACACTATGGATATATGACTGAACCATCACTTCAAAACTCGATTCCCAACCCAACAACGTCGTAATCACATATTGACTTGAATTCCACGTCAATGGTTGGCGACGATGATGGTTTAGGTTTAAGAAATTGGAAATCATCGCTGTATCCCAAAGTATTTTATATCAAATGCATCAGCATGCATGAGACTTTACGTTCCATGTTAATTTACACCAACGCGGGGGTACATGTTTTAATGTGGCTACAAATGAAACTATCTTGGAAGTATAGTTTGCAATAAAAAAAGCTCCAGACGACTACAAGAGTTGGAAGCCAAAGCCGTAGAATCATCGTCTAGTTCTCCCAAATCCTTATATGATTCCAACCCAATAGGCAGTGAGCTTGAGACTTTCGAAGCTTCCACACCTCCTCAACAAGTGAGCTCACCCAGTGTGCATGATCTAGAGGAGCAATCTGAAGAACTAGAACATCTAGATGAGTTATGGATGAGCCGGTTATTCTGGAAGAGGCAGAACCTATAGGAGTGGACCCACAAGAAGAAGAGGACATTGGCGGTGAACATGAAGGCGTTCATGTGGCACCAGACATGATGACGGATGCTATTATTCTTGAGAATCCTTTTGATTCATTGTTTCGCGAATCAAAGAAGCGGCGTTGAGACGGATTTATGTGAAGCACGAAATATCCTGGGATGATGTCCTGGTCCTTGGAAGGGATGATAGGGCACACGCACCTCTGAAGAGCTACACTACTTGGTATAGGCATATGTGCTCTGTCGGGTTCATACCCCAGTCACTTCCATGTATCCAGGATATTTTATACTTCTTTTGCATAGCGCCGACGTAGCTTCACCCAAATGTGTACGCTTTTCTGCTCATCACTTCCATCCTATTTATATAGCAGCTGGGCATAGAGCCGACTGGGGAGGACATCTGATACCTCTACTTCATGAAGAGAAGAAGCATCTTGCATTCTCTTGTCTACTTAGGGACACATGCCAACAGTCGCATCATCCTACGTGTGTAGAACAAGTTCAATTACTTCAAGCTTGATTGGTTCTATGTTTGATTCCCTCTAGGATTTGCGAGGAGATGGCTCCCAGGTCGTAAGTCCTTTAAAACTTACATTGTTTTTCAAATAAAACAAGTCATAAGCTCTAAACTAACCTGAAACTTTATATGGCAGGTATCCCCCATATTCCAAGAGGCATTGTTTATCTCGGGCAAGTCTTGGCATTAAGGAACATTCTGAATGGCTTTCGTAATGCTTGGAATCTACTGACAGACCTTCTCCTTTACCAATCAAGCCTATTTCCCGATGGTTTCTCAATGGGTTATAGGGATGGCGATGAAGAGAAGGAGGAGGAGGTCGAGGGAGGAGATGCTCCTCTAGGTCCTCAAATGGAGGTGCTCCCTGTGGTGCATCTCGACATGCCCCCAGTTTTCGAGAGGAGGAAGCGGGAGCTCAGGGGGAAATTGGTGTTTGCAATGGAGATGATAATGAATAGTCCTTAAGAGGGAATGTTTTGCAATCCACTCTTTTTCTTTCTCTACAAAGGAGATGAGGTTGGGAGAGATTTTTAAATTGATTTCACCAGTTATGACCTCTAAGACCACCACGTCGATGGAGGTAGTGCTTCAATTCCAATGCTTGGATACAGTCCTAATAGAGACGTCTACCTTTGGGTTCAGCGACTCAAATGTCAAAATCTTATTGTTGAGCATTAGGGGAAATTACCCCTTCAAGCGAGCTAACAACTGGTTTGTGGATGGAACACTTAGGACACACACACTCATAAGCATTGTATGACACAACGCTTATTTATACACATGGTATGTTTGTTTTTGATTCAAGACCCATTTTATGCAGGTGCAATGGCTCGGGAAGGTAATATAGATCGAGATTGAGGGTTTAGAGGTTTCTAAAAACCAAAGGGAGGAGTCGTGGGTGCTTTAATGACAAGTTCTTAGTTGCATTCAAAACCCTAGCGACCCATGGTAGCATTCATTGACATCGAGACCACTCCCAATGCTCGGTGCCTCCACCACCACACACAAGGTCGCCAGATGTTGAGAAGAGAACAGAGAATGTAAAAACGAAGCAATAAACGACTTTCTTTCCTCCTTGTAGCCCATCCCCAGCACCTTTGGCTAAGGTCACAAGCAAGGAAAAGCCCAATGGAAGGGAAGCAAGAAAGTACGACCTGACACTACCTGAGATGACATATATACATATCCTATGCGCAGAGCAGAGAAAAGGATATCTATTGAAAGCTTTCTCGGGCTTTTACTTTGATGAGATGATCCGGATGGTCGAGATGCATCTGATCGCAGTGGAGATTGATGAAGACACATAGACTGGGTGCATGACCTCTTTGTCCAGCATCAGAACATGTATCGGTATGCCTGGAGGCTTTCCGAGCCGATATTCCATAAGAAAAACATCATCGATGGCTTAAAGTTCGAGGCTGATGCTGATCGGGGGAGAATCCAAGCTCGGAATACCAAAATATGTGACTTGAAAATTTAGCTAGTGTCTATTCCTACATGTTCGAGTAGAATATTTATATGCTGAAAAAATTCGTTTGTCTATATGCTTTGGGTATACTAAAACATACAAACTGATTTCTATAAAAAAAATCTGCTTCACGCAATAATGGTGACCGCGTCAACTTCCTCCTTCACGCAATCCTCTGCCTTTGACCTTCTTTTCCATCCTTTTCCTTCATGCTCTTCTCCACTTATTCCTTCTGATCCTCCCCCTTCTCATGCCAATCCTTCCTCTGAGAAACCCTCTTCGGATAATCTTAGGTCAAATCCCCCTTTTCCAGGTCTTGATTCCAGATCCAATTTCTCGTCTAAAGCCTCTTTTCCTTCATTTACGAAAGTTGATTACGCTACTCTTTTCAGTTCTTCACCAAGGAATGCTGGCATCTTTGTTCCTCAGCCCTTTGATGTTCCTCGAGATGGACTGCCGAAAAAGATACCAGAAGTTGTTAAAAACGTAGGACTGAAGTACTGGAGTAACTTCTTGGTCGGGTTCTTCTTGGATGGCACCTTATCTTATACTACATTGGTAAATTTTCTTCTTAGATTTTGGAAATTAGAAGGTCAAGTGAATATTAGATCATATGGTGTTCATTTTTATTTTGATTACACCGGTGATATAGATAGAATCAAAATTCTTAAATTTGGTCCAATTTTCATTACAGGACGCATGTTCATCATAACTAAATAGGATCTATCGATTGGTAATGCGCAATCTCAAATTAAGAAAGTTCCTGTTTGGGTTCATTTCTATAGGATTCCTACAATTTATGGATGCTTTTAGGAATAAATTGGCTTGCATGTAATGTTGGCGAATTAATTTGCATGGATAGTAGTACAGAAAGGATGCAGAGATTTAGATATGCTAAGGTCTTGATTGAAGTTTCTTCTAAATTTGAGCTTCCCGAACTAATAGTTCTAGATGGTTTAGGATCTAACTGCCCTCCTGTTAGGGTTACATATGATTGGAAACCCCGGATATACATCACTTGTAAAGTGTTCGGTCATGATTTAATTAGTTGTGAATTTAATTCAAGTGCAAAGATGGATAAAGAGGACAATGTTGATGTCTATTTTGAGGAAAATCAAGTTAGGCCAATTTTTGTTTTTTTGGTCCTCAACGTTTAGATCTACTGCTCCTTATTCTCAGTCCAAGCCTTCGCCATACATGAATATAAAGCCACCTCCACACATTCAGCTTCCACTTGTACCTGGATCTGGCCTGACTTTTCCAAAAGTTAACACTGCATTGGCTTCCCTTTCTTCAGTTTTTTCTGCTTCTGCGTCTAAGTCTAAGAGTGGAAAGCTGAAGGGGAAGTTTTGGCAAGACCCTGATGATGGTTCAGATCTTGATGAAGGCCATGATTTCAAATCTGAAGAAGTGTTGCCATTAAGTAGTGGATTGAATTCTGGCAAGCGACATACGAGGAGAAATCCTATTTGAGGGCTTTTCTTTCTTTAGTTTTAGTGTATAGTGTTTGCTGTTTTCTGCGCATATTCATGGAGTGAGTCCAGCAATGGTCTTTTGGCAGTAAGTTTGGCTTCTTTTGTTGACAGTATGGTTTTTGTTTGTTTTGTTGGTTTTGGGTGTGGTATTATAGCTTCTTTCTGATGGGATTTTTGGCTATTACCTAGTTTGGTCTTCGCAGGAACCAATTCTTCATTTGTAACACTGTATTGTCGAATGTCAAAGATAATGGTCTTTTGGCACTATAATTGGCTCTTTATGATTGACAGACTGCCTTTGTATTATTTGGTGGTTATAGGAGTGATTTTTTTAATTTCATTCTGATTGGACTTTTGGCTTGTGGTTAATTTTGTACCTCGAAGGCATCACTTTTTTAATTGTATATATCTCGGTATATTTGGACGTCGAAGGTTACAAGGTACTCAAGAGGTTTCTGTACGGTTTTGGTGAGAATGGATAACCTGCAGTTTTGAGTTTTTATGTTTCAATTATAAATTTCATTGTTTTTTCTCATTACTGCTTGTTGTGAGATAATTGTGAGATGTAAGCTATAGTACTTTCTTTGTAATAATTGTTGTGGAATAAAAGATCAATTTCCTTTTGAACATAGTTTGCACTAGTTGATGAAGATTTTTTGAAGACCATCGTTAATGGCGTCCATTGGCAATATTTTGTCTCCCTCTTCCTCCACCTTCAACTCCTCCTTTCCACCTCTTCCATCGCGCCCCTCTCCTCTTATTCCTCCTGATTCTCTACCTCCTAATGTAAATCCCTTTTCTGATATCCCCTCTTTTGCAAGTTCCTCAAATCCTTTTTCGGGTGTGAGTTCGTCAAACCCTATTCCTGATAATTTCAGAGCTGCAAATTCCGGTGATCCTAATTCTAACTTCACTCATACCAATATTAATATCCCTAATTCTGCTAATCCTTCTTCCATTGTTAATTCAAATCTTGATTCGTCGAAATTCTCCTACCCTTCTTTCACTAAAGTTGACTGTGCTTCTCTCATTAAGTCTCTTCCTAAGAATGCTGGGGTATATTGTCAACAACATTTCAATATTCCTAGGGATGGGCGTCCGAAAGCAGTGCCAGATCTAATCAAGAAGGAAGGCTTGAATTACTGGAGTAGCTTTCTGATAGGATTTTTCTTGGATGGATCCTTATCATATCTCAGTGGTCAATTTCTTGAACCGATATTGGAAGCTTCAAGGTGAGGTTGACATTAAGTATGATGGTTTTCATTTCTACTTTAAATTTCCCAATGATGATGATAGAGATAGATCCTTAAATCTAATCCAATCTTTATTCGAGGTAGAATGTTCATAATTTCAAATTGGGATCCGTCAATAGGAAACACTCAATCTCAAATCAGGAAAGTGCCGATATGGGTTCACTTTTATAGAATTCCGATGATTTTGTGGACTCTTTTAGGTATAAATTGGATTGTTTGTCATATTGGAAAATTAATTTGCTTTAATACCAGTACTGAAAGAATGCATCGATTTAGATATGTTAAGGCTCTAGTGGAGATTACTCCTGATTTTGAGCTACCTGATTCCTTAGAGTTTACAGATCTAAGTGATAAATGCCTCTGTTAAATTATCCTATGATTGGAAACCTAAGATTTGTATATTCTGTAAGATTTCTGGTCATGACTCTATTAGTTGTGAGTTTAATCCTATGGCTGATATGAGAAATTCAAACCAGTCCAAGGATGGTATGACTAATGATGGTGGAAACATCAATAATGGCAATAGGAATAGGATTATTTATACTTCAGTTAATCAGCCTAACTGGAAAATGCAAAGAAAAAGCAATTTTGGAAGAGGAAAGAGGTAGATGCGAGGAAAGCTGCAGATATGGGTAATGTGAATTAGTTTGAGGTATTGAATAATGATATTGCAGGAAATGCAAATGTAGCTGCAGATGTGAGGAAAGATGCTAATGATGGCTCTGGCGTTGGGGATACTATTATGGGTAATGTAAGTTCTGGGTTTCAAGAGGCATTGAATGATGATGTTAGTGGTGATGGAACTTCTTAAATGGGTAATGTTAGCTCTGGTACTCCGGATGGTGATGCAGTTAACATTGTTAATATGTGTAATGATGTAAATGGAGATGCAGTTAATGATGTTAATATGGGTAATGATGTTAATGGTCATGCTGATAGTACAAATACTGATCATACCAATGGGGTTGATAGAGAGAATATGGGTAGTGAGGTTAATGGTAATAAAGATGATACAGTGGAGAATATATCAGATAAATTGCCATTAGATGGTGCAAATGAACATCAGGATTTCAATCACGGTAATGGCAATTCATCAGCTACACCAGATAATTCTGCCATTCACAGTGGTTCAAAATTCATCTCCAAGAGTTCCAAAAGGCGTTCAAAGAGGAAAAAGGCAGCTGAGCGTAATGCTCAAAGTGAGAATTTGGATGAAGAGGAGTTTCATAATGATGATGTGATTAATTCATCATTAAGACATACTCGAAGTAAATGGGTGTTATCTTTGATCTTATACTGAAATAACTTGGGTTGCAGTCTTTTTTCTCTGTCTTATGAAGTTTTTGCATGGATATTTCTGTTGTGGTATGGTGATCCTTGAAGAGGAGCGTGTTATCTGTTACAGGGTGGTAATCTGATGTTTTTGGGAGCTTTATTATGGTATTTTGTTCTTAGTTAACGTTTCGGCAGATTTTCAAGTATGTTCATTGTGTCTGGATCTGATGACATTAGAGGCTGAGCAAGGATTGTGGTTGCATTGTTTTTTGTATTGTTTTGTAATCGTTTGTACATTTGTTAATCAGAGGTATTGAGTTTTTTCTGAGCCGATTGATATACCGTATATAATTTTTCTCAATACGGCTTAAAGAAGTGCCTGAGTGATGTATAGTTTAGGATATACTGTAAATCTCTATAATTGTTGTTGTGTGAAATAATAATACTTGCCTTTCAAAAAGATCACTTGCCTTTCGAAAAAATGTTTATGTGCAAACTCTATGGCGCCAAAATAGGTGAGATGAAGAAGGAGCTGGTGGAAGTGAAGGCAGCGATGGCTAGGACCTGAGAAGAGTATAAGGATGTTTTAGCCTCAACCATGGCTCGGGCATCCACGCTTGAGAAGGAAAACAAAGTGCTTTCTAAGGAAGATGCCTGACTACGGAAGAAAAATGAAGAGGTGTAGCAGCTCCAACAGGATAATGAAGAGTTGATCTATGAAAATGAGTGGCTATGGAAGGAGAACGATGGGGCTTAATGCTTGATAAATGAGAACAAGGAACTCAGATAATTACTTGAATCAAATCGCATCGAGCTTGAGCAGGACAAAAAGGAGAAACTGGCACCAGAAACATCGAATAAAGAGTTATTGGGCTAGTCAGAGGGCATTAAGGCCGCATTTGAGGTCCAGCCAGAAGATCTTAGAGTCCAATCTAGAGAGGCTCGAGCGGAGGTGGAGAGCAAGCTAGAGCCAGCGGTCTGGGGCTTTTGTTTGAAAACTCTTCATTTCCGTGGAATCTTATGGGTCAAAGACTATGCCTAGATGTTTGCTCTAGCCTGGGAGAGGTTGTTAGAGGATGAGGCTGTTGCCCAGGAGGTGGAGATAGTGTACAAAGGAATGCTGATGGCCCACTATTTGATAGAGAAGGAGCGCCAAGTGTTGGGTGAAGGGAGAACTATGCTTAAAGAAGACACTGAGGCTGAGGAGGCGAAACAACTTGTTGTTGATAAGGGGAAGGTGATTGTTACATATAGCATCGTGGTTTCTCACGAAGTTGAAAGAGGAACTTCCCAACAATAACAAGTCATTCCTCATTCTGTAGCATCCCATCCGTGCTAGCTCCTGTGGTTATCGAGTATGACCCCAACCATCAAGGGTTGGGGTTGGAGCATGGAGGCTTCCTTCCACCAACAGTTGAAATCACTATGCCACTAGAATCCACACAGTAAATGATGGAAGGTATATATGCTTCCTCATCAGCATTCGAAAATATGATAACACAAAGAATAAGTCGATTAACTTGTCTCCCTCTTCGTCGCATAGGTTCTTTTGGAATGGGGACGATAGCCGGCTTTGAAACAACGATGGTTCTTGTGCGCGGGGTTGATGTTGAGGCCTATAGGAGGAAGATAAAGAGGAGCTTGGTCAAAATGATGTGTTCCTAGATCTGGAGAGGGGTGAGATAGAGACAGATGACTTCTCTAAATTTTTTGAGGAAGAGAAGGAAAGGTAGGATGTAAACCCTCAGGCAATAGGATAGATGGAAGTAGTTGGTCCATCATTGCATAAGCTGGTCGAACAACAATGTGCCAAAATGTTATTGAAGTATGGAAAGTGGAGGTGAAGAGGAAAGCAAACGAGTAAGCACTATTTAAAGCTCAGGGTAAAGCTAGGGAGATGGACAAAATAGAGTCCTAGGCTAGAGCTCAGGAAGTGGCCCAGAGGAAAGCTCAGAAGGAAGCTGTTTGGAAGAGATAGTAGGACAAATTCACAAAGCTGAAGGCCGAGGGGGAGGCGAAGCTGAAGGATGAGAAGGAAGCTAAAAAGAATGTAACAACCCTGAATTTTGGGGTAAATTTAAAAATTTATTTTAAGTTATTTTAATGAATTTTGGTTATTTAAAATAATTTCTTTTAAATAATCACGATTAAAAATTTATTTTATTTGAAGTAAAACTTAAAATTTATATTAATTATATTCCGAGCCTGAAATGGCGCGGTAATTTCAGATTTCGATTTCCAACTTTGGAAAATATATAAAATTCATTTATAAATTAAAATTATTTTTATAAATGATGTTATTAATGAGTAATTTCAATTTTATTTCTAATAAACAATTTGTAATTAGATAAATGGTAATTTATAAGAATTGAATTGTTTATGAATAAACTTCATGAACGAATACTCAAAATTGTTAATTTTGATTTCACTGTATAAATCAATTTATGATATTAATTTTGAGATTTAAAATATAAATTAAATTAAGATGCAATGTAAAATAAATATTTATATTTGAAGTTTTAGGTGCGAACCATTTCATAAATTTATAAACAAACGTGATTTGCGTTACTAACCAACTTGAATATTTAGCGTTGTTTAAAAATAAATATTATGGAAAGAGTTGTACCGTCATAAATTTAGAAATGAATTTAATACTTATCATGCAACTTGATAAGAAGAAAATTTATGTCTGAAATCAATTCTTAATTTACAAGTTGAAATCTTTAATATTAATAGTAAAAGTTTTGTTTTAGATAAACCGTTAAAATCTAAATTTATTACGGTAAACTTAATGAAATTTTGTTGTACAAACATTGTCATTAAACAAAAAATTTAACGCATATTTATATAAGCAATGCATTATGTTTGTCCCATTATTTCATGCATTGTTGGGGCCCGCAACATAAGTGAAACGTCGTATAAAAAAAAATTACATTTTTCTTTGCAAATAAAAAGGATCACATTTTTCTTTGTCATATAAAAAGGATTCAAGTATAATAAAATGTCGACACATTAAAAATAATAATTATATTCTCATAAAAAAAAGACATTTTTATATGATAAAGTAAGATAAATGAGAAACAAATGGGATATAGCTAAATTTAGAAAATAATTAATCAACATTTATTTTCCTTCATTCTATTAATTCCTTCTCTAAATTCAGTGCTTCTTTCTCTCCAATCTATTTTTTTTTTCATTAATCACGCATTCATTCCTTTTCCCTCATTCTATTTGTTTATTTTATTTCATTCTATTGATTTCTTTTCTTCGATCTATTATTTTCTTTCCATTTTGTTCTATTTACATGCATTCTATTTCATTTATGTATTTTCATTCCTTAAATTTTTGTTTTCCGTCATTATTCTCTCCAAAAGCAAATCTTATACATATATATATATATGTTTTTCCCTTATCTTTTATACCTTTTTGTTTATATTCAGAAAAGAAAAAAATTATAAAACTTTCAACATTACCTATGTGTATTTTTATCCATTTTCTCTTCCTTATACTTGTTTATACATGTGAAAAATGTTCCTTAACTTCTCAAAATTTTAATATTATGTGTTTTAAAATTTAGAAAGTCACAAACTTTCTAACAATTAGTGTTAAACTATTAAACACGCATTCATTTCTTTGCATTGTTCTTTTAATTTCTTTCCCTTAATCGTATTAATTTCTTTCTCCTCATTCTTTTTTTCACGCATCTTATTCCATTTATGTACTTTTTATGCCTTAAATATATATCCTCTTATTTCTTCTTTCCTGTACCTCCCTTCATTGTTTCATTCCAAACTAAATCGATTCAATCTCCTAATCTAAGCCATGATTTTAGAAACTCCAAACACTAAATTGAAGAGCTATGCAAGCTTAACAAACTGAACGGGCATGATCTTCTAATTGTTAATGGATCGAGAGAATTTCTGCCAAGAAGGCGCCGACTTTAGGGGTATGCGGTTCCATGGGTTACGGGTGCGACTGTGTAAATGAAGAAGATGGAGGACTAATTAACGGTAAAGGATTGATTAGGAAATAGTTAATTATTCGTTAATGAAAATTAAATTATTCCAATGTTTATAATGTCATATCTTTTACATATGAACACGGAATGGAATGAAACGAAATGCTTTGGAACTGTCTTGAAGAGACCTACACAACAGAATAGATCAGAGCAGAAACAGAACGATCTACAATTTTGAGGAATTTGAAATCAAGGTGAGAATTCTATTTTAAAAATATATTTATTTATTTATCTATTCAATTCAATGCAAAATCTATATTTATTATATAAAATTCATATGATGCTGTATATTTTTGTTGGAGTGTTGATTTGTGTTGTGACTGCGATTGACCGCTGAATTGGATTGTTTGTACAGTTGAAAATACACATCTCATGTTTGTAGACGAAAATACATATCTCATGTTTGTTTGTTGAATAGGAAATTGTTATGATAAATTCATAGTTTTGTCAGTGTTAAGAGTAGTGATATAAATCAAATCTTTATTGTATATGTTAAATTACTCAAGTTAGTAATATAAATATGTTGACACTAAAAATTATATTTTTATTGGGTATGGAAAATATTCATGTTAAAATGAATTTGTCCCTTATGTAAAAATGAAATTGTCATTATGTTGAAATGAATGTGTGATCTTCGATGAGATAAATTGGTCATTCATGTTAAATTATATAGAACATCAAATTTTATAAATTTGACTGTATTAGATTGGCAACCAAATATGAACAAATATTGCAATGTTATTTTGCTGAACTATATTTTTAACAAAAATATAAATATCACTTTTTGGTCGTTATGTTGAACTAGAGTTTCAACATAAAAGAGATATACACTTTTCTAATTTAAAAGAATGTAAACGAACATTCATTTTTGTCACTTAATAGAGCGAGACTAAAAGATTTGAATTTCAAGATATCATTTTTATGTTAAAAGAAAAAATTTCACATTTTTGTTTATTAAAAAGTATGGAACAAAAATTCCCATTTTTGTCAAATTTAGAATTTGCATATAAATGTGTCAATTTTTGTCAAACTTAGAACTTACCTAAAATCATGTTAGGAAAACGTAAAAAGTCATTTTTTTTATGTTAATCTAGAAAGAAAAAGAAAAACATGTTATGTTATTTAGAAATGAATAACTTCACCGTCGTGTTATGTTATTTAGAAATGAACATTTTTACTGTCATTTGTGTTAACTAGAAAAACAATATTTTCACCGTCATGTTATGTTGTGAACATTTTTGCCGGTATAAAATTGTTGCGACAAAAATCATATTTTTGTCAATGTATAATGGTAGCGACGAAATTTACATTTTATTATGTAAACAAAAGTATGAACTTGCATTGTAAATGAAATTTACATTTTATTATGTAAACAAGATTAGGAATGTTCAATTATAATCAAAAGAATGTAAAGGTTACATTTTCATAATGAAATAAAATTGTTTACATATAAATTCACTTTTATATGTCATTAGAAATGAAGTAAAATTTGTTAACATATAAAAATTCATTTTTTATGTCATTAGAAAAAAACAGAATTACTTCTATATGTCAAATATAAAAGAGAGGAATATTACATTTCCATGAAATCAAAGAATATAAAGATTTCATCTTTATGTATTGAAATCAAAAAGAAATGTTTACAATAAAAACCCCATTTTTTTTATTGTAAATGAAGAAAATATAAAGGTGATCATTATTTGAGAAAAAGAACAAGTCAACATTAAAAGTTTCACTCTTATGTAATTTTGAAAGACAAGGAAATGTTCGTTGATTAAAATAATAACAAGTGGACAATAGGGAAAATCCCATTATTATTTTAAATGAACAAAATTTAAGAATGACAAAATATTCATTTTGTCAAATATAAAAGAAAGTTAAAATTTAAGAATGACAAAATATTCATTTTGTCAAATATAAAAGAAAGATAAAAATACAAGAATGGCAAAGATTTATTTTGACAAATGTAAAAGAAGGACAAAAATATGCATTAGAATGAAGTTACATTTTTTTTTTAGAAAGTGTAGATTAAAATAAATATATTATAGTTTTGATGTTGCATTTCACTGCATATGAAATAAAGTATATTTATTTGTTAATGACATTTCATTGCATATGAAATAAAGTATATTTATTTGTTAATGGCATTTCATTGCATATGAAATAAAGTATATTTATTTGTTAATGGCATACGTTGCATATGAAAAAGAAAATACATTTATTTGTTAATGGCATATACCGCATATGAATGAAATATTTATTTGTTAATGTTGCATTGCATTGCATATGAAATAAAGTATATTTATTTGTTAATGTTGCATGCATAGCATATGAAATGAAATATATATTTGTGAGGTCATATATGGCATATGAAATAAAGTGCATAGTTAAAAATCATTCCTTTTGCATATAAAGCGAAGTATTGTAAATGTCATTTAGAAAAGAACAAAAAAAAATTCACATTTTTGTTTAAAGAAAAGAAAAGAACAAAAATTCATATTTTTGTTCAAAAAGAAGAAGAGAACAAAATTTACATTTTTGTTTAATATAAATCCAAGACAAAAGATTACATTGCTTCTAAATATATAAAAAAAGGGAAAGTTACTTTTTTTTTTAATGTAATTAAAGAAGAAGATTTACATTTTTATTCAGAGGAAGGAAAAGATTTCAATTTGAAAAGAAATAATACATTGGAATAAAAGATTGTATTCTCCAATGTTATGAGAGGTTGAAATAAGTTTCACATTCTTATATAAGTGTGAAACCATATGAAGAATCCAAGGTATAATAAAGAATTAGTAAAGTTACATTTTCTTAATGTAATTAGTAAAAGTAAGAAAATTCACACCTTAATGTAAATAAATAAAAGTAAGAAAGTTTACATTTTAAATTGGATTTTTATTAAAAAAGAAAGATAAAGTTAGAGATTTACATTTTTATGCAGATAGGTTGACACACAAGAATATATTCTGTTTGTAATGAAGATTAACACAAAATTATCAAATTGGTTGCATGGAATGATTTACACAAAGTTAGTCGTTTTGTTGTACTGAAGTTGAAACACAAATTATATTCATGTAAGTAGAATGGAAGTCGGGAAACAAAAGATATTTATTTTTGTTGTGATTGGAATGATACGCCAAATTTACGTTTTGTGTATAGGTTATGTATGAAAATTATAAAAATAAAAGAAACATTTGTTGTGTGTAATGATTCATTGGATGTAGATAAGAAGATTTGTTGGTTGCATAATATAGAAAAACGAAATGGATGAGGAATGATATATAATTATATATAAAAATTAAAATCAAGCGATAATAAATGTTTTCCAACTTATATATATATATGCGAGAATTGTTTGGGATGTCCGAGTTTATCTCATTCCAAACAATTTAAACGACGTTTAAAACTCAAGATTTAAAGATGACCATAGAAGACCGACAGTCTTCACATCGAATGGACGACGACTGCTGATGCCCGTGATTGGAGTAGCTACCTTGAAGGGGCTACAGTGGTTGCCGTCCGGACGTAGTGTTGATTTGTACGGATTTGACTTTCGCTCAGACCCAGAGTATAAGTTATAAATGGATTGTGTGTCTGACGTTGTACTCCGTTAATATCATGTTATTGATTTTCTGTCTATATATAAATGATTGGTGGTGGAGAATTTATTCTTTACTTAACACCCGTTTATATATTGATGGACGATCAATAGTACGATATGGATTGACAATGTGGCACGCTAAGATGAAAATGATCAAGGTTTTGTTGAAAAGCAGGCCTTGTGGTTATAACGTAACTTCGCGAGCCTCACAAACTGGTAGAGTCTAAAACGGGAGAAGGGAACGCAGGGAGAGCAGCACGTTTCTTTCTAGCTTGAAGTGGTGTTTGGGTTTTAACACGGCCCGGCATTTTACTTATGTGGATGATGGAATGAGGCGCCTCGGATAGGTCCTATAGGACTGGGAAACATGTGTTCAGGTATAACTAATCCGCTAAACTGTATTTGTGGACCGGCCCATGCAGCTATCCAAGGGTTCTCCGCGGGGAATCCTGAGACACTAGCTAGAGTGCTCGAATCGGTAAGGAGCTCCTCTCTAGCCTTGACTCATGATGGAAACCAAAAATCCAAATTCGAACCGACGAATTTGATTGTATTACTAGTACGGAGGCATAATATATGGGTACCTATGCTTCCTAGGATTGATACATTTACTTTGAAATGTTTTTGAAACATATATACACTAATAATAATATCAAATTCGTTTTTATCGTATCAAGCATGTTTGACCATTATAAGGTAAAACCCTATCCTCCGGTTTGCGTTGCATTGTGTGATGGGACTTGGGTCTTATGATGGTTTCTTTTTTCTACAAAGCATTGCGTTGTTTTGACGATTTACTTAAATTATGCACGGCAATCCATTGGAATAAAACCGTTCCGCTTTAGTGGCGTGGTCCTTGGATTTGCCTTATTACTATTAGTTATATTAGTTAAGAATTCTCACACCAGTCCCATGACTGACCCGTTGTTTGTTTCCACTTTTGCAAACTCGGGTGCCCTCTTTTCCACACGGGCAGTCGAGTAGCTTTTTGCAGATATTTATCTCTTTAGCAGGATCCTGGATTGAAGCTCAAAGCCGTGTTCAGAGCATAGAAAAGTCGTCCGCTGTCTTAATTATTTTATTTTCGCTGCACTATATTAAAGTAATGTAAAATTATCTTCTGCTGTAAATTTATTTAATGTACTCTGATATATATTCTGTACTCTGATGTAACATTTACTATGATGTTATAAAAGTCTGCTGTTATTGTTCTGATGTTGTTGTATTCCCAAAGTTAAAGTATTCGTGGATTTCCGACCTTTGGGTCAGACTTGTGTGGTTTATGGTCGATCCAAAGAGCGGGAATTTACGGGTCTTTACAGTTGGTATCAGAGCTTTGGTTAGCTCAAATCTTTGGGGTACAACTCGTTAGAACTGAACAAAAGACTCATCAGAGATTGGATTAGTAATATCCAATAAGAATACTCATTAGAGATAGGATCAGCAATATCCTAGAATGAGAAAACTCATTAGAGATGGCGTTAGTAATGCCCTAGAATGAGTTGAGAGTAACAAGACTATAATATACGTATTTGTAATTATAATCTATTTTAGAAAATATGATTTTGAATGGATAAAAGATTACATATTTGAAAGTTAATAAACTATAAAATTATTTAAACCAATAAGAGTGGAAAATGGGGTAGGATAATTAAACAACTTTAGCTTCGTTCCTTTTCGAGGACGAAAAGTTTTTAAGTGGGGGAGTCTGTAACAACCCTGAATTTTGGGGTAAATTTAAAAATTTATTTTAAGTTATTTTAATGAATTTTGGTTATTTAAAATAATTTCTTTTAAATAATCACGATTAAAAATTTATTTTATTTGAAGTAAAAATTAAAATTTATATTAATTATATTCCGAGCCTGAAATGGCGCGGTAATTTCAGATTTCGATTTCCAACTTTGGAAAATATATAAAATTCATTTTTAAATTAAAATTATTTTTATAAATGATGTTATTAATGAGTAATTTCAATTTTATTTCTAATAAACAATTTGTAATTAGATAAATGGTAATTTATAACAATTGAATTGTTTATGAATAAACTTCATGAACGAATACTCAAAATTGTTAATTTTGATTTCACTGTATAAATCAATTTATGATATTAATTTTGAGATTTAAAATATAAATTAAATTAAGATGCAATGTAAAATAAATATTTATATTTGAAGTTTTAGGTGTGAACCATTTCATAAATTTATAAACAAACGTGATTTGCGTTACTAACCAACTTGAATATTTAGCGTTGTTTAAAAATAAATATTATGGAAAGAGTTGTACCGTCATAAATTTAGAAATGAATTTAATACTTATCATGCAACTTGATAAGAAGAAAATTTATGTCTAAAATCAATTCTTAATTTACAAGTTGAAATCTTTAATATTAATAGTAAAAGTTTTGTTTTAGATAAACCGTTAAAATCTAAATTTATTACGGTAAACTTAATGAGATTTTGTTGTACAAACATTGTCATTAAACAAAAAATTTAACGCATATTTATATAAGCAATGCATTATGTTTGTCCCATTATTTCATGCATTGTTGGGGCCCGCAACATAAGTGAAACGTCGTATAAAAAAAAAAAAGAATTACATTTTTCTTTGCAAATAAAAAGGATCACATTTTTCTTTGTCATATAAAAAGGATTCAAGTATAATAAAATGTTGACACATTAAAAATAATAAATATATTCTCATAAAAAAAAGACATTTTATATGATAAAGTAAGATAAATGAGAAATAAATGGGATATAGCTAAATTTAGAAAATAATTAATCAACATTTATTTTCCTTTATTCAATTAATTCCTTCTCTAAATTCAGTGCTTCTTTCTCTCCAATCTATTTTTTTTCATTAATCACGCATTCATTCCTTTTCCCTCATTCTATTTGTTTATTTTCTTTCATTCTATTGATTTCTTTTCTTCGATCTATTATTTTCTTTCCATTTTGTTCTATTTACATGCATTCTATTTCATTTATGTATTTTCATTCCTTAAATTTTTGTTTTCCGTCATTATTCTCTCCAAAAGCAAATCTTATACGTATATATATATGTTTTTCCCTTATCTTTTATACCTTTTTGTTTATATTCAGAAAAGAAAAAAATTATAAAACTTTCAACATTACCTATGCGTATTTTTATCCATTTTCTCTTCCTTATACTTGTTTATACATGTGAAAAATGTTCCTTAACTTCTCAAAATTTTAATATTATGTGTTTTAAAATTTAGAAGGTCACAAACTTTCTAACAATTAGTGTTAAACTATTAAATACGCATTCATTTCTTTGCATTGTTCTTTTAATTTCTTTCCCTTAATCGTATTAATTTCTTTCTCCTCATTCATTTTTCCACGCATCTTATTCCATTTATGTACTTTTTATGCCTTAAATATACATCCTCTTATTTCTTCTTTCCCCTTCCTCCCTTCATTGTTTCATTCCAAACTAAATCGATTCAATCTCCTAATCTAAGCCATGATTTTAGAAACTCCAAACACTAAATTGAAGAGCTATGCAAGCTTAACAAACTGAACGGGCATGATCTTCTTATTGTTAATGGATCGAGAGAATTTCTGCCAAGAAGGCGCCGACTTTAGGGGTATGCGGTTCCATGGGTTACAGGTGCGACTGTGTAAATGAAGAAGATGGAGGACTAATTAACGGTAAAGGATGGATTAGGAAATAGTTAATTATTCGTTAATGAAAATTAAATTATTCCAATGTTTATAATGTCATATCTTTTACATATGAACACGGAATGGAATGAAACGAAATGCTTTGGAACTGTCTTGAAGAGACCTACACAACAGAATAGATCAGAGCAGAAACAGAACGATCTACAATTTTGAGGAATTTGAAATCAAGGTGAGAATTCTATTTTAAAAATATATTTATTTATTTATCTATTCAATTCAATGCAAAATCTATATTTATTATATAAAATTCATATGATGCTGTATATTTTTGTTGGAGTGTTGATTTGTGTTGTGACTGCGATTGACCGCTGAATTGGATTGTTTGTACAGTTGAAAATACACATCTCATGTTTGTAGACGAAAATACATATCTCATGTTTGTTTGTTGAATAGGAAATTGTTATGATAAATTCATAGTTTTGTCAGTGTTAAGAGTAGTGATATAAATCAAATCTTTATTGTATATGTTAAATTACTCAAGTTAGTAATATAAATATGTTGACACTAAAAATTATATTTTTATTGGGTATGGAAAATATTCATGTTAAAATGAATTTGTCCCTTATGTAAAAATGAAATTGTCATTATGTTGAAATGAATGTGTGATCTTCGATGAGATAAATTGGTCATTCATGTTAAATTATATAGAACATCAAATTTTATAAATTTGACTGTATTAGATTGGCAACCAAATATGAACAAATATTGCAATGTTATTTTGCTGAACTATATTTTTAACAAAAATATAAATATCACTTTTTGGTCGTTATGTTGAACTAGAGTTTCAACATAAAAGAGATATACACTTTTCTAATTTAAAAGAATGTAAACGAACATTCATTTTTGTCACTTAATAGAGCGAGACTAAAAGATTTGAATTTCAAGATATCATTTTTATGTTAAAAGAAAAAATTTCACATTTTTGTTTATTAAAAAGTATGGAACAAAAATTCCCATTTTTGTCAAATTTAGAATTTGCATATAAATGTGTCAATTTTTGTCAAACTTAGAACTTACCTAAAATCATGTTAGGAAAACGTAAAAAGTCATTTTTTTAATGTTAATCTAGAAAGAAAAAGAAAAACATGTTATGTTATTTAGAAATGAATAACTTCACCGTCGTGTTATGTTATTTAGAAATGAACATTTTTACTGTCATTTGTGTTAACTAGAAAAACAATATTTTCACCGTCATGTTATGTTGTGAACATTTTTGCCGGTATAAAATTGTTGCGACAAAAATCATATTTTTGTCAATGTATAATGGTAGCGACGAAATTTACATTTTATTATGTAAACAAAAGTATGAACTTGCATTGTAAATGAAATTTACATTTTATTATGTAAACAAGATTAGGAATGTTCAATTATAATCAAAAGAATGTAAAGGTTACATTTTCATAATGAAATAAAATTGTTTACATATAAATTCACTTTTATATGTCATTAGAAATGAAGTAAAATTTGTTAACATATAAAAATTCATTTTTTATGTCATTAGAAAAAAAAAAGAATTACTTCTATATGTCAAATATAAAAGAGAGAAATATTACATTTCCATGAAATCAAAGAATATTAAGATTTCATCTTTATGTATTGAAATCAAAAAGAAATGTTTACAATAAAAACCCCATTTTTTTTTATTGTAAATGAAGAAAATATAAAGGTGATCATTATTTGAGAAAAAGAACAAGTCGACATTAAAAGTTTCATTCTTATGTAATTTTGAAAGACAAGGAAACTCGTTGATTAAAATAATAACAAGTGGACAATAGGGAAAATCCCATTATTATTTTAAATGAACAAAATTTAAGAATGACAAAATATTCATTTTGTCAAATATAAAAGAAAGTTAAAATTTAAGAATGACAAAATATTCATTTTGTCAAATATAAAAGAAAGATAAAAATACAAGAATGGCAAAGATTTATTTTGACAAATGTAAAAGAACGACAAAAATATGCATTAGAATGAAGCTACATTTTTTTTTTTTAGAAAGTGTAGATTAAAATAAATATATTATAGTTTTGATGTTGCATTTCATTGCATATGAAATAAAGTATATTTATTTGTTAATGGCATTTCATTGCATATGAAATAAAGTATATTTATTTGTTAATGGCATTTCATTGCATATGAAATAAAGTATATTTATTTGTTAATGGCATACATTGCATATGAAAAAGAAAATACATTTATTTGTTAATGGCATATACCGCATATGAATGAAATATTTATTTGTTAATGTTGCATTGCATTGAATATGAAATAAAGTATATTTATTTGTTAATGTTGCATGCATAGCATATGAAATGAAATATATATTTGTGAGGTCATATATGGCATATGAAATAAAGTGCATAGTGAAAAATCATTCCTTTTGCATATAAAGCGAAGTATTGTAAATATCATTTAGAAAAGAACAAAAAAAATTCACATTTTTGTTTAAAGAAAGAAAAGAACAAAAATTCATATTTTTGTTCAAAGAGAAGAAGAGAACAAAATTTACATTTTTGTTTAATATAAATCCAAGACAAAAGATTACATTGCTGCTAAATATTAAAAAAAAAGGGAAAGTTACTTTTTTTTAATGTAATTAAAGAAGAAGATTTATATTTTTATTTAGAGGAAGGAAAAGATTTCAATTTGAAACGAAATAATACATTGGAATAAAAGATTATATTCTCCAATGTTATGAGAGGTTGAAATAAGTTTCACATTCTTATATAAGTGTGAAACCATATGAAGAATCCAAGGTATAATAAAGAATTAGTAAAGTTACATTTTCTTAATGTAATTAGTAAAAGTAAGAAAATTCACACCTTAATGTAAATAAATAAAAGTAAGAAAGTTTACATTTTAAATTGGATTTTTATTAAAAAAGAAAGATAAAGTTAGAGATTTACATTTTTATGCAGATAGGTTAACACACAAGAATATATTCTGTTTGTAATGAAGATTAACACAAAATTATCAAATTGGTTGCATGGAATGATTTACACAAAGTTAGTCGTTTTGTTGTACTGAAGTTGAAACACAAATTATATTCATGTAAGTAGAATGGAAGTCAAGAAACAAAAGATATTTATTTTTGTTGTGATTGGAATGATACGCCAAATTTACATTTTGTGTATAGGTTATGTATGAAAATTATAAAAATAAAAGAAACATTTGTTGTGTGTAATGATTCATTGGATGTAGATAAGAAGATTTGTTGGTTGCATAATATAGAAAAATGAAATGGATGAGGAATGATATATAATTATATATAAAAATTAAAATCAAGCGATAATAAATGATTTCCAACTTATATATATGCGAGAATTGTTTGGGAAGTCCGAGTTTATCTCATTCCAAACAATTTAAACGACGTTTAAAACTCAAGATTTAAAGACGACCATAGAAGACCGACGGTCTTCACATCGAATGGACGACGACTGCTGATGCCCGTGATTGGAGTAGCTACCTTGAAGGGGCTACAGTGGTTGCCGTCCGGACGTAGTGTTGATTTGTAGGGATTTGACTTTCGCTCAGACCCAGAGCATAAGTTATAAATGGATTGTGTGTCTGACGTTGTACTCCGTTATTATCATGTTATTGATTTTCTGTCTATATATAAATGATTGGTGGTGGAGAATTTATTCTTTACTTAACACCCATTTATATATTGATGGACGATCAATAGTGCGATATGGATTGACAATGTGGCACGCTAAGATGAAGATGATCAAGGTTTTGTTGAAAAGCAGGCCTTGTGGTTATAACGTAACTTCGCGAGCCTCACAAACTGGTAGAGTCTAAAACGGGAGAAGGGAACGCAGGGAGAGCAGCACGTTTCTTTCTAGCTAGAAGTGGTGTTTGGGTTTTAACACGGCCCAACATTTTACTTATGTGGATGATGGAATGAGGCGCCTCGGATAGGTCCTATAGGACTGGGAAACGTGTGTTCAGGTATAACTAATCCGCTAAGCTGTATTTGTGGACCGGCCCTGCAACTATCCAAAGGTTCTCCGCGGGGAATCCTGAGACACTAGCTAGAGTGCTCGAATCGGTAAGGAGCTCCTCTCTAGCCTTGACTCATGATGGAATCCAGAAATCCAAATACGAACCGACGAATTTGATTGTATTACTAGTATGGAGGCATAATATATGGGTACCTATGCTTCCTAGGATTGATACATTTACTTTGAAATGTTTTTGAAACATATATACACTAATAATAATATCAAATTCGTTTTTATCGTATCAAGCATGTTTGACCATTATAAGGTAAAACCCTATCCTCCGGTTTGCGTTGCATTGTGTGATGGGACTTGGGTCTTATGATGGTTTCATTTTTCTACAAAGCATTGCGTTGTTTTGACGATTTACTTAAATTATGCACGGCAATCCATTGGAATAAAACCCGTTCCGCTTTAATGGCGTGGTCCTTGGATTTGCCTTATTACTATTAGTTATATTAGTTAAGAATTCTCACACCAGTCCCACGACTGACCCGTTGTTTGTTTCCACTTTTGCAAACTCGGGTGCCCTCTTTTCCACACGGGCAGTCGAGTAGCTTTTTGTAGATATTTATCTCTTTAGCAGGATCCTGGATTGAAGCTTAAAGCCGTGTCCAGAGCATAGAAAAGTCGTCCGCTGTCTTAATTATTTTATTTCCGCTGCACTATATTAAAGTAATGTAAAATTATCTTCTGCTGTAAATTTATTTAATATACTCTGATATATATTCTGTACTCTGATGTAACATTTACTATGATGTTATAAAAGTCTACTGTTATTATTCTGATGTTGTTGCATTCCCAAAGTTAAAGTATTCGTGGATTTCCGACCTTTGGGTCAGACTTGTGTGGTTTATGGTCGATCCAAAGAGCGGGAATTTACGGGTCTTTACAAAGAAGGTCGACAGGGAGTCTAAGAAAGCCAAGAAGGAATCTAAAAAGGAGGCATACAAAACCGTGGTACTGGCGGTACCCATCGAGTCTCAGCCTAAGCCCCTGAAGATAATACTTGATCATGGCTTGGAAATCGAAATCACTGAAGTCCCTGACAACTCCAAGGAGGAGAAGATGCTTGAGGGGGACATAGGAAAGGGTTTCGAGATAAGACCTAGCCCCAAGCCTACTCCATCGAAAACGTAGAAAGGAAGTGGCATAAGCAGCTCAAGGAGGAAGAGAAAGAAGGATGAGGAGGAGCCACTCGTGTATGGGTCCGAGAAGAAGAAGAAGGAAGACCCTCCAATGTGATTTTTATAGATAGATTTTGGTTTGTAAGCTAATAGGATACACGGGTACGACCCTCGCTTTTGGACGCACGATGTGTTTTTGATGTATATATTGTCATTAGAAAGAAATATTTTGGCTTGTGAATGAAAGTTGGTTTACTGTACTTATAGTGCATATCGTTTTGAGTGTTCAAGTACTCTTTACATTTTCCAGTACTATACTTATGTAAATTAACTTGTCATCACACTTAAATTTAAGTTGTCCTAGACATCGCTCTTGAGAAGCTCAAGTTGTGTGAAGTTCGAGTGTGTTGATTCCATTCTCGAGATCTCCTTTCGGTCGTTGATTTCGAATTGTATGGAGTCTATGTGTGTGAACTTCGCTCTTGAGACTTCCTTTCAGTTGTTGGTCTTGAGTCTTGCGAAATCCGAGTTTTGGTACCTCTACTTTCGGGATCTCCTCGCGGTCATTGATCCTAAGTCGTGAGGAGTTATAAGTGGATGTCATTGGTCTGTCCTTTATACTCACCCGTCGTTTCATTCGGGTTAGAATCAAGAGCGTCGTTAGTTCGACAGTTTTATACCCAGATATAAATTCTAAGGATCGGAGTTAGCCATGCAATAATCACACTTACTTGGCAGGTGGGTTTTCCCCAATTCTGGAGACTGAGGAGAGGAGTTAGGGACTTAAGTTACTATGCATCGTGAGTTATTTATACTCGATCTCGTCGTTGGTTCGAAATTCGAGTTGAATTATGGAGGGTGGACCACTCCACAAGGCTTGAATCTTAGTAAAGACTAGAGGTGGTGGATCGATTCCAAGCTCTGAGGTGTTGGTCCTGTGTTGTGCATTCGTGCATGCAAATCAGTTGTCATCACAGCTGTAACACACTATGTAGAAGTTACCATGCTCTTGGTAGTTCGGTGCCATCAATAGTCAGTAGTTTGAAAGTACCATCTCTAAGCCTCCATTTAATGACGTACGAACCTTCCTAGCGAGAACCGAGATCGGTCACTGTGAGAAAGAACGGCTTGAGGACGAGGTCGCCAATGTCAAAGTTCTTTGGACCAACTGGTGTTGAAGTATCGGGCGACCTATTGGTAGTGTGCAGTTACATTGAGTTCACTTTCATCCCTTTTCTCTTCGAGTAAGTCGAGAGATTCCTATAGGAAATTTTTGTTTCTCTTCGGATCGTAATAAGTGACTCAATGAGATTGTAGCTCAATCTCAATGGGAACTATAGCTTCAGACCAATACTAGAGAGCGAATGGTAGCCCGGTAAGCACAAAGGGCTAGAGGGAGTTCATCTCCCTATTTGCGTCCAGCCTTTTCCAAATGCTTCTTAATTATGGATTTGAGGATTTTTTATAACATCAACTTGTTTGTTGGCTTGAGGATGAGCTACTTTCGAAAATTGGTTTTCGATGCGATGGCGGTGACAAAGGTCTTTAAACTCAAAACTCTCGAATTAGGTCACGTTATCAGAAATAATAGTCTTGGGAACTCCAAAACGACAAATGATGTTGTAGACAATGAAGTTTATTATTTTATTGATATTGATTATTGTAAGAGACTCGACTTCGACCCATTCGGTGAAGTAATCAACAATGACTATAACATATAAGCACTGCCTTTTCCCATTGGAAGAGTTCGAATGATGTCTATGCCCCTACATTGTGAATGAACATGGACTGACTATCTATGTAATCTCAATAGGCGAGGGTGTAGGAATTTTGGATAATCTCTAGCATTTGTCACATTTGCGGGTGTAATCGGCAGCAACCCATTTAAGAGTTGGCCAAATATAGTTGTAGCGGAAAATTTTCTTTGCCAGTGTTTTCCCCATATGTGGTCGCCGCACTCACCTTCGTGCACTTTCAGCAGTACATGTTTAGCATCATTGTAGGCTACACACTGGAGTAGTGGAATAAAGAATCCTCTTCTGTATAACACTCCGTTCGGAATGATGTAACATGAAGCTTTGCAAATGAGCGATTACCTTTCATTCCGGTTGTCAGGGAGGATTTCACGTTGTAAGTAGTTTTTAACTGGAGTCATCTACGACTCCAGTTAGAGTTTGGGATATGTTTCCAGTATCACTTCAATCTCCATCCGATAGATACTTGGAGAGTCAAGCACTTTAACGAGGATAAGTCTCAAAAGATGAGCATCCCCCCAACTGGCTAGAGAGTTGACCTTTTTGTTTTGTTCTGGAGGAATGTGAGTGATGGTGTAGTGCTAGAAATCATTGAGTAGTCCACGAACCTGAGAAAAGTAAGGAGCGAGCCATACCTCTTGTTTTGATATTCCCCGTGCATTTAGATCACAATGAATTGTGAATCTAAGAAGATCTAAATGGCTTTGATATTGAGTTCTTTGGCAATTCTGAGTCTAGCGATCAAGGCCTCGTATTTGACATCGTTGTCAGTGGTAATGAAGTTGATCTTTAGAGTGCAACAAATCGAGCATTCCTCAAGAGTAATAAGTATAACTCCAATGCCAAAACAATGATTGTTTGATGTACCATCCACGTACAACTTCCATTTGATGTTAGGAGGCTCACTGTTTTGGGGGCGGACCGTCGATAATGATGAACTCGACTATGAAATCAGCTAGGGTTTGTCCCATGATGGATTTTCGAGAATGTAGGTCAGACCGAACTGGCTTAGCTCAATATTCCATTTCAAGATTCTCCTAGATGCCTCATGTCGTCGAAGGACATGTCGTAGCGGTCGGTTAGTGTAGACCTTGATGGAACATGACTGGAAATATGGGCGAAGCTTCCAGGAAAAGGTCAGTAGGAAATATGCGAGCTTTTCGAGTTTTGGATAATTTATTTTGGCTCTTGTCAATCTCTTGCTGATGTAGAAGACTGGCCTCTGGACAAGATCTTCTTCGTGCAATAACAACGAGCTAATTGCATATATAGAAACAACCAAATAGATAAATAAGTCCTTGTGATGTGCAGGTTTGGATAGAATAGGTGGACTCTAAGTGATGCATAAGGTCCTAAAATGCGGCGACACATTCTGGTGTCTATGAAAAGTTGTGCTTCTCCTTCTTGATTAGATCAAAGAAAGGAATCACTTATTAGGTTCTTTAGAGATGAATCAAGTTAGAGCAACCACTTCTTCGTTTAAGATTTGAACATCTTTAATGTTCAAAGATCAGATTCCACGAATTGCTTCATTTTTTTATGAATTAGCTTCAGTTCCTTGTGAGTTGACAGTGGAACCCAAGAATTTTCCCGATGCAACACCAGAAGAGCATTTCAAGGGATTGAGCTTCATGTCGTATTTACAATGAACACTGAACATCTCTACGAGGTCGTTAATGTGGTCGTTCGATAGCCATGTTTTCATGAGCATGTTGTCCATGTAAACCTCCATGGTCTCCAAATCTGATCTTTGAACATTCGATTGACCAGTCTTTGATAGGTGACTCCAGTGTTCTTGAAACCGAAGAGCATACCAACATAGCAAAATATCCAAAGACGGGTAATAAATAAAGTGTGATCTTGGTCGGAGACATGCATAGGAATCTGATTGTAGTCTTAGTAAATGTCCATAAAAGATAAGAGCTGGTGGCCGGTAGTAGAATCAATGAGTTAGTTGATCTCTGGAAGTTGGAAGCTGTCTTTTTGGAATGCTTTATTCAAGTCGGAGTAATTAATGCATGTCCTCCATTTTCCATTAGATTTCTTCACCAAGACTGGGTTGGAGATCTATTCTGGGTAGAGGGCATCGCAGATAAAGTCGTTGTCAAGCAACCTATCAACCTCCTCTCTAAGTGCTCTTGATCTTTATGGTCCTAAGAATCGATGTTTATGTTTGACGAGAAGGAACTTTGGGTCAATACCAAGCATGTAACAAGCGATCCTAGGCCGATACCACACATATCAGAGAGGGTCCTAGAAAATATATCTTAGTTCGCCTGTAAAAGTTCCACAAGTTCTTCCCTGATAGTTGGGTGGAGCTATCGTCCAATCTTCAAGACCCGAGATGGGCCGACTAGGTTTATTGAAACATCGACAGTGGGATCTACCTGAATAGCCTTTTCATAATCGCGCTCTTCGTCCTTCTGGGGATCAAGATCTTGGGAAAGACAGCTATAGCATATGATCCAGGACTCATACCCTGCTGCCTGCTAGGTGCTGATAGTTTTGGTGCAAAGTGTCATCTCTATACCTTTGCCCTTCTCTTGGTTGACCGCGTCTTTCCACTCTGCGAGATAGCAGGCTCTCGTAGCGTCATAGTCGTCCTGGATTATTCCTATCCTGTTCTCAATCAAGAACTTGATGAGTATGCACCACGGTGCCATGAAGATTCTGAATTCCACGAGGACTTGTTGCCTTGGAAAGATGTCGTAGTGAGAAGTTACGTCGATGGCTATGAAGGTAAGGATCCTGACTTGGCTTCTATCCCCATATCCCAGTTGTACTGGCAGTTTAACGAGTCCAATTGGATGGTTTTCAGAGCCGTTAAAGTCGTGAATGGATGCATGTCATTTCTTCAAGTCCTTGGCCTTAAGTTTCATTTGATAGTAAGCCCTTTTGAATATTATGCTTGCGGAACTTCCCGAGTCGACAAGGATCTTTTTAACATAGGCCGGGCTTATGTAGGTGGAGATGACAAGCAGATCAATAGGTGGGGCATCAATCCTAATAGCATCCTTTTCCCTAAATAAAATGTCATCTCTTATGGTCTTCTGTAATTTGTAAGGACAGTCTTGTCCATGGTGGAGCACTCTTCATATTCAACATTCTTGATAGAGTTAGTACTCCTGCATACGTCATATGATTTCATTTAACATCCCACGTTCCTTAATGTCACCCATATGAGGATTCCATTAAGAAAGAATGGAGCATTGTAGGTATAAAGACATAAAACATCACAGAGATCAAGATTTCACAAGACATAAAAATATAAATTTATAGCGGAATAAGAAATTTTCATTTTACAAAAAACAAAACCATCTTTGTTTCATTTAACCAAACAGTTACAAATTGTCATGTCTCAAAATATCAATTAAAAACATCACAGTTAAATAAAATTATCCCCAAATATAATAAAAAAGATACGACCTAATCTTAGAAAGAGAACAGGAAGTAATCCAACTTGCAGAGAACCATCAACAAAAGCTAACAAAGAATTCTGAGCTATAATTTTTTTCCTTGTAAGCCTAGGGGAAAGAAATAGAAAGGAAGAAAGGAAATGGGTCAAACATAAAGCCTGATGAGCTGCTATGATTACCATCTCGACTTGCTAAGTTAAGTAAAACAGATAAATAATGGTTCTAGCAACTAAAAGGGTATGCGTCTATACATGTCTAATAGCTGATATAAACAGATAATAAGGACTTGAAAATTCTTACAAAAAGACAAATGATGATGATAATAATAATAATAATCAGATCAGGCAAATTGACTGTTTTACACTTTTATGGATTCTTAGGAGGGATTTTCCTAATGTTATCCATCAATCAACTCCCTATAACGTAAGTATCTTATGCCATCCCCGGAAGTAGGGTGTATCGGTTCCTAAAGCGATAATTTATATGACACAACCTTATTTACTGGTGTTACAGCGTCTTTAGTTTTCTCAAACGGACCCATGCACACTAATGACTCCACCGGAACGCGCCCGTACTAACCTTCCTCTTTGAATATCTTACTATCTAGTTCGGTATAAGCGTGCCCTGGCCCCTACCTAGTGTGAGGCTCCTCCTAAGATACCAACGGGGATACTGACTGATACGGGTTCCACACACAAATTGACACAAGCCAAACCCCATAAGCTTGTGCCCCCCAAGTAACCAGGATTTAAGAGTCCCCAAAACCCGATACAACAACAAAACAATGGATCACTTAGCTTATTAATTATCCAGTTTAACTTAGTAGGTTTAAGTTTATTAATAAGCATGGTTGTAAATGACATTTCTTTGTAAATGTTATTTTGCGTACAACCACTTCCCCAAACAAGCACCTGTCCAGATGTATATGTATATTACAGTAATTCAGTTTACTTAATTTACATCTGGTACTTACATTTTCATAATATGTCCTTCACTTAATCTTAAATTAAGCCTAGTTTGTTTAACATGCATACATATTTTCCATTTTACTTCAATCCCTAAGTTTTACAATCAAAAGTCCTTATGTTACAATATGCCTCAATTTCTCCTTTTTACTATCATTTCAATTATTCCAATTACACGCAAATATAAACGGTTAATGGCCTAGGCTCTCGGTGGCCTAGGCTCAGGATAAAAGGAAAAAGAAGGCGAACAACAGAATCAAACCCAAACGTTATAAAATAGGCATATAAAAGACTGTAAATAAATTAAATATAGAAAAGGGGATAATGAAAATAGATATACACATAAATATCCAACGAACATAAATGTTTAGTTAACATTTTCCCAAACTAACATTAAATGATCATACATGACTTATTGACATATCATGAAATGAACATAAACATTCAATCACATGTTTTTCCAAATTAACGTGAATGCTCATAAATGTGAAATTGATATGTTTTCCCCAATTAACGTATTCTCCCTAATTAATGTCAATAGGTGACAGATTACCATATTCCTTAAATTAACATATCCTCTTTAATGTTAATTAAAATGAATGACAATTTTCCATATTCCTAAAATTAACATATTCTCTTTATTGTCAATTAAAATAAATGACAAATTACCATGTTTCTCAAATATACACTATCCTTGATGCCAAATTACTATGTCTAACATATTCTTCTTAATGTCAGCATATTTCTCAAATTAACATATGCTGGTTAATGTTAATTACATGTTTTCCAATCAATGCCTTATTGACATATCTACAAATTAATGCCAAATAAATGTTTACTCAATTAATGCCACATTAATATTAATGTCAAATTCATTCCATACGTCTACAGACTAATGTCAAATTCACGCCATATTAATATGTCTACAGATTAATGTCAAATTCATGTTCATAAATGACATTAAGTTTAACCTATTCATGTTTACATGTTCTTCCTTTTTAATAATTCCAGTTTATAGTACAAAATTTAATACGCCCAATTTCCAATTAAAGTTATTTCATACATTTCCAATTTTATGCAATTCGAACAATAAAGGCATAACAATACTGTAAACAAAACAAACAACAGGAAGGGGATAAAGAAGAGAGATGTATATACAAACAGATAATAACTGAAAACGAATAGGTTATTGAATATAATTGAAATAACATATAAGAATGGATTTATAAACATTATAACTTTTCAGATTTAAAATATATTTACTGTCAAAGTTCTTTTTATTTAGATTACTGCAACAACTATTATATCTATTTAACTTCAACTTAGAAGAAATCTAAAAATCACAGTAATACTCACATAATCGTTGTAGATAAAGAAAATCCTCTAAAATAGTTGTTTGTACAAGAAAACTTGAATTATCCTTTTTAATCTATCTTCTAGCAACATCCTCTCATTTTCCTTATTTAATTTTTGAACATAGTTTGGGGGAAGAAATAAATGAAGAATGTTTTTGTGTAGGAAAATGAGAGAGATAGCCGCCCTATTTATAATTAACTAGGACAATCCCAAACCGTTCGATATTAGGTTTTTAAATCCATCCATACACCTTAGAGAATGTATAATATATATATATATATATATATATATATAACAGTCCAGATTCAAAGCCATGAACTGAACCTGCATGTAGGTGGGTCGACTCACCACCAACCATGTCGATCCATGGGTCGACCCGCCTTAGACCAGAGTCGACCCATGTATGACCCTGTTCGGGCTGGGTCGCCAACTTATCTTTGCTTCTTGTGTATAATTATTTATTTGAATTTTAAATATTTTTTAAACTTCATTAGTCCATAACTTGTTCATATATTATCCGATTTACATAAACTAAAAGCCTATCTGAATTAAAATTTCATAACGGGCGCAACGGGAAAATCCATTTTATTTAATTCTTGATATTTTCTAATTAATATTCATTTTATCAGTTTATTCCTTAATTAAATAATTTATTAATTAATTATTGTTTTGTTAAAAATTTGGGTTATACAATACCCCTATGAGGGGGTCTTGAATTGGATAGTCCAGGTTCCGGTTGGATTTCAGGAGGTGCGGCATTGAAGGGCCCACGACTTCATTCTTCGAAAAAGGATTTTGAAAATATTGTCTTAAATGCTTTTCTCAGATATGCTTTTCAATTGTGTCTCGAAGGTGGTGGTTGTCATTAGTGTTATGGCCGAACATGTCGTGGAATCTGCAGTATTTTCCATATTTCCTCTCTCTGTTAGTAGATACCCTTAATATCAGCTTCTTATACTGCATCGTGTTATAGGTCTTGAGACAAATTGTCTTCAACTGGGTATTCAATGGAGTGCAGACCTTGTAAACAGTAATTCGATCACGCTTTTTTAGACTCCTTCTCTGGATTGTGGCTCTCAAGCTTGTCACTGTTTGATTTGGGCTTGAATTGGGTGATCCCTTTACCCTTTCCAGAGCTTTCTCCGGTTTGCTTAGTCATGACACTGTCTTGTGCAACATCCTGGTGTGGGTTATGGGGATGGCTGCTTCGAGCAACCCAATTCCTGCGCGGTTCTTCCTGGCACAAGAGTTGATTTGCTTTCTCATTGAAAACTTCCAGAGGCTTAGGTTATTTTCTATCAATCTAGGCTTCAAATTCAGAATTTGGTAATATGCCCTTGATAAGATAAACAGGGACAGTATAGGGTTCTAGATCTTCTACTTCTACTGGGGCATTGTTGTACCTTTCGAGGCAACTCTTAAGAGTTTCCCGGTACCTTGGTAGATATTTGAGATTGTCAGGTTGTATTTAGGCCTTGTGACGTGCATCCTAAATTATTTAATCAACTCCCTAGCGAGCTGATCGAAAGTCAATATGGTTCTCGGTGGAAGTTGAGAGAACCATAGCAGAGATATGCCTTCAAGGAAGACGGGAAAGCATTTACACTTTACCATGTCTGTGGCGCAGCTAGGGTCCATATGCCACTCATAGCGACTTATGAAGTTACAGGAATCGGTCTTCCTCGAGTAAACTGTGTGTTGCGGCATGTTGAATCTTCATGGCCATTCGGCATTAAGGACGGCCTCGGTGAAGGGGTTACGTCTCGAATTGGATTCTCATCTAGTGGTGACGTGCTCTCGCGATACCCTCAAAATCCCTTGGACTACATCGGTGAGAATCGGAGGTTCGATCTCCATTGGATTTCAGTGGTCGTATCAACTCTAGGGTCCGAGGTCTAGGACGCATCCTATGATGAACATCTTGGTCTACTTAAATACAATTGATTTCAATTCTCTAGTCTCGTGGAGGTGGACTAGAAGAAATCTGGCCATGAGTAGTTGTTTTGAGCATAGGCGCCAAGTTCTGAGTAGTGGCAGGCGGAGGCTGCCTGGTAATGTGTTGAGCGCTAGTTCATGGAGCATTATTAGGGCCTAACCAGGAGCTGTTAGAATGAAGGGCTCTCTCTCTGATGGTACTAGTGGCACCATCATTATTAATCCTCTGCCTTTGGCTACGGTCACTATGGTAGGTGTCGAAAGAAATTCCGAAATGTAGAGAGCAGTCTGTTTATTCCTATTGGCATGAAGGCGTGAAATGCCTATATTGGAATTTTCTCTAAGTCATTCCATCAAGTAAATATTTTCCTAATTTGGTCATAAACAATCTTAGGGTTTCCTCAAATTTCTTAGTTACTTCAAAGAATTGAGCTTGGGTTACCGAAGCCTCGGGATTGGAGGCAGTAGCCATAGTCATATCCATGGTGGCTGGAGTTTTAGAAGGATAATACTAAGGAGAGTTTTCTGGGTCAATCGTAGAAGGCCCAACAATAGTAGATTTTCCTTTCTTATCTATTTTTAGTAAACTTGGTAGGTACTCCTAAGGAGACACAAGTAGCACTCTAAGTCTTAGTAGAAGAACGGTAGGAAAGATGAAGTCTTTAGTCTCTCAATGAAAGCACCAAAATGTTGATGTCCAAAAGTTGGCAACAACAACCAAAGGGTTCTAAGACAATAAAAGTAACATCTAGTAAGGATTATAATGTAGGAAATATAACAACCCGTAAAATATAACTAATTTAGAAATATATTAATTAAGTTTACAAATAAATAGTAATAATTAATAATATATACCTAATGTAGTTGCTTTCTTGGCGAGATTCTGATCCATTTTCATATTTTATTTGTTGAAAAAGGAGTCTGTATGCAAAAGTTATTAATTAATTAACTTGTATGTATATATTAATATACAAAGGTTTGAATTTCAAATAAATATATATACAAGCTGAGAATATATTAAATAGGATAAGCATGAAAAAAATATTCCCTTTCATTTCAAACTTATGTGTATATATTCACACATAGTAGGGGACAAGAATAAATTAACTAAGGAAAGAAATAAAAGGAATTAATTAAGGAATGATAAAAAAGTAATGTTCTAGAGGAATTTCCTCCTGGCCACGCCCTAGAAGGGGGGTTGACCCACCCCCCCAAAGAGAATTGTCGACCGCCAGGTCGACCTCCCTCGTAGGGAGGGTGTCGATCGCCGTTCTACTGGGTAGCCTAGTGAGGGTTGTTTTGTGTAGGAACTTATTTATAATATATATCAATTGGACTATCTAGATTAAATCAAATTAAGCTAACGGTTCAAACACACGATAACAACTATAAATAGCCCCTCAAACCCTCATTATAAACCATTTCTCCATTTTCTTCGTTTCCTCTGCCTTGCCTTTCTGCCATTGCTAAATCTTCAGAAAAGAAATTAGGTTCTCCTTTTTTCTTCTTAATCTATTTTCATTTCTCCTATTCTATTCTATTCTATTTAGATTTAGAATTATTTCGAGATTTAGAATCATACATATAAGAATTCTAATCTATGTGATTCTTATATTTGAAAGGGTGAAGCTTGTTCACTCTCGAGGGCCAAATTCATACTTTTATCCATTTAATTCTCTTGTTGCTTCTTCTTGTAATTTTGTGAGTGCAAGCTAACTAAGTTACTATTTTCTATAATTGGATAGTTCTAGATTTGGATTGTTGTGCCTTGGGGAATTTGGGATATTCGAAAAGAAAATATGATTAAACGCCCCAAATCCTTCGTTTATTTTATTATTCGTGGAAATGTTCAATCAAGTTATAATTGGGCTTTGGGTTGTTGTAATAGTAAAAGAAGGACATGATTCTTTTATATGATTTTCTATATCGTTTAGATTTTCTATATTGAGTTGATTCCTTTTTATTCTATTTTTCATGTAAATTCACATGTTTGGTTTTTGGGTAAAAGAGTAAGATTTTGATAGTTGTAAATTTAGTAGGTTTAAATCTCTATCCCTTGAAATTGAGAATTTGAACGTATTAATTTCTGTATATCTAAATATTAATATTTTGCGAATTAACAAACTTAAGAAAAGGATTCTATTCAAATAGAAGTTACAAAACGTATATAGTTAACAATATGTTCAGCTTTTATTGTTGCGATAAATAAATAAAAGTCTAGGTTGCAAATTTACATGTTATTGTGATTTTTTTTTCATTTTATTGTCTATGAACACTTATGTTATGGATTGAGGAAAATATGGGAAATTTAACTTGTACACCTTAAGAATTTAGTAGCATTGACATTTCAAATACTTGGTAAGGGCGTTAATCTCGTTCGCTAAATTTACATTTATATTTATATCTATATATATAACGTAATCAACGCATATAAATGCGTATTTAGTGCATTATAAATACGATCAAAATAGGAATTGAATTTAAATGTCCCCATAGGAATTGTATGATTGTATGTGTGTGAGTTAAGGGCTTAACTAATATTAATGACACACGGACACGAGGTTCACTGTTACTTGTAGTAGAAGTCTACCGGGAACCAACCAACATATTCAGTGTCTACAAGTAAATCTGGTTAATGTGAGAGGTCTAGGTGTCATGGGCCATTATAATTAGTACGCTATGATGTGAGGATAGTCCCAACTTGTAGTAGAAGTCTGCCCGGAGCCGCCCGACAAATCCATCATGTACAAGTGGTAGGCCTAGTGTGAGATATCTAGTATGTATATATGTATGTATGTGTGTGTGTGTTGTGTGTACAAAGTAGGACAACCTGGGGAAAGGTACTTCTTATTGGGTATTATGTGGTTAGGACTGGGTTTGTTCCTAAAGTTTACTCCTTGGTTCAAGATCTAAGTCATTGGGCCCGCCCTTGAGAAGTAAATGGTTGTTGGGCCCACCTTTCTCCTATAAGGTATTAAATGGTCTTAATAAACGATAACATTTGTGGGGGTATTTCTCCATATGTCTGCTTCTTATCTAGAGGCTAGTGACGGCTGACCTAGGACGAATTATGTATACATGGCCTAAGGAACCACCATCTAAGTGAAGTATTAAGTGATTAGGAGTTCACTCGTAGGGACAGCTAGATAATAACAAGAGAGTTCGCTAGGGGATTTATTCTTATAATAATCTATGTTTTTGACCCACATCCTGGTGTTAAGTAGCTGTTACTATTTCTCTCCCTACAAGAGAATTATCACTTACATCGTATAAACGTTAGAATGGATTATTAAGTGGCATGGGTTCGCCATTGGTTATAAAGTGACTAGAGAGGTGTCCCTTAAACAATTATGGTATTAAGTAACAGCCAGAAGATGTCCACCCTTAAGTTGGGGTATTAAGTGTGATGGCCCGGAATTTCAGACCATAAAAATATTGCCGAAAATCTTTCCTTTCAAAACAAACAATGACAGTTGCCATTTTCTTTGATAAATATACTAAATGCTATGGATAAAAATTTAACAAATACCACTTGGTTAACCATTTGTGTTTAAATAATTACAGTAAATCAACTATTGTGCAACTCTAATAAGATGGACATCGATATTCATTCCTGCACACTTGATAAACACGTTAGCATGGCTTAAATAAAAAAAAATAAAAGATGCACCAACACAAGATGTAATAACAACAAATTATATTTTTATTAATAAAACAGCTGCATCACTACCCCCTTATGACTGCCTATGTACCTATATCTAATTAAGTAAGCAATTAGATAAAGGATCAAGCCAACGTAGTTCTTCTTTACATAAAACATTTAAAATCAATGTTTACTTCCAAAATACTCTTTATATAATGTGGGGGTAAAATACCTTTTGTAAATACTCATTTTGAAAGACAACTATATATCTCTTGCAGAACTTTCTTTCAAAGGACAAACATCTTTTATTATAAACACTAATCATCTTCTTTATGCAAAAACTTCTTCATAAACAAATCTCAAAACTCCTTAATATTTCTCTAATATATGTTTGGAAAGATATTCAAAGATTGTACTGAAATAGTTAAGTTCAACACCATTCATTATCTCGTTAAACGTACCCAATTCATACCTTGTTTAGAACACTAATCATACCTCATTTAAACACATACTATTCATGCCTCGATTAAACAGTATTCATACCTCGTTTACACACTATTCATACTGATCATACCTCGTTTAAACACCAATCATACCTTGGTTAAACACTAATCATTCCTTGTTTAAACATGAATCATACCTCGGTTAACCTCATTTAAACATTAATCATAAATGTCCTCAATCATCAGTTGTATATGTTGATTGCTTGTCAAAGCAAAGATTGCAACCAATATAGTATGTTAAAGTCATAGGCATCTTTAATTTAAAGCACAAGCTTATGAAATAATAATGAATTAGATGATAAGTACACTTATAGTATTCCTTGCTATCTTTATTCAAAAGTCTCATAGAAGACCATATAGTACTTATCATCACTCCCAAGTAATCAATTATTTTCCTCGAATCATTGAAATTCATTAACCTTCCATATTCTCAATTTTGACACGTTTTGAATCACTTTTACTTTGATTTAACATCCTCGATTTTACCAATTTATGTGTGATACTATAAGGAAACTCAAGTCCAAATTTGAGAGGATTTGGAATAGTTTACCCTGATCTTATACTCAACATCTATAACAGCATTTCAATCATGCTATGAAAAGTTCTGTTCATTTAAAAACACTTCATATTCAATTCAGAGAAAAGACAGAGCTTCCAGAAGTGCTATGACAAGTTCTGGGTGGTTTATAATGATTTTAGACTAAAATCAGCTACTACAACGTTTCTGGGCACTATGGAAAGGTTCTCGCTTGGTTTCGTGCTTCATTAATAGAGAAGATAGCGTTTTGGAGTGCTATAAAAAGTTCCGAAAATAAGATTTTAGCATGTTTTTGGGTAAAATGTTTGACGCTGTTTCTCTATGATAAAAATTGATTTTGACTCCAAATTTTTTACAGTAAGAAGCACTCTTTGTCTTCTTAATTATCATTAAAAGAAAACATCAAAATAATTTACCAATTTAATATATGAAATCAAACATCATGAGGCATTTTTAACATGTCCATTTCGGGCTGATTTTTACCTCACTTTGCATCCAATTTTCAGGTATGCAAACTGCCGAACTAGAAAAATGTTCCATAGGTGAAAGTTGTAGACCTTTGAATTAGCTTTCCAAATTGATAGATAAGTTGTAATTTCATTAAGAATTGCAAAAGTTATCCTCAGAATACCGAACGTCATTTTCAGGGTTTTAAGTTCAATCATTCATTCATAAATTTTTCAACTTTTCTTCAAAATATGAAATGAATAGATGAACTTAAATAATTTTTCTCACCTTGTACTTGTGCCTTGATCTTGTATTAATCCTCTAGGCTTCTCACAAACATCGAAAAATACCGGATGATTAATGAAAGAAATTAGAGGGTGAGGAAAGATAAGATAGAAACTTAGAACAGAAGAAGAAGAAGAACACAACATCAGAGTAACACGAACCTCACAGCGGAACGAATAACATATAATAGATAATATATCTTTGAAATATAAATCTGTACTTGAATATACATATCATTTTCAAAGTACAACACTTACAGCACATCGGAAATAAACTATAGCTATATGATCCTGAAGCCTCCTGCTCCAGCTCTTCAAGTATATGTAAATCCTGACAACTTGACTGCCCGTACAAAATTGGGCACCCAAGAGTTTAGGGAAAACAAAACAAAATAAACTCCGGGTCAGTCATGGGACTGGTATGAGTAAAACAGTTTAAAACAGTTCGAACAGTAAACGATATCTCATAAGACCACACCATATAACGGAACGGGTTTTTCCCTTATGAGAATCCAAGATATCTTTATATCGAAAACCTTTTGATATTATAATAATGTCTATCAACCACAATATAATAATCATCTAGCAGAAACGCTTTCATCTCACGTTCTACATATATAGTATAAAATCAAAACCGCAAGCACGTATTGGGTAATGGATTTCCAACTATGACAAGGTATGGAACCACCTTTCGCTAGTGTACCTCTAGAAAGGAATACACTGGATTCAACAAGAAAATATCGCAACCCGGCCACACATGACCGACCACTCATTTCGCTTGAGTGTATCGAATGTATATCACCAACGGTTGGGATCAGCAACCATTTCCCGAATGGGACAGTATCGACAATAGATTTTTAGAAATAAATGAAACTCTAGATCAGGTGATTATACACCCTACTTCGGAGCGACCGACTGAGCCATGCTGCCTGCCGGATTTTTGTCATTTACCGGATGTGAGGCTAGAAGCTACGCTTTATCATCACACCAGATTCACTTCGAATGCCACATCGTCAAATTCATCAAATCACCGATTGACGTCCTCAACAATACATTATGTGTTCGCTAAAAGAAGTTTCCTTCTCCTCTTCCACTCTTGGTACGGTTGGAGAAATCAATATACGTGATCATCTGGAAATACTCTGTCAGACATCCGTCCATACAAGTCATCCAGGAACAGGATGAACCGAAGGTACTATTCAGTACATCCATCTTAGGCACTGTTATCTAAGACTTATACAATAGCCCTTGCACTTTACTCCGTCTTCAATTATCTTTGGCATATATGATTCGCAACGCTTATGCCAATACAGAGTGGTTCTTTGGATAATAATCCAACCGGTCTCTCCATATTAACAACGTTAAAATGGTCAAAACTTTGATAGTCGGTGAGTTAACTATTAAATGAAAACACGTGTGCAAACAACGATATTATTTCCAAATGGAAATACTATCAATCAATCATCAATCGTATATATATATATATTTATTTATGTATATATATTCACATTTCCTTATTTTCTATGTTTTAGAAAATATACATTATTAACACTGGAAAACATTTCCATTGTTATTTACATATCACTATCATTTCACAACTATCAGTCCTTGACTGTAAACTAGTAGGAGAACAAATTCTCTAAGTATAAACCCCGAAGGCCGAAACCAACATCAGATCGACACTTAGAAAACCATTCAATTTACTAATCTCTAGTCAGTTTCTAATCTTGTTTAACTCTATTTCTTACCTCTATTCGATTAACTCTATTTGGTTAACTTTAATTCGAATAACTATGTCTGTTTTTAACTCTGTCTAGAATACCTATATTCGATTAACTAAATTCGATTAACTCTTTTATATCTCGTTAACTTCCTTTTATAATCCTATTTAGTTTCCAACTAAATATTCCTTTTATAATTCTATTTATTTTCTAAATAAATATTCCTTTATTCTATTTCCTTTATAAAGTCTTTATTTATTTTCTAAATAATTATTCCTTTATTCTATTTCCTTTATAAAGTCTTCTATTTATTTTCTAAATAATTTCTGTTTTATAAAATCCTTTGATTTTATAAATAGTTTATTTTCAATATTCACTTTGAAATTCCCTTTTCAACATTTCGGTATGTTATGGTATTCAACATATCAAAGCACGTTGATCAATATCGTCCAAACACATATAATCGACAACAGATTATATATCACATCATATATCAAAATATATGAATAATAGTAAAATAAATGTTGAGGAATCCAGTTGGATTCCTCCAACCTGTTTTCCTGCATCCACAGATGTTACATAGTATAAAATCAACATCACTTTCAGTTCCATATGATATATTCTGTTAAACAGAATCAATATAGAAATTCAACTAACTGACTAGCAATTCAATCAAACAGTCAACACACAGTCAATCAGCCAATATTTAACAGTTCTAAAAATACAACATGAAATTATAAACTGTTCAGAGTTAGTGAGATTTACTCACATTTGCGCGTAATCTTTAAACAACGATAATCGATTGTCGGTTCTGATCAGATAATTTATCCCATCGTAAATCCAGACAGCTTCGAATCATTCCCCTTCTAATTCCATGTTGTAGTCGCTGTTCATACGATCCTGTCGCATCTGAATTTGTTGGATTCTGATATCGTATGATCGAGATACAATAAATTAAAGTTAACACATTTTCAATAAAAATAAACTTCAATTCCCTTTTATTATTTTTATTTGGGCTTAACCTGGTTTCCACGGCCCACTAAGAAATGATATCAGCCCGCCCAAGATAGGTCTTCTCCTCCGAAAATTCTAAAACGCGATTTCAGAAAAGAATATCCGCTTCCTCCTAACTTCGAACCATCTTGCTCATCCATCCCATAACTGTTGTCCACCAACCCCTCAACGTTGCACAAGCTTCCATCCAACAAACTCATAACCGAAACCAACTTCTACTACAGCCATTACCGAACTTCACTCCACCATCCATGACTTAATGAACTGAAACCAACTTTCCACGCTCATCTCAGTCCTCTTCAACACAACAACTAAACACCCTTTTATCTTCACATTAAAACCCAAACTAATTTACACTAATAATATAATAATTATGACCTAATTAACCCCTTCTAATCCACGTTAAAACCTGTTAATCCACCGCTCATACTTTCTTCCCCAAACCGCAAATACGTTGGCCTCTCCTATGACCGAACTCCTCTCAGAGAATCTCAAAACCATCTACTCCACTTCGAAAGCGTTAAATCGCAAATCCCATCTGTACACCCACTGGTAAAACTCGAACTCCCTTCTGTCGATTTCCAATTTCATCCTCATCTCGTGAACACTGTACAAGTGTGAACTGAATTCGAAAGGAAAACCCTCAGACTCCATTGAACCGTGCGCCTAGTCTCCAGAACCACCACGCCATCAGTGGCGGCTCCCAACCCCCTTCCTATGAGCTTCGACTGTCAACCCTAGGTCACGATGTTCCAGTTTCCAGCGAACAAAAACCCGGATCGAACCCAAAACAAAGCATACCATGTTGAAGCTTAAACTCCTGCAAGCTCAAAACAATCGGTCTTGCGATTTATCGATTTTTGTTGATTTTGTTTGAATTATTTTGAAGGCTCGAGATTTTAATTTGAGGATGAATTAGTGGCGGCCAGAATATTTTGCGATGACCTAAGAAATGAGAGCTAAGGGTTTAGACATGGGGGGTATTTATAAGAATTTTAGATATTTTCTTATTAGTCAATATTTAGTTCATTTCCGCCTTCTAAAAATTCGTGTGATCACACACGATATCTAAAAATCGCGAAACTGGACATGTAGCTAGAGTTCGACATTACGAACCCAACAAAACCGGTTTCGTCGAATTCCGACTCCGTTTGCTCACATAGTGTATTTTTAACTGTCAAAATACTGACTGTTTTTCACTCTAAAAATCCGTACGGCCACATGCCGAATCTAAAAATCACGAAACTTGGGATCTAACAATAATTTGATGTTGCAGATCCAACAAAATTAGTTTCGTCGAATTCCGACTTCGTTTGCAAAAGTGGCTATTTTTAAAGTCCTAAATAACCCTTTTAAATATATAAATATATTTAAAAACAATTAAATTTAATATTTAAAAATAAATATTATAGTCTATATTCAACGTGGAATACCATGCAGCTCAGAATAAATCCTATATGGATTTCTAACTCGATATTTCAATCAGGGTCAACCCGATATTCGATTTATATTGAAATACCCTTTTTGAAATATAAATAATTCCTTTATAAAATATAAAGGAATTCCATAGCGACTTTTCTAAAATTTGATTTGGACGTAAATCAAAATCTACCCGACGAAATCCAGATTTTTCTCTTTCACTAGAAAGATATACTCCACCAGCTCCACACGTTTCTTGTTTCATAGAAATCCGGCTTAAAACGAATCCTGTACATTCAGTTGAAGTTCAAATCGCCAAATTACGAACTGCAGCGCCATTTCGAGCTCGATTTTAATTATATTATAACTCTACGTTCAAACTGTCGTTTATATAATATATTCGTTATTCAAATTCAATTCCAAGCTGAATTAAATATCACAGATGATCCAGTTCACACCATATCGCCATTTCAGCCAATTCTGATTATTTCAGAATTAAATATGTTATTTAATTTATTATTTAAAATTAAATATTCACCATTATTTAATTAAACTACAATTTAATTCACTATATCACTAGTTATATAATTAAATAAATTAATAATAATACCCTCTGCAAATGCGGGTCATTACAATCTTCCCCACTTAAAATAATTTCGTCCTCGAAATTGCTAAGGTAGAGAACAACCCTATCGACTGGTTAGAACATATTTGTTCACTTCTTAACTTCAGTTTCAACTGAACCAATTTAAATTCAATTAAATTATTAATTACTTTTTATCAACGAAAATTTTCAAAAATCCTGAAAATTTTCTAACACCTTAACTTTTCGAAAATTTTCGCCAGCACCTCCTTTGTACTGGTCAATCGGTCAAACTCCCACTCGCCTCTCTGGGCCATCTCCATCTCAAAAGAAAATCAAACAGCCAAGCGGCTTGCCAATTCGGCTCATAAATCTTATATCCAATAGAAATATAAACTTGTACCTTTTGTCGGCATATCATTATATCCTTTCCACCTGTTATCAATTCGGTGGATACAAGGGTCATCCCAATCAAATTCCAATCTGCTTTTATCCACAACACAACCATTCGCTTATATCCGAGCCAAATATCATTTCAACTCGAGTTTCTTCTCGATTCCCAACTTCTTAACTTGATTATCACATTACACTTCAAATTTGAATCTCACAATCCAATTTGTCTTGATATCATTCTAATTCAATCTCATTTACCACTTTACTAGCTTTACTTTAATTCAATTTTGCTTTCACAAATTTCTGTTAAATTTGTTTTTAATTCAAACAGTCTTTCCCTGGGAGTTTTCAAACAGTTTACTCTTTTCAAAAATCAAATTTTCCTTTTGAACATGTCACTGAGCCCTTAATTAAAATTCCATTAGTTAAATCACTTCTCTATTTCTTTATCAATATTTGTTAACCAAATATTTTCAATAACCATATTGGCCTTTTATGTTATTTGGAAAACATTTCCGAATATCGTCTTCCTTTATTTTCTAAACTTTAGAAAATATATGCTATTTATAATTGGAAAATATTCCAATTACTTATCTCTTTTCCGATCTCGTTTATTTCTATACTTAGGAAATATTCTTTATTATATTTCCAAGCTTACACTTATTTGGGTTAAAACGGATGTTGTGTAAAACATCGTTACGACAACCCAAATACTATATTCAACTAACTCTTATTCAACATTGATCTTCAAGCCTGAAATCTTACTATTTATTTGTTAATAATGAAATCAATCAAGTTGGGGTATAACTACCTCTCAGACCTTGACTGAATAACATTTATAACGTCAAAACAGATATGACTACTTACTCGAATAATCAATACCATGCAACTACTTATTCACTTTTAAACACGTATACGCTTCCTCTTTCTATTCTTACTAGATTTTATTCTTAGTCTTCCTTTTTGATTTTACTATTCTATTTCTAAGTTCGTTTCCTTATCGACTTCTATATATATATATATTGATACGTTGATTTCTAACTATCAAATTATCTTAAAAATATTCTAACTCCTTAAATTCCCGAAAAAATTCGCCATAACCTCCTTTGTACCAGGAGCATAGGGTGTAACAACTAGGTATCTCGCTCGATCCAAGTCGATCGCTAAACCGACCAAGACCGTTCGAAAGCCCGAATTGCTTTGAGAACAATACGAATCAGAACGCAGACAGAAGAACATTTCATTGTTAATTACAACAATTCCATTAGAATACAAGAATATACAGAGTATAAATGAATAATATACATTCGATAAATATCAGATATTACAATAAATTACATAGCAGCGGAAAAACAATACAAAACACAACTGAAAGTAATACACGGATACAGAGCTTTCCGAGCATCGTTCCAGCTATAAATCAGGATCCTGCGAATATAAATCTGCAAAACCAAAACTACTAGCTGCTCGTGTCGAAAATAAGTGCACCTAGAGTTTAGGTTAAAACAATAAACTCCAAGTCAGTCATGTGACTGGTGTGAGAACTAAAACATTTACTATTTTAACTTTAAAAGAGAGTAATTCAAGGGACCACGCCGTATAACACGGAACGGGTTTCCTCCCAAGAACACTAGTGCATATAACAAAACAGCGCAATGCTTTTTCGAAAAATGAAGCTATTATAAGACCCAGGTCCCATCACACAATGCAACACAAGCCGGAGGATAGGGTTTTCCCTTATAATAGCCAAACATGCTTGGTACGTTTAAAACAAATCATTTGGTACTATTATAAGTGTATAGTGTCAAATCAATTTCAATCATAAATATCAATCATAGACGGCATGTGTACCATATATCATGTCGCCATACTAGTTCTACAATTAAAACCGCAATATCACGTATTGGAAATTGGATTTCCGTCATGAATCGAGGCAAGGGGCAAGCTCCTCTCCATTCAAGACACTCTAGCAAATGTCTCAGGACCCCACTATGATCCTTGGAATCGGCTGGGCCGGTCCTCACCTAACTTTGGAGGATTAGTTATTCCTGAACACACGTTTCCCAGTCTTAACAGACCTATATCCGAGGCGCCTCGCATTCCAACATCCACACAGGTAAAAAGTATATAAATGTCAGGGCTGGTAGGTCACTGACATCACCCATAGCTAGAAAGAAACGTCGTGTTCTCCCAACGGTCTGTATCCCGTTTTTGACTCATACCGAGGTGTGAGGCTCGCGAATTCACGTTATACACAAAGCTGCGCCACACAGGCCGTGCTTTGATCATCAACCACAAGACTTTGCTTTTCAACAGGAGCCTTGACCATTTGCCACTTACGCGTGCCACACTGGTAATTCACTCCATGCGACTGATGTCCAGCGATATACAACCTCTGAGCTCGTACGTCTCAGAGAAGGGTGTTAAGCAAGAGAATAAATTCTCCACCGCCAAACAGATGTATATTTAATAGAGATCAATCAACACAGAATAAAATCCAATGTCAGACACACAATCCTTTTACAAGTTCGTTCTGGGTTTGAACGAAACCGGAGGCACTTTCCTCGCATATCCATCGATCTCTAAGTATGTCTGGACGATCACTAACTGATTCCCTCATTTTGGGTGTACAAGCCAATCAAGATCATCAGTAATCACCCAAGCGATGTGGAGACTTCCGGTCTTCAACCACCATCTTCATCTTTGACATATCGCCGAATCGGTTATTCAGAATGGGTATAAACCCGGCCTTTCCGAATAACCTGCGTATATAATAAACACGTGTTACACAGACACAACATACACCTCATTCCAATTCAGAATATTCTTTTATTCAAATTTTCACACTCTTAGGGAAAGGTTCCCATTAATTTTATCAAAGATAAATTCTTCTAAATTTATTCTTTAATCTTCCTTTGGATATCATTTCAAACCATATTATGGTTTTCCAAACTAGTCGGGATTAGCGAACCACACCGAAGTAATTATTTATTTTATTTCCCAATCCCAACCTATTCATCCCCTGGAGCAAAACTGGTAATACTCCATCTCTAACACCACAGTGTTATCAGTAAAATTAATTACCATTTCACGTTCAAATCTAATTAAAGATTTAACTATCGCTTTGGAGCAAAACTGGTGGTACTCCATTCTCGATCACCTTTCAGATTTGATAATTTAAATTATCGATTCACATTTCAATCAAATTAAAGATTCATTAAAACTCCACTTAGTTTTAATCTTTTCAAAAATCAATATCCTGTCTTTAACTGGGTTAAAGAATCAATGTCATCTAAAACACGGTTCACGATAAACCCAAAATCACATTCAAATTCAATTCCAATTAAACATTATTTAATTGGTACACTTCATTAAATCTAAATAGAAAGATTTAATCTTTTTCTCCATTGGGCTTAAGAACAGTGTTAATGAAGACACCATTCACGACAGACCCAAATCACATTTGATATTAAATACAAGGCTCTGAATAGAAAATATATCGACTTATATTCAATATCAAATTCTACGACCAACAAATATCGTATTGGAAATAACGATATAAATATATCTTTCAAATTTCCATAACAATATCTATATAATCACTAAATTCAACATCGAAATATTCCAAAGCCAATTTCGATTCAAATCCATTTCCACTTCAATTATTGGAAATTCAGATTATTTTTAAAACCACTTTCAAATTCAATTTATTTATTTCAAAAATAAATTGATTTTAACTCTAGTTCAAAACTAGTTCATTTTGATAAAAATCTATTTTTATCTTTTCAAATGTGGAATTTTTCATCACAGTTCTTCCCAAATCATTTCTTATGATTTTACACAAATTATTGATATTTTTAATAATTTTATCAAGGCCCGTACAGTCGATTTCCATCAACGGCCATCGAACTGCACTTACAGCGACCTTTTCCAAATTTGATTTGGACATAATTCCAAATCCAACCGTTAGATTTCAAATTTCTAATATTCATTGGAAAGGTATTTTCGATACGAACCTAACGGTTCCGGTTTCAGGAGAATCCGACGGTCGGATCTCCCGTAATGTCCATTCGAAGTCAATGGTCGAAATTCACGAACTGCCGCAGCGCGGCGCGTTCTATTCAGGCCATTATATATAATATATATATATATATATATATATATTATATATTTCATCGATTTCCTTTTAAAATGAATTTTATAAATCGTTTCAAATTTGTTTCAAAAACAATCTCAACTTTCATTTCGAATTCAAATCAAAATTGAATTTTCCCTTATAAATTCTTTTCACTTTCATTTCTATTTGATTTCAATTCAAATCGATTTCAGTTCATTTTCAATTCAATATCAATTTCTAATTCATTTAATTCGAATTCATTTAATTCGAATTCATTCAATTCGATTCGAATTTCTTTTCTATTCAATTCAATTCGAATTCATTTTCTAAATATTCGATTTTTAAATCTCTTTTCAATATTCAATATAAAAACGAGTATAATCGATATAAATATCATTCATGTCAAAATGGGGCATCTCTAATCAACACGGCTTTATATATATTTCAATAAATTCGTTATTCTATTCAACAAATGAATATTTATTCTATTCAACACATGAATATATATTTCTTTCAACACACGAATATTCTCAACACATGAGCACTGTCAACACATGACTATTTTTGTTATTTAATATATTTTATAAAATTATGGTATCTATCGTTTGATTTTTAAATCAGACTCCAACCGTAAAGTAGTAAGAGAATGATTCCCTAAGTATTAACCCCAAAGGCCAAAACCAATATCAGATCAATACCCAGGAAACCACTCATCTTATCTATTTTCCAGTTAGTTTCTAACTTTAAATATGATAAAGATGTAAATTTTATTATTAAAATATTTCTTTCAACACATGATAATTTTCAACACATGATTATTCTCAACACATGAGCATCGTCAACACATGACTATTTATCCTATTCAACACATGAATATATATTTTATAATATTCTTTATTTTCCCAATTAGAATGAGGCCCAATCAATTACCATATAATGTTAATTATATGGATTCCATACAACACATGTATATAATAGCAACGATAAATAATCAACCATCATCCAAAGTGCACCACACAACTGCGTAAGCATTAAATATAGATAATTAACGCTCACACAGCCTGTCGACTAATCGATCGACATACAATTAAATAATTGGGATTAGTGTATGCCCAATATCAACCCAATACCCGTGTGGGGTTTCAAATCAACAAACACAGATTTTTATTCATTCACATACACGTTAAAAATTATATTTTTAACGATAAAATATTTTTAACTATATAAATATTTTATTTCCTTTCACATCACACAATCAATTTTCAAAACACATCAAACAATCAAACATACAAGCCATCCATGGTCTGTGGATGACGGGTGTCGGGTGCTGCTAAGCACCGTCTGCATCCTAGTATATATTTAACTTGAAAAACAAGATTTAAAGTGAGAAGTTCTCACCGACTAGCTAATCCAAACTCCACGACTCTTCATGTGTGGAAATCTTCGTCGATATTATTTAAAATAATTCATTTTAAATGTTCAAAATTCGCTAAAATTGCCAAAATAAAAATTTTAAACTGGCTCATATTTTCGGGTTGTTACATCGGGATATTTCAAATAGCCTCCCATGGCCCTCACCAATCCAAAAGAAAAAGAAAAAGCCAAGCGGCTAGCCGATACGGCGCATAAAATCTCATATATGAATTAAATACATACCTTTTCGTCGAGCATTCTATTTATATACCTTCATACCTTATCCATACCTATCTCATGTATATTTATACCTGCCCAATCAATTTTAACTATACCTGATCATTTTAACTCAATTCGTTAATTAATTTGTTAATTAACTCTTTATTCTATTTCACTTTTACATTTGAACATGACATGTTCAAATATATTTTAACTTGCTTATTAACTAATTTGAATCCAAATTTCACATTTAAGTTCTATATTCGATTTCAAATATCCATTTACAAATCCAATTCACCTTTCAAAGTTCAACTTCAAATTCAAAACTCGATTAACTAATTCCTCTTCGACTTAGTTAATTCTATTCAATTTCTATTCAAATTTTATATCACTTCTATTATTCAAATCTATATATCAAATTCTATTATTCAAATTCTATATATCAAATTTTATTATTATAAATCCCATTTTGAAATTCAACAAAACTTGTCTTTCCCAAAACAAATTCAAAACAGTATCTCTGGTAGTAATTCGTCACTTATAACTCGAAAATGAATACTGATGATGCAGCTATCATCATCGCAATCTATTTTCCAGCGATCGAAGTGAGTTCAATACTATAAAACCATTTCTAAACATTTCCACTTTGAAATTCAATTCAAAATATAATTCACACTGCTTGTAAAACAATTTAAAATCTCCCAAGATCTTAAATTTTCCTTATTTTTAATCCAAATTCATTTACAAACACTTATCCAATTCTCTAAAGTCTTAACTCAATTTCTGGTTTAAAATTTCAGATTCAACTCATTTGATTTCACGTATTTCACTTATATGAATTCTGATTGGTTATTTACATAACCATTTAATTTATTATCTTACTCGATTATAATAACAACCAATATTTCCACTATATTATAATTATTCCAATATAAACCCTTTATATCAAAATATAATTTGGGTAAAAAATTCATTTACCCTCTTTCAAAACTTACCATGACGGTTCATCGTATTCGAGTGTTTACAAAATCCCTACCGATACAGTCGATCAAACTTATCGACCAGAACTCATAAACGACTCAACCAACAAATCTCCACAATATAAAACAATTTTTTTTATATTGAATAACAAATACGTTCACTCGTGTACATACACTCAAACTCAATCTAGGGTATTACTAACCATATCTCTACCGAGTCACGCCACAAAGCCAAGGTAATTCACTTAACTTAAGCTCTGATACCAACTGTAACGACCCGGATTTTGTCGACCTTGGTTATCGCCATAAACTCAATGATGACTAACCAAACATCGAAAAATACCGGATGATTAATGAAAGAAATTAGAGGGTGAGGAAAGATAAGATAGAAACTTAGAATAGAAGAATAAGTAGAACACAACATCAGAGTAACACGAACCTCATAGCGGAACGAATAACATATAATAGATAACATATCTTTGAAATATAAATAAGTACTTGAATATACATATCATTTTCAAAGTACAGCACTTACAACACAACGGAAATAAACTATAGCTATATGATCATGAAGCCTCATGCTCCAGCTCTTCAAGTATCTGTAAATCCTGACTACTTGACTGCCCGTACAAAATTGGGCACCCAAGAGTTTAGGGAAAACAAAACAAAATAAACTCTGGGTCAGTCATGGGACTGGTATGAGTAAAACAGTTTAAAACAGTTCAAACAGTAAACGATATCTCATAAGACCACGCCGTATAACGGAACGGGTTTTTCCCTTATGAGAATCCAAGATATCTTTATATCAAAAACCTTTTGATATTATAATAATGTCTATCAACCACAATATAATAATCATCTAGCAGAAACGCTTTCATCTCACGTTCTACATATATAGTATAAAATCAAAACTGCAAGCACATATTGGGTAATGGATTTCCAACTATGACAAGGTATGGAACCACCTTTCGCTAGTGTACCTCTAGAAAGGAATACACTGGATTCAACAAGAACATCTTGCAACCCGGCCACACATGACCGACCACTCATTTCGCTTGAGTGTATCGAATGTATATCACCAACGGTTGGGATCAGCAACCGTTTCCCGAATGGGATAGTATCGACAATAGATTTTTAGAAATAAATGAAACTCTAGATTAGGTGATTATACACCCTACTTCGGAGCGACCGACTTAGCCATGCTGCCTGCCCGATTTTTGTCATTTACCGGGTGTGAGGCTAGAAGCTACGCTCTATCATCACACCAGATTCACTTCGAATGCCACATCGTCAAATCCATCAAATCACCGGTTGACGTCCTCAATAATACATTATGTGTTAGCTAAAAGAAGTTTCCTTCTCCGCTTCCACTCTTGGTACGGTTGGAGAAATCAATATACGTGATCGTTTGGAAATACTCTGTTAGACATCCGTCCATACAAGTCATCCAGGAACAGGATGAACCGAAGGCACTATTCAGTACATCCATCTTAAGCACTGTTATCTAAGACTTATACAATAGCCCTTGCACTTTACTCTGTCTTCAATTATCTTTGGCATATATGATTCGCAACGCTTATGCCAATACAGAGTGGTTCTTTGGATAATAATCCAACCGGTCTCTCCATATTAACAACATTAAAATGGTCAAAACTTTGATAGTCGATGAGTTAACTATCAAATGAAAACACGTGTGCAAACAACGATATTATTTCCAAATGGAAATACTATCAATCAATCATCAATCATATATATATCTATATATATATATATATTTATGTATATATATTTACATTTCCTTATTTTCTATGTTTTAGAAAATATACGTTATTAACACTGGAAAACATTTCCATTGTTATTTACATATCACTATCATTTCACAACTATTAGTCCCTGACTGTAAACTAGTAAGAGAACAAATTCTCTAAGTATAAACCCCGAAGGCCGAAACCAACATCAGATTGACACTTAGAAAACCATTCAATTTACTAATCTCTAGTCAGTTTCTAATCTAGTTTAACTCTATTTCTTACCTCTATTCGATTAACTCTATTTGATTAACTTTAATTCGAATAACTATGTCTGTTTTTAACTCTATCTTGAATAACTATATTTGATTAACTAAATTCGATTAACTCTTTTATATCTCGTTAACTTCCTTTTATAATCCTATTTAGTTTCCAACTAAATATTCCTTTTATAATTCTATTTATTTTCTAAATAAATATTCCTTTATTCTATTTCCTTTATAAAGTCTTCTATTTATTTTCTAAATAATTATTCCTTTTTTCTATTTCCTTTATAAAGTCTTCTATTTATTTTCTAAATAATTTCTCTTTTATAAAATCCTTTGATTTTATAAATAGTTTATTTTCAATATTCACTTTGAAATTCCCTTTTCAACATTTCGGTATGTTATGGTATTCAACATATCAAAGCACGATGATCAATATCGTCCAAACACATATAATTGACAACAGATTATATATCACATCATATATCACAATATATGAATAACAGTAAAATAAATGTTGAGGAATCCAGTTGGATTCCTCCAACCTGTTTCCTTGCATCCACAGATGTTACACAGTATAAAATCAACATCACTTTCAGTTCCATATGATATATTCTGTTAAACAGAATCAATATAGAAATTCAACTAACTGACTAGCAGTTCAATCAAACAGTCAACACACAGTCAATCAACCAATATTTAACAGTTCTAAAAATACAACATGAAATTATAAACTGTTCAGAGTTAGTGAGATTTACTCACATTTGCACGTAATCGTTAAACAACGATAATCGATTGTTGGTTCTGATCAGATAATTTATCCCATCGTAAATCCAGACAGCTTCGAATCATTCCCCTTCTAATTCCATGTTGTAGTCGTTGTTCATATGATCCTGTCGCATCTGAATTTGTCGGATTCTGATATCATATGATCGAGATACAATAAATTAAAGTTAATACATTTTCATTAAAAATAAAACTTCAATTCCCTTTTAATATTTTTATTTGGGCTTAACCTGGTTTCCACGGCCCACTAAGAAATGATATCAGCCCGCCCAAGATAGGTCTTCTCCTCCGAAAGTTCTAAAACACGATTTCAGAAAAGAATATCCGCTTCCTCCTGACTTCAAACCTTCTTGCTCATCCATCCCATAACTGTTTTCCACCAACCCCTCAACGTTGCACAAGCTTCCATCCAACAAACTCATAACCGAAACCAACTTCCACTACAACCATTACCGAACCCTTTTTCACTCCACCGTCCATGACTTAATGAACTGAAACCAACTTTCCACGCTCATCTCAGTCCTCTTCAACACAACAACTAAACACCCTTTTATCTTCACATTAAAACCCAAACTAATTTACACTAATAATATAATAATTATGACCTAATTAACCCCTTCTAATCCACGTTAAAACCTGTTAATCCACCGCTCATACTTTCTTCCTCAAACCGCAAATACGTTGGCCTCTCCTATGACCGAACTCCTCTCAGAGAATCTCAAAACCATCTACTCCACTTCGAACGCGTTAAATCGCAAATCCCATATGTACACCCACTGGAAAAACTCGAACTCCCTTCTGTCGATTTCCAATTTCATCCTCATCTCGTGAACACTGTACAAGTGTGAACTGAATTCGAACGGAAAACCCCCAGACTCCGTTGAACTGTGCGCCTTGTCTCCAGAATCACCACGCCATCAGTGGCGGCTCCCAACCCCCTTCCTATGAGCTTCGACTGTCAACCCTAGGTCACGTTGTTCCTGTTTCCAGCGAACAAAAACCCGGATCGAACCCAAAACAAAGCATACCATGTTGAAGCTTAGACTCCTGCAAGCTCAAAACAATCGGTCTTGCGATTTATCGATTTTGTTGATTTTGTTTGAATTGTTTTGAAGGCTCGAGATTTTAGTTTGAGGATGAATTAGTGTGTGAGAACCCGTTACTTCCCCGTGAAGGAAAGAGCGGATACTTTGAGAACAACACACAAATGAACGCAGACGGAAGAACATTTCATTGTTATTACAACAATTCCATCAGATACAAGAATATACAGAGTATAAATGAATAAATTACATTCGACAAATATCAGAGATTACAATAAATTACATAGCAGCGGAAAAATAATACAAAGCACAACTGAAGGTGATATACGGATACAGAGCTTTCCGAATATCATTCCAGCTGTAAACCAGGATCCTGTGAATATAAATCTGCAAAACCAAAACTACTAGCTGCCCGTGCGGAAAATAGGGGCACCCAGAGTTTAGGTTAAAACAATAAACTCCAGGTCAGTCATGTGACTGGTGTGAGAACTAAAACAGTTATTTAAATTTTTACTTTAAAAGAGAGTAATTCAAGGGACCACGCCGTATAACACTGAACGGGTTTCCTCCCAAGAATACCAGTGCATAGGATAAACAACGCAATGCTTTTTCGAAAAATGAAGCTATTATAAGACCCAGATCCCATCACACAATGCAACGCAAGCCGGAGGATAGGGTTTTACCTTATAATAGCCAAACATGCTTAGTACGTTTAAAACAAATCATTTGATACTTTAATAAGTGTATAGTGTCAAAACAATTTCAATCATAAATATAAATCATAGACGGCATAGCATCCCATGCTACTATGTCGCCATACTAGGCTCTACAAATAAAGCCGCAATACACGTATTGGAAATTGGATTTCCGTCATGAGTCGAGGCAAGGGGCAAGCTCCTCTCCGCATTCGAAACACTCTAGCAAATGTCTCAGGACTACGCACTCTGGGCAATCCTTGGATCTTCAGGGCCGGTCCTCACTTATGTTAGAGGATTAATTATGCCTGAACACACGTTTCCCGGTCCTTACAGACCTAAAATCGAGGCGCCTCATCCAACAGCCACATAGGTGAAAAGTATATAAATGTCAGGGCTGGTAAGTCACTGACACCACCAAAGCTAGAAAGAAACGTCGTGCTCTCCCTGCAGTCCTTATCCCGTTTTTAACTCATACCGAGGTGTGAGGCTCGCGAATTCACGTTATACACAAAGCTGCCACGTAGGTCGTGCTTTGATCATCAACCACAAGACTTTGCTTTTCAACAGAAGCCTTGATCCATGCAACTCAGCATGCCACACAGGCAATTCATGCCATGCGGTTGATATCTATCGATATATAACCTCTAAGCTCGTACGTCTCAGAGAAGGGCGTTAAGCAAGAGAATAAATTCTCCGCCGCCAAACAGATATATATTTAACAGAAATCAATCAACACAGAATAAAATCCAATGTCAGACACACAATCCATTTACAAGTTCGTTCTGGGTCTGAACGAAACCGGAGGCACTTTCCTCGCATATCCATCAATCTCCAAGTACGTCTGGACGACCACCAACTATTTCCATCCTCTTGGGTGTACAGCCCAATCAGGATCGTCAGTAATTATCCAAACGATGTGAAGACTTCCGGTCTTCGACCGCTGTCTTCATCTTCGACATATCGTCGAATCGGTCATTCAGAATGGGTTTAAACCCGGCCTTTCCGAACAACACGCGTATATTAAAAACAAATGTTGCACAAACACAACATACGCCTCATTCCAATTCATTAGTCACTAATCGTAAATCAGCAAGAGGACAATTTCTCAAATATTAACCCCGAAGGCCGAAACCAACATCCGATCAATATCCAGGAAACCATTCTTCTTAGCTAACCTACAGCTAGTTTTTAAATTCCACATTCTTAGGGAAAGGTTCCCATTAATTTTATCCAAGATAAATTCTTTAAAATTTATCCTTTAATCTTCCTTTGGATGTCATTTCAAAACCAAATTATGGTTTTCTAAACTAGTCGAGATTAGCGAACCACACCGAAGTAATTATTTATTTTATTTCCCAATCCCAACCTATTCATCCCATGAAGCAAAACTGGTAATACTCCATATCTAACACCGTGGTGTTATCAGTAATTTTAATTACCATTTCATGTTCAAATCTAATTAAAGATTTAGCTATCGCTTTGAAGCAAAACTGGCGATACTCCATTCTCGCTCATTTTCTAAATTTGATAGTTTAAATTATCAATTTACATTTCAATCTAATTGCAGAATCATTAAAACTCCTATTACTGGGTTAAAGAACTAATGTCCTTTAAAACACAGTTCACGACAAACCCAAATCACATTCTATTTACTATCGGGTTAAAGAACAAATGTTATTTAAAACACTGTTCACGATAAACCCACAAATCAATTCTATTTAAAACCCATTTCAAATCCAATTTATTTATTTAAAATAAATGGGTTTTTATTTTAGTTCTAAACAAGTTCATTTCGATAAAAATCTATTTTTATCTTTTCAAGTACGGAGTTTTTCACCCCAATTTTTCCTAAATCATTTCTTATGATTTAACACAAATTATTGATATTTTTAATAATTTTATCAAGGCCCGTACAGTCGATTTCCATCAACGGCCATCGAACTGCACTTACAACGACCTTTTCCAAATTTGTATTGGATGTATCTCCGAATCCAACGTTAGATTTCAAATTTCTAATATTCGTTAGAAAGCTCTTTTCGATACGAACCCAACGATTCCGGTTTTAGGAGAATCCGACGGTCGGATCTCCCGTGATATCCGTTCGAAGTCAATGGTTGGAATTCGCGAACTGCCGCGGCGCGACGCATTCTATTCAGGCCATTATATTATATATATAATATATATATATATAATATATTTCGTCGATTTCTATTTAAAACGTATTTTATGAATCGTTTTAAATTCGTTTTCAAAACATTTCAATTCTATATTCAATTTCAAATCAAAATTGAATATTCCCTATCATTACTATATAAATGATAATATTTTCAAAACGTTATATTTTGAAATCACTTCCTTTTTAATATTCATTATAAAAACGAATATAATCGATATAAACATCGTCCACGTCAAAATAGCGCAACTCTAATCAACACGGCTTTATATATTTCAATAAATTCGTTATTCTATTCAACAAACGAATAATTATTCTATTCAATATGTGAATCTATATTTTTGTCAACACACGACTAATCTCAACGAATGAGTACTGTCCACGTGTGACTATTTTTGTTATTTAATATATTTTATGAAAATTAAGGTATCTATCGTTTGATATTAGATCAGACTCCAACCGTAAATTAGTGAGAGAACGATTCCCTGAATATTAACCCCGAAGGCCGAAACCAACATCAGATTAATATCCAGGAGACCACTCATCTTATCTATTTTCCAGTTAATTTCTAATTTTATATGATAAAGATGTAAATTTTATTGTTAAAATATTTCGTTCAACACTTGACTAATCTCAACGGATGAGTACAGTCAACACATGAACCTTCATTTTATACTGATAAAGATATAAATTCTATTGTTAAAATATTTCGTTCAATACATGACTAATCTCAACGGATGAGTACAGTCAACACATGAACCTTTATTTTATAATATTCTTTATTTTCTAAATTGGAATGAGGCCCAATCAATTACCATATAAAGTTAATTATATGGATTCCATACAACACATGTATATAACAGCAACAACAAATAATCAACCATCATCCAAAGTGCACTACACTGTATAAGCATCAAATGTAGATATCTAACGCTTATAACAGCCTGTCAATCAATCGATCGACATACAACTAATTATTGGGATTAGTGTATGCTGTATTTTATCCCAATACCCGTGTGGGGATTTAAACAATCAAACACATATTTTTATTTGTGCAGTTGGGCGATGTGTAAAATTTATCGTCCCAGTCAATGTCCTTCAAATCGGTGTACATAAACAAACCGTCCGGTTTGTAAATGAATATTTATTTATTCACATTCACGTTAAAAATTATATTTTCAATGACCAAATTATTTTATTCAACCGAATATTCTATTCGGTTCATTCATCAAATAAAATGATATCTTTATTTTTCTAACTTATTTTAGAAAATTTCGGCGGCATAACGGCGCGATACTAGAAACGGGACGAGGTCTAGCCTTATCCCCGGTCTAGTGAAGGCCCACGCCATTCACACATCAATCAAATCCATTACATTTCACCAAACAATTCAATTCAAACCAAATAATCTAACCAATTACACAACCAAACAAATAAGTCCATGGTCTGTGGACGATTGTGTCGGGTGCTACTAAACACCGTCTGCATCCTAGTATATATATATATATAACTAGAAAAAGAAATTTTGAGTGAGAAGTTCTCACCAATTGCTATCCCAACTCTACGACACTTCATTTATAGAAATCTTCGTCGTTCTCGCCTTTTGTCACTTTCGTTGCCCGTAGCCACTACATGTATAAAAATCACATTTTTATTATCTACATTATATAAAAATCTTATCTTTATATCTTTTGTAAGTTAAAAATCGGATTTTTATTCTCTCTATAATATAAAGATCATATTTTTAGTTACTTCATATGTCAAAAACTGTAGAAGCTTTAAAATGGAGAAAACTCACTTTTTTTCTAACGCCCGGATTCGCTGTTCGGGTCCAAGAATTTGCAAACGAGCTTCAATCTTCACACCATCTTTTTTCCTAGCTTAAACGCGCCATTCCGGACAACTTTCGCCTAAGAGACTTTTTGCCAAAAATGCTCCAATTCGCCGGAATTCGCAAAAGTACACGATTTTTTCAGCTTTTGAACAGAAGACTTCGCACGCGTTTTCCGAGCAGCTCCGAACTCCAAAACATGACCTCCATATAGCCAAATCGAAGAGAATTTCGTGCTCTACAACTTTGGTCTAGAGGGACTTTAGCCAAAAGCGCACCGTTTGGGAGTTATTGGCGAAATACGGTCAGGGACTTATTTGCAAAACGGGCGATTAGTGAAAAATGGGTTTTTGGTGACCGGGGGGCCCACGGCCGGAATTGAGGAGGGGGAAGGGGGCGCCGGACCTGATTGGGTGTGGGGAGGCGGCTAAGGGGCGGAGGCGGTGGTGGTGGGGCCCGTGGTGGCGACGGTGGTGTTGTGAGGCTTAGGGTTATTGAAAAGAGGAGAGAGAAGGAGGAGGAGGAAGAGGAGGAGGAGGGGAGGAGGGGGAGAGGGTGCGGCGGCTCGCCGGAGGCCGATGGTGGCGGTGGTGGAGGAGGGCAGCGGCGGTGGGAGGGTGGACGCCATTTTTGAGTTTTTGAAGAGGAAGAGAGAAATGAAATTATGAAGAGAAAAATGGAGTGAAAGTGATTATATGCTAGTTTCTCGCGTATCGCCTGAACGCTAGCGATCTCCGATGGCCGCGGATTTCGGACACGAGATAGTAGACGTGAAGATGAGTCCAACGAAACAAGTTTCGTCGAATTCCGAGTTCGTTTGACCATTCAAAAAAAATCACAAAAATGCTCAGATAAACTCTAAAAATGCGATTTTGGCGCACCTTTTCTTCTCGCACGCTCACATGCTAACTCAAAAAATCAAGCCCTCTTGGATTTAACCATTATTAGATGATACGAATCCACAAAAAAAAACGAAATCGAATTCTGAGGTCGTATCAATAATGTTCATTTGTAAAATGACTGCTCGCTTTACCCTGAACTGTTTCAGCTCGCACGGCCACATACTAACTCCGTTCAACGCGCCATTTGGAACTCAACAATGATTTATCATTATGAATCCATAAAAATTTATCTCGTCGAATTCTGAGCTCGTATGCAAAGTTTCACTTTTTAAGGGCTATGTTTTGTTAACCGAACAACTCCAGCCCATAGCCACTATTCCGGATATCGGAATATATCGAAGCTTATACTTTTCGGAGTTCTAAATGGCATTTTAAACTCAATGGAAGTGGTTTCGAGTCCAAATTCATTCATATGTAAAATTTGACTTTTTGGGCCATGTATAATTTACATAGCGACTATACTGAATTTTCAACTGGGCATAACTTTTGATTCCCGCTATGAAATTTCGATTTTTCAGATTCCTTGAAAAGATATTTTCATATAGATCCTATTATTTTTGGTTTCTCTAAAATCCGGATTGTTTTGCACCCGGTACATTCAATTGAAGTTTGAAATCGAATTATCGAACTACCGCGTCATTTTCAATTCCCTTTTTAATTATATATAAATATTTATATTCTAACAACGACGTATATAATATACACGTTCTAAATATATTCAAAATAAATTTTCGTCGATATTATTTAAAATAATTCATTTTAAATGTTCAAAATTCGCTAAAATTGCCAAAATAAAAATTTTAAACTGACTCAGAATTTCCGGGTTATTACAATCTCCCCCACTTAAAACTTTTCGTCCCCGAAAAGGAACAAAGTCGAAAGTGGTTTGATTAATCTACTCTACGTTCGATCTGGCTTCCATTCTCCAACTTTTCAGTTTCTGAGAATTTTCAAATTTTCAAAAATTTGGCTAACTGAAACGACCCGCAAATCCGAGCTATCTGAGTTGACTAAATACACCATACGTCCAACCCAAATAACACAGAAATACGACTCATTATTAGAAAGAGGTTAGAGGATGAGAAATAGAAAGAAAGAAATATTAGAATAGAAGAAAACAAAGATCACAAACTCACAGCGGAACGAATAAAATATATTATATAACATAACTTTTGAAATACAAATCAGTGACTTTATATACATACCATCATCAGAGCACAACAGTCATTTCTGGAACAGTTATAAACACCTGTTTCCAGATACAAACAAGGTCCACAGCGGAATATAGATAGCCTATAGCTAACCGGTGAAGCCTCCTGCTTCCAGCTCCTTCAAATGAATCTGTGAAATCCCGACTACTTGACTGCCCGTACAAATTTGGGCACCCAAGAGTTTAGGGAAAACAAAACAAAATAAACTCTGGGTCAGTCATGGGACTGGTGTGAGTAAACTCCAACCACTTGTTTAACTTTTAAAAATCCTTTCGAAGAAAAAGATAATAGTAAGACCAGCCCACACATAAACACGGACGGTTTTTACCTTACTATAACCCAAAACACTTTGATATCAAATCCAATGATATTATAATAATGTCTACATCAAGTAAATAACCAAATAGCAGAACGCTTGCATCTCACGCTCCACATACATAGTATAAAATCAAAACCCGCATGGCGCTTATTGGAGATTGGATTTCCAACATGACAAGGTATGGGACCACCTTCCGACAGTGCATCTCTAGACGCGAATACACCTGGGTTCAACAAGAACATCTTGCAACCTGGCCCACACATGACCGACCACTCATTTCGCTTGAGTGTATCGAATGTATATCACCAACGGTTGGGATCAGCAACCGTCTCCCGACTGGGACAGCATCGAATAGAATAAGAAATTAAATGAACCTCTAGATAGGTGATTATACATCCTAATGGGTGCGACCCACATAGCCATGCTGCCTGCCCGATTTTTGTCCTTTCCCGGTTGTTGAGGCCTGAGGCTACGAATACTTACCATTCATTGATAGCACAATCACTTTGAATGCCACATTGTCAGATCCGTTAATCACTAGTTGAGTTTGCACAAATATTCTGGATATTATGCTAAGGGATAAATCCGTTGCAACCATATATATTCATACAGACCAACCCATTTGATTATTGGAAATACTCTGTCAGACATTCGTCCATTTACGTTCGTTCTGGGATTGAACAAAACCGAAGGCACCATTTCTATAAATAGAAAAGCCCTTGCACTTTACTCCGTCTTCAATATATTCAGCATACTTGGTTCGCAACGCTTATGCCGATACGGAGTGGTTCTTCGGATAATAATCCAACCGGTCTCTCCATATTGACAACGATGGTCAAAACTTCGATAGTCTGTGATTTAACTATCGAATAAAAACAAGTGTTCATCCAAACATATCAACAAATCACTGGGCTCTTTAATTAATATTTCATTAATTAAATCACTTCTCCATTTTCTTATCAATATTTGTTAGCCAAATATTTTCAAAAATCATCTTGCCTCTTATGCCATTTGGAAAACGTTTCCAAATATTAACTTCTTTTATTTTCTATATATTAGAAAATATCTTTATTTGCAATTGGAAACAATTCCAATCACTTATCTCTATCCCCTTTTGTTTACAACATTCGATTTTTATATTCACTTTACTATCGAATTCAATACGTCGATACAATGATTTCAAATTATCAAAATATCTTAAAAATATTCTAACTCCTTAAATTTCCGGAAAATTTCGCCATAACCTCCCCTGTATCGGGGGCATCGGGAAATTTCAACTAGCTTTCCCGGTCCTTCTAATCTCAAAAAGAAAAAGAAGAAGCCAAGCGGCTTGCCGATACGGCGCATAAAACTCATATATGAATTTAAACATGTACCTTTTTGTCGGGCACATAAATAAAAATCTTCATATACTCCATCCCATATCTGTTTAACACCTGTTCACCTGTTTCCAATTCAATTCAACTAAATCCATTCGTTTGAATTCAATTTTGAATCGTTTGAATTCAGTTTCGCTCAATTATTCTTTAATTAGCCCTTTTTGCATATTTCACTTCTTTGTTGAACATAACATGTTCGAACAAAATATTTAACTCGTTCATAACCAAATCGAATTTCGATTTCAATTCTAGTTTCCTTTTCTATTTCGAATATAAATTTTCAAATCGAATTCACTTATTTAAGGCCCAATATCTATTCAAAAGCTCCTTAACTAATTTCTATTCAATTTAGTTAATTCCATTCAATAAATCAAAATCTGGTTTCTGTTTCAAAAATCATATCCATTTACACAACTTGAATTCGCATATATTTTACAATTCAACTCTGAAATTTTCTAAATAGAAACTTCGGATTTTCTCGCTTAAAATCCTTTTATAATATTAAATAAACCATTATGGTTTTAAAACGATTCTGGCGCTGTTTTTCTGAAAATTTGATTTTGACATAACTCAAAATATATACGACGAAATCCAGATTTTTCTCCTTTATTAGAAAACTATTATCAAATCGGTCCTGACGTTTCTTGTTTCAAAGAATTTCGACTTCAATTGCGTTCTGTATATTCAATTGAAGTTCGAATTGCCAATTTACGAACTGCAGCGCTGCGGCGAGTTCGTTTTAATTATATTTTTATATATAAACTTTTAAACTTTCGTTAAAATGAATTCAACTCCCTTCTAATATATATTCCAAATTCCATTTGAATCTTTACATTTCAAATTCCATAGTTTTAAATCCTGTATTCAAATCCCATTTGAAATCCTTTATTCGAATTCCATTTCAAATTCTTTATTCGAATTCCATTTCAAATCCTCTATTCGAATTCCATTTCAAATCCTCTATTCGAATTCCATTTCAAATCCTCTATTCAAATTCCCACTTCAATTCAACTCCTTTTTGAATTTCTATATTTGAAATTCATACTTGAATTTAGATATTCAACTCCATTTTGAATTCCCTTTTTAAATTCAAATATTCAAACCCCATTTGAATTTCTATGTTCAAATCTATTTCCAACTCTATTTGAATTAAAATATTCCAATTTTTTTTCAAACACCATTGAATTCTAAATTCGAATTCATTTACAAATACCATTTGAATTCTAAATTCAAATTCATTAGTTAAACTCCACATTTAATTTTCTTGAATCCCAATACCTTAATTTATTCCTTTGAATTAAATTCCACTTTAAATTCTATAATCAAATCCCTTTTGAATGGTTATATTTGAAAATCATATTTGAATTTAAATATTTAAACTTCATTTAAATTTCTATTTGAAATCTTATATTTTTAAATCCCATTGGAATTTCTTTATTCAAACCCATTTGAATTCCTTTGGATTCAAATTCCATTTCAAACCATTTGGATTTCCTATTCTACTTTGAAATCCTATGTTCAAAGTTTATTTCGAATTCTATTTTGAAATTCTATATTCAAATCCCTATTTGAATTTTTTTATTCAAATTCTATTTCAACTTTCTTATTCAAATGCTGTTTGAATCTTTTATTCAAACTCTATATTTAAAATTCCATTTGAACTTCCATATTCAAATTTCTATATTTGAATTTCATTCGAATTCTATATCCAAATCTCTATTTGAATTTTCTTTATTTGAATTCCTTCGAATTCAAATTATATATTTAATTCCTTGAATTCAAATTCTACTTTTCATTCTAATCTCGTCTATTCAAATTCTATTTGAACTTCTTATTTGAATTTCTAATATTCAATCCCCTTTTAAAATTCAAATATTTAAACTCCCTTTTAAAATTCAAATGTTATACTCAAATTTCATTTGAGTTATATATTTAAAAATTTCATTTCACATCCTGTTTTGAAATTTCATTTCAAAATTCCAATTTCACGCTTGTATTTCTATTTCTGAATTATCAGATGATAATTCTTTTCACTTTATTTATAACTTCGTTATAAAAGAATTATTTATAAACTTCGTTTATAAAGAAACTACTTGTTTTATTTTTCAAAAACAAGTTTATATTTTATTTCCATTAAAATTCAAATTCTATTTAAAAATAGAATTTTTCCTTTTTAAATCTCAAATATCCTTTCATGATATTTTTAAATATCATTACTTAAGCCCAGTGATAAAACACACAAAGCAACCAATTATTTATTTTTCTAACACATCATATATAACAATATATATGCAAACAAATAAACAAACAAATAATATATTTTTGAGGAATCCAGTTGGATTCCTCCAACCTGTTTTCCTGCATCCACAGATGTTAGCACATAAATAATACCCATTCTGCTTCGTGGCAGAATATCGCGGTATAGAAGGTCATCCACTAATCATAGCGTGGGGCGTATAGGGTAATCATCCGCTATGAAACTGCGGGCATCCGCTAATGAGACTGCGGGAATCTAACCAACCAATCAACAACCCAATATATATATATAGCCTAAATAACTAATATATATAAAACAACCAGAAAACATTCACACAAGCAACAGACAATTATTTTTAATGAGATAAAAATAATTCTAAAGGTGAGTGAGATTTACTCACCGTGATTTCCTTTGCCGACATATCCTGTGTAAATTTCCAAATCATTTCGGCTATGCATCGTGTTGAATAAATTAATTCTGTACCTACCATTAATATAATTCAATGGTTAAATGATTTTTAATTTAAACTAACTTATCCTATGAAATTAATTTATTCTATGTATTTTCAAACACTTAACCATATATATATTTCTAATGCTTATTTAAATAAATAAACCACAACTTTAATTACCTTTTCCATTTTCCTTTAAATAAATTAAATTTCCAAGTATATAAACTAATTCATACCTTAATCACGTTCTAAACTCCTTCCTGTCTGCAGCGAAGTCAAACCAGACCCCATTTCCCTTCACTGCGGATCTTCCCAGGCTTAGCAACTGCGAACCCTAAAACTCCATCAGCTCGAAGCACCCAAACCCATCGCACTCCCTCTGTCAACCATCGAACAACTCCAGTTCGTCATCTAGACATCGCGCCTCACAGGCCATCCAGTTTACCACCATCGACGAACTCGCCCCCGCTACCAATCAACTCCGCTCTCCCCAAAATCCATCGCGACCGCTTTCGTCGCATCCAACTCCATCGCAACCTTCCTGAACTCGCCCAACACCCTCGATCATCCTCCAGCCTCCCTTAAATTACTGCGAACAAATTGACCTAGTCCACCGCAGATCGAAACCCTAAGTCGCGGTGTCGGATCCACGCTGCTCCCGAAATCGACGCCCGACGGTATGTCGCACAAGTTGTTTTCAGACGAAAAAGAGCTAGGTCTCGGATTTAAATTGATATTCGGGGATTGAATTTGAACATGAAGATCGACCATTTTAATTTGTTTCACAAGCCTTTGGTTTCCTGAGGACGAAATGGAAAGGAGCAGGGTCGCGATTTATACAGAAGAAATTACTTGGGATGGAAGGAGTTCACAGTGCGCATAGTACATGGTTATTAATTTCGATTTGATTTTAAAAAGATTTTCATTCTTTTTAAATAGATACCGATTTGATTTCAAGCTTACCCACTATAAAATATTTCGGGGTCCGTTAATTTAAACCATGAACCACTATTCTAGCATACTGACCGACGTTTCAATATCATTGCGTTATTCTGAACTGAACTGAATATATTTTGATATTTAATTCGAACGTAAATATAAATAACCAGAACAAATTAATATAATATAATTAAGATTCAAAAACAAATAAATTCTTCAACAATAAATCACTATTATCGTTGTTTATATTCAAATAGAATATATATTGATCATCTAAACTATTTCGATTCAGTTTTATCTTCGAATTGAATTATTTTAGTTCTCGTATTTCGATGATTATCAAAATAAATCGTATTTCGATTACTGAATCGATCACTCAATATAAAATAACATTTATATTATCAATCCACTATTTTCGACGATATTAATTATTTAAAATAAACTGTTCAAAAATCCGGGTCGTTACACTAACACCTTAAATTTTCGAAAAATTTGGCCATAACCTCCTTTGTACGGGAAGCACGGGAAAATCCCGAAATTGCCATATAGGCCTTCTGATCTCAAAAAGAAAAAGAAAAAGCCAAGCGGCTAGCCAATCGGCTCATAAAATCATCACCACCCAAACAAAACAGTAAATTATAGTAAACATGTACCTATTTGTCGGGCAAACAAATTTTATTCTCTGCTCTAGCCTCCTTGCTATGACCGGTTCAATGTAAGTACTTGTATATGCAAGCAAATGCAACCAATTTTCAATATAGTTTAATATTTGATACAATTAGGCATAATGGTTCAAAATTATCAAACAAATAAACAAGCAACACAAACATCAATCAATTAATGAATTAGAGTTTCAAACTCATAATTTTGATATATATATACAAAAAATCATGTTTTGATGCCAATTCACAACAATGTATTCTAGCTATATAAGTTTTGGTTCTCACACCAGTCTAATGGAAATATATAGATATCACACCTTCGAAACACGAACATAAATATTGATAATGCGGCCGCATTACCAGAATTATCTCCGGGCGACTAGAGTGTGATTCTATATCTATCCAGTATATTAAAACTTCGAATATACGTTCATGACGTGTATACGCGAAATCTTTATATACTCGATTGTCCAAATTCAAAATAAATAAAATATTCAAATACGTATAAAATGGTTTAAATTTTCAAAACAAAATTGTTTTCATTTGAAAAAAATATACTCTTCACACTCGTTCTAGGATACTACTGATCCTATCTCTAACGAGTCATTCTAATTGGATATTACTAATCCAATATCTGATGAATTCTTTCGTATGGTTCTAATGTGTCTTGTTCTCGAGCTCTGTAAACCAAAGCTCTGATACCAAATGTGAGAACCCGTTACTTCCCCGTGAAGGAAAGAGCGGATACTTTGAGAACAACACACAAATGAACGCAGACGGAAGAACATTTCATTGTTATTACAACAATTCCATCAGATACAAGAATATACAGAGTATAAATGAATAAATTACATTCGACAAATATCAGAGATTACAATAAATTACATAGCAGCGGAAAAATAATACAAAGATCAACTGAAGGTGATATACGGATACAGAGCTTTCCGAATATCATTCCAGCTGTAAACCAGGATCCTGTGAATATAAATCTGCAAAACCAAAACTACTAGCTGCCCGTGCGGAAAATAGGGGCACCCAGAGTTTAGGTTAAAACAATAAACTCCAGTTCAGTCATGTGACTGGTGTGAGAACTAAAACAGTTATTTAAATTTTTACTTTAAAAGAGAGTAATTCAAGGGACCACGCCGTATAACACTGAACGGGTTTCCTCCCAAGAATACCAGTGCATAGGATAAACAACGCAATGCTTTTTCGAAAAATGAAGCTATTATAAGACCCAGGTCCCATCACACAATGCAACGCAAGCCGGAGGATAGGGTTTTACCTTATAATAGCCAAACATGCTTAGTACGTTTAAAACAAATCATTTGATACTTTAATAAGTGTATAGTGTCAAAACAATTTCAATCATAAATATAAATCATAGACGGCATAACATCCCATGCTACTATGTCGCCATACTAGGCTCTACAAATAAAGCCGCAATACACGTATTGGAAATTGGATTTCCGTCATGAGTCGAGGCAAGGGGAAAGCTCCTCTCCGCATTCGAAACACTCTAGCAAATGTCTCAGGACTACGCACTCTGGGCAATCCTTGGATCTTCAGGGCCGGTCCTCATTTATGTTAGAGGATTAATTATGCCTGAACACACGTTTCCCGGTCCTTACAGACCTAAAATCGAGGCGCCTCATCCAACAGCCACATATGTGAAAAGTATATAAATGTCAGGTCCGGTAAGTCACTGACACCACCAAAGCTAGAAAGAAACGTCGTGCTCTCCCTGCAGTCCTTATCCCGTTTTTAACTCATACCGAGGTGTGAGGCTCGCGAATTCACGTTATACACAAAGTTGCCACGTAGGTCGTGCTTTGATCATCAACCACAAGACTTTGCTTTTCAACAGAAGCCTTGATCCATGCAACTCAGCATGCCACACAGGCAATTCATGCCATGCGATTGATATCTATCGATATATAACCTCTAAGCTCGTACGTCTCAGAGAAGGGCGTTAAGCAAGAGAATAAATTCACGAAACTTGGGATCTAACAATAATTTGATGTGGCGGATCCAACAAAATTAGTTTCGTCGATTTCCGACTTCGTTTGCAAAAGTGGCTATTTTTAAAGTCCTAAATAACCCTTTTAAATATATAAATATATTTAAAAACAATTAAATTTAATATTTAAAAATACATATTATCGTCTATATTCACCGTGGAATACCATACAGCTCAGAATAAATCCTATATGGATTTCTAACTCGATATTTCAATCAGGGTCAACCCGATATTCGATTTATATTGAAATTCCCTTTTTGAAATATAAATAATTCCTTTATAGATTATAAAGGATTCCACAACGACTTTTCTAAAATTTGATTTGGACGTAAATCAAAATCTACCCGACGAACTCCAGATTTTTGTCTTTCACTAGAAAGATATACTCCACCAGCTCTACCGTTTCTTGTTTCACTGAAATCCAGCTTAAAACGAATCCTGTACATTCAGTTGAAGTTCAAATCGCCAAATTACGAATTGCACGCCATTTCGAGCTCGATTTTAATTATATTATAACTCTACGTTCAAACTGTCATTTATATAATATATTCGTTATTCAAATTCAATTTCAAGCCGAATTAAATATCACAGATGATCCAGTTCACACCATATCGCCATTTCAGCCAATTCTGATTATTTCAGAATTAAATATATTATTTAATTTATTATTAAAAATTAAATATTCACCATTATTTAATTAAACCACCATTTAATTCACTATATCACTATTTATATAATTAAATAAATTAATTATAATACCCTCTGCGAATGCGGGTCATTACATGTCCTAAGATGTTTCTACACATGGACACCTAAAAAGGTTATGTGTCCTTATTTTAGCTTACATGATAAGCTTCTCTTTTTAAATTTATATCATTTAGCTTACATGATAAACTTCTCTTTTTAAATTTATATCTTTTAGCTTACATGATAAGCTTCTCATTTTAAATTTATATCATTTAGCTTACATGATAAGCTTCTCTTTTTAAATTTATATCTTTTATCTTACACGATAAGCTTCTCATTTTAAATTTATATCATTTAGCTTACAAGATAAGCTTCTCTTTTAAATTTATATCTTTTAGCTTACATGATAAACTTCTAATTTTAAATTTATATCATTTAGCTTACATGATAAGCATCTCTTTTTAAATTTATATCTTTTAGCTTACATAATAAGCCTCGTCATATTAAATTTATTTTCCCTCACATGAATACATACAACCATGCCAACTTGATATATAATGTGTGTTAGCATGCCCGAGAGCGTCATGACCTTTCTGATAAGTTTTAGTTGATGAAAGGTTTTCAATTTAATAAAGGACTTCCTGTCACATTTTCAATTTCACATCAAATAAAGTATTTTTGTACACTAGTTCTAAAAACTATTTCACTATCACTCTTTATTATTTAAAAGAGCTTTATTTTAGTTATGACTCATCACTTCAATAGTTGTATTTTATTGAATATCCGTAAATTCAAGTGGTATATTTTCGGGTTGTTACATTCTTTCCCCCTTAAAAAGGAATTTCGTCCCCAAAATTCTAAGCAATACTTAATCAAAAGAATGACAAAAGTTCCACACATAAAACTCTAAATATTCAAGGCATATTCTTAAAAGAATCCTTTCAAAACAATTTCATAAATCGAAATTCTAAGACATACCCGAACCTTTCAATTTGTGACCAACATTCCATCAAATCTGCAAGCTATTACTGGATCAAGCATGCCATAGTTTCTTTTTATGCCCAAATTCAGGATTATGTTCTTTGCAATCCACATCGATACCCAACCTCCATCCCGTGAACATACACTCAGATCATCCAGTAAAGACATCACTCTTCTTGTGTGGTTCCCATCTGAATGCACCAAAGATTCATCTACTCCTGCTTTTCCGACATCAAGCAAGGATGTATTCTCCATGTTGTGGTACCAATCAAAATGTACCAGAGAGTAATATTTTCAAGTTAGACATCTCATATAATATCTTCATTTTCTTTTCCTTTTTTCTAAAAAGATGACTATATTCATCAAAGTCACCTAGTCAAATAATGAGTTACTCTCCTTGTAGTAGTACACATCAAAATGTACCAGAGAGTAATACACACCTCAAATAAATATTTTTTTTAATATAATATGATTATATTCATCAAAGTCAACTCATCTAATAATGAGTTACTCTCATTGTTGCAGTACCCATCAAAATGCAATGGAGAGTAATATTTTCAAAATAGACATCCCAAATAATATCTTCAATTTTTTTTACATATAATATGATTATATTCATCAAAGTGGATCCAAGCCACACACTTAATCTAGGATATTTTATCCAATTGCGGTCGGCATCCCGTCATCAAATAGGATGTGCTCTACTCGGCTCGATACCAACATAGAGTAATAGTTTCACTATCCAAGATCTATTGTCTTATGCCGGCATCCCGTCATCAAATAGGATGTGCTCTACTCGGCTCGATACCAACATAGAGTAATAGTGCACTACCCAAGATCTATTGTCTTATACCGCACATCGTCATCGTCATTATCCGAAGGTATCTATCCTTGATGAAATAATCAATAAAAAACTTTAGTAAGTTTAAACAAAGTATACTCTCAAAACATTTTTATACTTTGTAATCATTACTCTCATATGGATAACCATTTTATTTTGGAAAATCCATTTTCTCAACTTCGAAAATTATCTCAAGTATGAATCCCTTTTTTTCAAACACATGGTCAGTTTGCAACAATGTTTTTAGATAAAAAACTTTCAAAATTTAGAAATATATCCGATATAAGTATTCTAGAAAATTAATCTAGCTTCCCAATAAGATTAACTTCGACTAAACCGAAATCAAGGAATCAGTAGTTATGACTGAATTTCTTAGAGATGTTTCAGCTTTTTAAGCTAACACTATTAATGCTAAACAATTCTAATATCTTATTATATCAAAATTTCTCACCTAGATTTTGCATGAATGTAGTGCTCAATTTTACTCCTCCTTGTCTTCCTCAAATTTATTTGCCCAAGCTCATTTAACTCATTCCTCGATAAGATGCAATACCTCGTTCCTCTTAAACCACTTTGTTGCATCCATTTCAAGCTGCAACATTACTTCCTTTACAAGCCACTTCATTCATTTCTTCGTTACTTTATAGCTTATCATAAGCACTTACAACTTTTTTAAACCTCTTTATGTGGTTCTTAGATATGAATCAACACATTATTCTATAAACAAAAGTTAAACAAATAAATATTACTCATATACTTGGTCAGGGGAATGGTGCCTTCCTTATCCATTTTATTCATCAAATTAAGAAAACTTCATTTTAAAATTTATAAAAATGATTTTCTATTCTTATATGAAATTTTATTTAGGAACCTAACCTAAGCTATGATACCACTTGTGACGCCCCAGAATTTCGGACCATAAAAATATTGCCGAAAATCCTTCCTTCCAAAACAAACAACGACAGTTGCCATTTTATTTGATAAATATACAACATCACTAAATGCTATGGATAAAATTTTAATAAATACCACTTAACTAACCATTTGTGCTTAAATAATTACCGTAAATCTACCATTGTGCAACTCTAATGAGATGGACATCGATATTCATTCCTGCACACTTGATAAACACGTTAGCATGGCTTAAATAAAAAAAAATGAAAGATCAACCAACACAAGATGTAATAACAACAAAATATTTTTTTTATTAATAAAGCAGCTGCATCACTACCCCCTTGTGACTGCCTATGTACCTATATCTAATTAAGTAAGCAATTAGATAAAGGATCAAGCCAACGTAGTTCTTCTTTATGCAAAACACTTAAAATCAATGTTTACTTCCAAAATAATCTTTATATCATGTGGGGGTAAAATACCTTTTGTAAATACTCATTTTGAAAGACATCTATATATCTCTTGTAGAACTTTCTTTTAAAAGACAAACATCTTTTATTACAAATACTAATCATCTTCTTTATGCAAAAACTTCTTCATAAACAAATCTAAAACCACCTTGATATTTCTCTAATATATGTTTGGAAAGATCTTCAAAGATTGTACTGAAATAGTTAAGTTCAACACAATTCATTATCTCGTTAAAACGTACCCAATTCATACCTTGTTTAAAACACTAATCATACCTCATTTAAACACATACTATTCATGCCTCGATTAAACAGTATTCATACCTCATTTACACACTATTCATACTAATCATACCTCATTTAAACACCAACCATGCCTTGGTTAAACACTAATCATTCCTTGTTTAAACACTAACATACCTCGGTTAACCTCATTTAAACATTAATCATAAATGTCATCAATCATCAATTGTATATGTTGATTGCTTGTTAAAGCAAAGTTCGCAACCAATATAGTATGTTAAAGTCATAGGCATCTTTAATTTAAAGCACAGGCTTATGAAATAATAATGTATTAGATCATAAGTATACTTACAGTATTCCTTGCTATATTCATGCAAAAGTCTCATAGAAGACCATATAGCACTTATCATCACTCCCAAGTAATCAATTATTTCCTCGAACCATTGAAATTCATCAACCTTCCTTGTTCTCAATTTTGATGCGTTTTGACTCACTTTTACTTTGATTTAACATCCTCAATTTTATCAATTTTTGTGTGATACTATAAGGAAACTCAAGTCCAAATTTGAGGGGATTTGGAATAGTTTACCATGATTTTATACTCAACATCTATAACAGTGTTTCAATCATGCTATGAAAAGTTCTGTTCGTTTAAAAACACTTCATAGTCAATTCAGAGAAAAGACAGCGCTTCCAGAAGTGCTATGACAAGTTCTGGGTCGTTTATAATGATTTTGGACTAAAATCAGCTACTGCAGTGTTTCTGGGCGCTATAGAAAGTTTCTCGCTTGGTTTCGTGCTTCATTAATAGGGAAGATAGCATTTTGGAGTGCTATAAAATGTTCCGAAAATCAGATTTTAGCATGTTTTTGGGTAAAATGTTTGATGCTATTTCTCTATGATAAAAAATAGATTTTGACTCCAAATTTTTTTTACAGTAAGAAGCACTCTTTGTCTACTTAATTATCATCAAAATAAAACCTCAAAATAATTTACTAATTTAATATATAAAATCAAACGTCATGAGGCATTTTTAACATGTCCATTTCGGGCTGATTTTTACCTCACTTTGCATCCAGTTTTCGGGTATGCAAACTGCCGAACTAGAAAAAAGTGCCATAGGTGAAAGTTGTCGTCCTTTGAATTAGCTTTCCAAATTGATAGAAAAGTCGTAATTTCATTAAGAATTGCAAAAGTTATCCCTAAAATACCGAACGTCATTTTCAGGGTTTTAAGTTCAATCATTCATTCATAAATTTCTCAACTTTTCTTCAAAATATGAAATGAATAGATGAACTTAAATAATTTTTCTCACCTTGTACTTGTACTTGTACTTGTGCCTTGATCTTGTATTTATCCTCTAGGCTTCTCCCAAAAATCTTTTTTTTTCTTCTTATCTTGGTTTTATGTTTGTGAATGCATGAAAAAGAATGAATCTTTCCACCCTTTATATAGTATTTTTTAAGGCTAGTTAGGTAATTTAGTTTTGGACACTTGTCCTTCATCATTCATGCAAACCATAAGATGATGACACATGCCTACTTAGGTGTCCTAAGATGCTTCTACACATGGACACCTAAAAGGGTTATGTGTCCTTATTTTAGCTTACATGATAAGCTTCTCATTTTAAATTTATATCATTTAGCTTACATGATAAGCTTCTCTTTTTAAATTTATATCTTTTAGCTTACATGATAAGCTTCTCATTTTAAATTTATATCATTTAGCTTACATGATAAGCTTCTCTTTTTAAATTTATATCTTTTATCTGATAAGCTTCTCATTTTTAATTTATATCATTTAGCTTACAAGATAAGCTTCTCTTTTTAAATTTATATTTTTTAGCTCACATGATAAGCTTCTAATTTTAAATTTATATCATTTAGCTTACATGATAAGCTTCTCTTTTTAAATTTATATCTTTTAGCTTACATAATAAGCTTCCTCATATTAAATTTATTTTCCCTCACATGAATATATACAACCTTGCCAACTTGATATATAATGTGTGTTAGCATGCTCGAGAGCGTCATGACCTTTCTGATAAGTTTTAGTTGATGAAAGGTTGTCAATTTAATAAACGACTTCCGGTCACATTTTCAATTTCACATCAAATAAAGTATTTTTGTACACTAGTTCTAAAATCTATTTCACTATCACTCTTTATTATCTAAAAGAGCTTTATTTTACTTATGACTCATCACTTCAATATTTGTATTTTATTGAATATCTGTAAATTCAAGCGGTATTTTTTTGGGTTGTTACATTAAGTGACTGCTGGGATGTCTCCCCTATATGTTTGCCTTATGTGTATTACAAAGACAAAACTTGAAAAGTGTACAACTGCCAATTATAGGGAATAACCTTTTTAACTACTTACGTTTCATTCACCAGAACCTTATGTTCTGACCTCCCTCCTCTTAAAATTAAGAGGACAATAAATGAGGCATGTGATTAGGGATGGAGAATGATCTCTTGGAGGAGGAGCCTCTTGAAGATCTTGTTATTATGGCTATTGCTTATTACTACTATTGCTATGTAATATGGATAAATAATAATGATATGACTTGTAGATTGAGACATGTTGTATTTCTAAATTGTGATTTTTAATAATTGTTACATCTTATATTTATGTTATTAAACTTTGCCCTATCTGCTATGTGAGCTCCAATTTCCTTTTTATATTGCTCTATATATCTGTTTAAGTTAATCCTTACAGGAACCAACGATCTATTTAGGGTGTCTCTAAGTTCCGTTGGGCCTTTTCTGGACTGGAATTTAGGCTTATTCCGGGCGGGTTGTTGCAGGAAACTAAATCACATAGACTTTATAGTGGTTCGGTTCTTGAGAACATACGCCCACTTGTAAGGTTTTGCTTTTTTATTCACTTCTTTGTCAAGTTTACAGTGGTGGGAACAGCAGCTATAAGTAACTACAACGGTAATGGTGGAAATAAAGCCTAGAAAGGTCTAAGTAAGGGCTTCTCTTCTTCTTCCTAAAATGCCAAAGCAGGCTAAAAAGTCAAAGTGTCCAAGAAGAAGATAAAGTTCTTCTTCTCGAAGTGATGGAGTGAACTTTAGAGTCCCAGATGCAATATCTTCTTCCAAAAGAGTCAAGAGAGCAAAAATCCAACCCTGCAATTATTTCAGAATGGGGTATGTATAGGTGAGGTGCAAAGGTAGGAGCAAATAGAGGATAGGCATGTCGGAATGTACCCACAAAATTTGTTTTTCAGATAGGTATTGATCCCGAGACCGGTATCGATCTTGGAGGACTTGGCTGTTTTTTCCTTCTTTCCCTTGAAGACCTTGAATCCAACTTCAATGCTAACTTCGTATCCAGGAAATGCTATGAAGAATACCAATCCTGGAAACTCCATGGTTTTTTGCTGATTTGGGGAGATTGTAAAAATACTGTAACACCCCACGTCCGTTAGTGTCACTCACAAAGGGAATGCACTAAGTTCTGTGGAACATTTAGGGTAAAAGATGCAGAAAAATTACAAGACAGACAGAAATTAAACAGCGGAAAATAAAACTTTGCTTTATTGATAAAATAGTTTGTACAAAGATTTCTTTACAATATCAGAGTGTCATCTGTCTTACAAAATAAAGAAGCATAAAAATACATTTATATTCCCCAATGTAGCAAGAACCAGCCATAGCATCTGGAAAGAGAATCCGCAAAACTTCGACAAATCTTCAAGCTGGGAAAGAGTAACAGTCCAACTTAACCTGAGCTATACTACTCCCTCCTCTACTACATGGGGGGGTGGGGGAAACGGAAGAGAAGAAGACGAAAGAAAAACAGAGTCAGACATAAAGCCTGAGTAAGTTCAGTAACTTCTAGCATGTGAACATGGAAAAACAGAACGACATGAATTAACTGAATATAAGATAACACCATGATGATAGGGTCAGCAAGATTAGACAAGATAATCACAAGATATGCTAAGGTAAGACAAACTGGATATGCTCTAATACTTTCACCGTTTCGCTATTTCCTTATTATACTGGTTCCTATATCTCTGCACCGCCTATCTAGTGTCCTAACTAGTAACGAAAACGTGATCCCAATCCCTGTATTTTCCATTGCCTTCCGGCATACATTCATTATTTATTACCTAGATCGAATCTAGGGTTTTCTATCAAGTGCTTTCTAGATTTAACTAGAGTTTACGCTATCTACTGAACGCTTCTCGGATTCAGGATTTATGCCACCTAGTCCAACTAGGGATTATGCTACCTATCGAACGATGCCCCCAAGTCTAGGACACACTACCTAGAGTGGTATATGTTCCTATACTTCCCCACGCATGTACCGAGAATCGTTATCGCTTGTCTAGATGCACATGTCCTGTAATGTGCGGCCCGAGTCCTGTGACAGGGCAAATCAAGGAATACAGAACTCGGTCGGGAGCTTTCAGATATCTGCCGATGCAGATGCTAAGGTCTGTTTTTATTCCAATGGCTATGGTCCCACTTGACCCCTCCCTCAACTAATGAAAGGCACACCTTGTAAAATGAGAACTATACGCCGGCTCCCGGTGCCCCTACTATCCTATGGCCATCCTCACCCATAACTAGATAGCAAGTATATGGTCTTTTGGAGTTCTCCGCCTTTCCGCTTCACGTATCTCGATTGACTCAAGATGGATGGTAGACGACGAGTTGCTATCACAAGGCTACCGTTTTCTCGCTGAATCACGCTGGTCCATCCTAGTCTTTAGGTTGCCATATATTGCAACCAAGGCATACCCCTGGTTCTTCTACGCAGACCTTAACCTCTGTGAGCCCAGGAGGATCGTCTGCAGCCTCATAGAGGGATACCAAGAGTACCCTCACGTCCCCTCGAAGCCTCGGGCTTCGTAACCCAATTCGTTGGAGCCTTCTTTTACTCAGACGGACATTCGCTCCTTCCCGTGTTGTACTAAGAATTACTACTTAGTTTTACTAACTAAGATTTACCACTTAGTTTCCAGAATCGTTGTTTTCTTAACTAAGTTTTACTACTTAGTTCACTTTCCCGTCAATTTGGATTGGTTAAGTGTCATTAGTCAATTCAAGCTAACTTAACCCTCTTCCTTTACCCTGTTAAACTGGTTAAGTGTAATCAGTAATTCATGTTGACTTAACCCGACCACAAACCAAGTTATATTGGTTAAGTATTACTTAACCCTACCCGTTCATCCTGTATTGGTTAAGTGTTCCTTTTTAACTTAACCTTGACCGTCCGTTTTAACTAACATGTTATTAATGGTTAAGTATTATCCCTTCGTGTTTTAGACTTAACCCTATTCCTTTACCTCAATCCGATGGTTAAGTGTTCAAGTTTACTTAACCCTACAGTTTAGCCCAGCTAACATATCAAATTGGCTAAGTGTATTAAATCTTACTTAACCCCAACCTCTAGTCCAGTCAACATGTTAATTTGGCTAAGTGTATTAACTTTACTTAACCCCACCTTCTAGTCTAGTTAACATGTTAATTTGGCTAAGTGTATTAACTTTACTTAACCCCACCTTCTAGTCTAGTTAACATGTTAATTTGGATAAGTGTTTTCTTAGTTACTTATCCCCTACAAATCTTGTCTTGTTACGATGTTAAGTTTGGTTAAGTGTCCCTATGGACTTAGCCGTCCAATTCTAGTTTAACTGTATTAAGTTGGTTAAGTGTTCCTATGGACTTAACCCTCCCATTCTAGCTTAACTGTATGGCCCTAACCCCACCCACCAGTCTGGTTATCATATTGAATTGGTTAAGTGTCTTAGTGAACTTAACCCTACCATTCTTGTTCTAGCTTTAATTAAATAGATTAAAGCCACGACCACTCACATTAGACAGATATTGTTGTGATTACTGGATGTGCCGGTTGGTTCCGGGCAGATTTACATCGTAACTCAGTCTAACCTCGGGTTAGGCTTATTCATGTTTTCTAGTTCAAAGGGTTTTGACTAATTTTCAAATCAGGTTTTGAAAGTAACCATCCCGTCCATCGGATCAGTTAGGGATAGCCAGGGATAGCAGGAAACTTGTATTTTCCAAACCCAAGCCTAGACACTATCCTCTCTGTCACCCTTGAACTTTCTTGTGTACCATTAAAAGAGATGTCGTTCATAAACCTTTAATTTGTCTAAATTTACATTTCCTCATTTAGGCCAAATTCTATAAGTAAATTATTCCTAATTTACTTATTTCCTAATTACCCTCTTAATGTAAACTGTCAACATTTATTCTTATGGCCCATTTTCCCCTCTATATCATATTTATGCCTTTTTGTATGTAAACTATACCAATTAAGTGTCACTAACCATGATTTTTCTGAACCTGACAGTTATTCCCAATTATGGCCAATTTCACATTTATGCCAATATACTCACTGTGCCAAATTAGCTAATCCAATTCCGATTCAACATTCTAATTCACGTCAAACTAGACTTATTACTCTAGTTCACTATTCATGTAAATACTAAATTTACATGTCAATACTAGATTCAAATTACACATCTTATAATTCATGTCAAATTTATCCAATTTGCATTTCTATGAATATGCCATAATTCATGTTCCCAATTTATGCCAAATTCCAAGTTTATAACTATGTTTTTAGTACATTTCACATTATGCCCAAATCGTATTCCCACCGTTCATATAATTGCGATTCAATCTAGATTATGGATAAATCTAGACTCGTAGAAAATAGGGAATGAACCAAAGATGCTATGAAAAAAAAGGATGGACATAATAACTGGCATAAAAGGTTTGAATAACGACGTAGGTTCAAGAACATGGGTAGACCTAACTTAATAGGTAAATTCCCAAGGTCTAAAACCAAGAAAACCAAGAATAAACAGAGTAGGTTCAAGAACATGGGTAGACCTAACTTAATAGGTAAATTCCCAAGGTCTAAAACCAAAGAAAACTAAGAACGGACAGAATAGATAATCGGGTTTAGACCCAATTTCATAGTCACAAAACTTAAGCAACACTTTCCCAGTCATGAATCACAGTTGTTCTTGTTATGTCATAGGCAATAGTTTATTTTTCCTAATCAAAGGCATAGGCTTGTGTTCATGGTCAAGGGAATAATCCTCATAGTCACAGTCACAGTCATAGGCAATGTTCATAGTCATAGGCAATGTTCATAGTCATAGGAAATGTTCATAGTCATAGGCCTATGGTTCTAAGGTCCATAGTTTCATAGTCACGGTCTTATTTGTCCTCGAATCATAATAGTTCTTAATTAGGTTCAAGAGTATAGGTACTGATTCGAATAGAAAGAGAGAGATTTGGCATATTCTTTTATTCCTTTAATTTCATGTCACGAACAAAGAAAAAAACGTTCAAATCTGAAAATAACTGACTTACAGAGATTTAGATTAGAAAAGAAAGATGGCGTTGCTATGATTCATGCGACGTTGCTCGAAACCGTTTGAGCTAGCCCTTGATTCTTCACTTGAAATCCTAGCCTGACTTGGACCTCTTCTTGAAAGTCTTTTAGCAGCATCTCCTCGTCTTGATTTATTTTATATATATTATTCTATTTATATTTTAATTAAGAGGAGGAGAAGAATCCATGTTCACTAAGAATCTTTGTAGCATAAGGGTAGAGGAGAATTGTGAATAGAGAAGAAGACTAGGGCTGTTTATATAGTGTTAGGTGGACGAACCTGGTCAGAAAACGTGACCAGATACATCAGAACGAACCAGGTGCAGAGAGCTGGAAAAAGCAGGGGGGTCGACCCCCAGGTCGACAACCCAGTCGACCTGGGTGCCCCAGGTCGACTACCCAGTCGACCTGGGTGCCTTGGGCGGGAAAATTCCCGCCCAGCCCAATCTGGGTCCGATTTGAATTTTGAACTTGACTTGTTTTCCAATTTGAACTTCGCTGAATCTTCCGGAGGCCATATCTTCCTCATACGGACTCCGATTTACGCAAACTCGGACTCGTTTTCATGTAGAATTCCGAGAAGAACGCAATGGTGCAGCCCGTTTCCCTTGATTTTGAATTTAACTTTTAATTCTGCCTTAATTTGTGAATCTTAGCGTTACAGAATCACGGGGTGTTACATTCTCCCCCACTTAAAAGGATTTCGTCCCCGAAATCTTCAAGTTAGGAAGAATGTGTCCTACCATCCAATCACCCATCTACTCAACCATTCAATCACAGGTATTCATTGTCCTTAAAAGATCTCTAATGCTTTCATGTTCATATGCATAGTGTGTGTATATGTCTTTATCTAATGCAAAATCAGGCAGTCTACTGATTCAATCGACCTCCTTAATGCGAGTCATGTCAGTGCCATGCGTCCAACCATGTATGCAAGCATCCCTAGTTATGTAATTACTATATGCGTGCACAGCCATTCATTCATATGCAACACCCATATGATAACATATCAAGTTCAATTTACAAACAAATACATATCTGTAAATGCAATATGAAAGCATCTGAACTGATCTAGTTCCTAATACGTATGTATATGCATTCACAAGCAACCATTAGCAACCACTTGTAACCATTAACCATAACATGTTTCAAACACATGTTTACATCCATTGGCTTCTATCTAAGGATCGAAGATACGACCTAGGTGATATACTTCGGAAAGAGAGAAACAATTATGCGTAAAGCTCCTACACAAAGAAATCAAGGATGCACCCTTAAGAAAAAGGGTATGACGCTAGTATCTAGCCCTCTTGAGCTTTACTCCACTGTATCTTAACTAATTTAACTTCACGATTGTGAAGTTTCTGACCTCCCTTTTCCAAAATAAACAGATGTCAATCACGGTACCAAGTATATGTACTAAGATGATTTGAGGTTTCCCTCTTATCTGCCATGCCATAACTATAAGAGTCGAAAGGTCACTACGTGCTCTTTGGAGTGCCTGCCACAACTATTCATCTCTCCCGCAAACCATCCAAACCGAACTCGACATTCCTCAAGTACAAGCCCCAAAGGCCTAAACTAATATCAGACAAACACCCAAGGAATATCTCCCTCGAATTTAGACGATCTACGTGAGATGATATAAGCAAACTCGATAGCTATTCTCAAATCCCTACTAACCAAAAATAAACTGGTCGGACCACCAATTGGATTTGAGACTCTAGTTGGATCTTTCTACTATACAAGTACTATGGTGTAGAGACCCAACTATGAAAGTGGATATGAACAAATGCGAAGCACTAGAACCTAAGGAAATAGCACGAACAGAAAACTAGACTCTTCCAACCGGACTACCTTTCTCCTAGGTACGCTTGGTGGCGAAAGCATGTACTTGTCCTTCTGAAAATCTCGTCCTCGTCCTTGCCCTTATCCTTCAGTATATGCCCTATCATACCCTAGCAAAGATACTTCCTCTTGTCTTAGGTTTTATAATTTCTTCCTCCTTCATGTGCTCAGTCTACATCCATGAATTCCTCATCCTAGGGTTATGCTCCTTAGCCAAACTCCTCATCCCCTTCCGTGTGTAGTCATGTTGACAAATCTCTCGAAAACTGCCTCCATCGTCCGGAAAATCCTATAAGCTTTGAAAGAAAACTGCCCGTAGATGAAACAACTACGGCTATGGATGGAAGTCGGGCACTACTTTGCCCTTCGATGAGGTTACCTCCCAGAAAGCCAGGAGCCCCAGAGACTCGAGACAAGAATTTAAACAGAGGAAGAGAAGATAGTGCGTATGGCTTTGGGGAATATGTCTTTAAAACAAATCTTTTCTCTTGAAAATGCTTCTTTAAAAACCGTTTTGAAAATAATTTTTCAAATCCTTTATCTGATCTGGTAACCTTCGGCTCTGATACCACGTGTAACACCCCACGTCCGTTAGTGTCACTCACAAAGGGAATGCACTAAGTTCTGTGGAGCATTTAGGGTAAAAGATGCAGATAAATTACAAGACAGATAGAAATTAAACAGCGGAAAATAAAACTTTGCTTTATTGATAAAATAGTTTGTACAAAGATTTCTTTACAATATCAGAGTGTCATCTGTCTTACAAAATAAAGAAGCATAAAAATACATTTATATTCCCCAATGTAGCAAGAACCAGCCATAACATCTGGAAAGAGAATCCAAGCAAAACTTCGACAAATCTTCAAGCTGGGAAAGAGTAACAGTCCAACTTAACCTGAGCTATACTACTCCCTCCTCTACTACCTGGAGGGGGGGGGGGACGGAAGAGAAGAAGACGAAAGAAAAACAGAGTCAGACATAAAGCCTGAGTAAGTTCAGGAACTTCTAGCATGTGAACAAGGAAAAACAGGACGACATGAATTAACTGAATACAAGATAACACCATGATGATAGGGTCAGCAAGATTAGACAAGATAATCACAAGATATGCTAAGGTAAGACAAACTGGATATGCTCTAATACTTTCGCCGTTTCGCTATTTCCTTGTTATACTGGTTCCTATATCTCTGCACCGCCTATCTAGTGTCCCAACTAGTAACGATAACGTGATCCCAATCCCTGTATTTTCCATTGCCTTCCGGCATACATTCATTATTTATTACCTAGATCGAATCTAGGGTTTTCTATCAAGTGCTTTCTAGATTTAACTAGAGTTTACGCTATCTGCTGAATGCTTCTCAGATTCAGGATTTATGCCACCTAGTCCAACTAGGGATTATGCTACCTGTCGAACAATGCCCCCAAGTCTAGGACACACTACCTAGAGTGGTATATGTTCCTATACTTTCCCACGCATGTACCGTGAATCGTTATCGCTTGTCTAGATGCACATGTCCTGTAATGTGCGGTCCGAGTCCTGTGACATGGCAAATCAAGGAATACAGAACTCGGTCGGGAGCTTTCAGATATCTGCCGATGCAGATGCTAAGGTCTGTTTTTATTCCAGTGGCTATGGTCCCACTTGATCCCTCCCTCAACTAATGAAAGGCACATACTGTAAAATGAGAACTATACGCCGGCCCCCGGTGCCCTTACTATCCTATGGCCATCCTCACCCATAACTAGATAGCAAGTATATGGTCTTTTGGAGTTCTCCGCCTTTCCGCTTCACGTATCTCGATTGACTCAAGATGGATGGTAAACGACGAGTTGCTATCACAGGGCTACCGTTTTCTCGCCGAATCACGCTGGTCCATCCTAGTCTTTAGGTTGCCATATATTGCAACCAAGGCATACCCCTGGTTCTTCTACGCAGACCTTAACCTCTGTGAGCCCAGGAGGATCGTCTGCAGCCTCACAGAGGGATACCAAGAGTACCCTCACGTCCCCTCGAAGCCTCGGGCTTCGTAACCCAATTTGTTGGAGCCTTCTTTTACTCAGACGGACATTCGCTTCTTCCTGTGTTGTACTAAGAATTACTACTTAGTTTTACTAACTAAGATTTACCACTTAGTTTCCAGAATCGTTGTTTTCTTAACTAAGGTTTACTACTTAGTTCTCTTTCCTGTCAATTTGGATTGGTTAAGTGTCATTAGTCAATTCAAGCTAACTTAACCCTCTTCCTTTACCCTGTTAAACTGGTTAAGTGTTATCAGTAATTCATGTTGACTTAACCCGACCACAAACCAAGTTATATTGGTTAAGTATTACTTAACCCTACCCGTTCATCCTGTATTGGTTAAGTGTTCCTTTTTAACTTAACCTTGCCCGTCTGTTTTAACTAACATGTTATTAATGGTTAAGTATTATCCCTTCGTGTTTTAGACTTAACCCTATTCCTTTACCTCAATCCGATGGTTAAGTGTTCAAGTTTACTTAACCCTACAGTTTAGCCCAGCTAACATATCAAATTGGCTAAGTGTATTAAATCTTACTTAATCCCAACCTCTAGTCCAGTTAACATGTTAATTTGGCTAAGTGTATTAACTTTACTTAATCCCACCTTCTAGTATAGTTAACATGTTAATTTGGCTAAGTGTATTAACTTTACTTAACCCCACCTTCTTGTCTAGTTAACATGTTAATTTGGATAAGTGTTTTCTTAGTTACTTATCCCCTACAAATCTTGTCTTGTTACGATGTTAAGTTTGGTTAAGTGTCCCTATGTACTTAGCCCTCCCATTCTAGCTTAACTGTATTAAGTTGGTTAAGTGTTCCTATGGACTTAACCCTCCCATTCTAGCTTAACTGTATGGTCCTAACCCCACCCACCATTCTGGTTATCATATTGAATTGGTTAAGTGTCTTAGTGAACTTAACCCTACCATTCTTGTTCTAGCTTTAATTAAATAGATTAAAGCCACGACCACTCACATTAGACAAATATTGTTGCGATTACTAGATTTGCCGGTTGGTTCCGGGCCGATTTACATCGTAACTCAGTCTAACCTCGGGTTAGGCTTATTCGTGTTTTCTAGTTCAAAGGGTTTTGACTAATTTTCAAATCAGGTTTTGAAAGTAACCATCCCGTCCGTCGGATCAGTTAGGGATAGCCAGGAAGAGCAGGAAACTTGTATTTTCCAAACCCCAGCCTGGACACTATCCTCTCTGTCACCCTAGAACTTTCTGGTGTACCATTAAAAGAGATCTCGTTAATAAACCTTTAATTTGTCTAAATTTACATTTCCTCATTTAGGCCAAATTCTATAAGTAAATTATTCCTAATTTACTTATTTCCTAATTACCCTCTTAATGTAAACTGTCAACATTTATTCTTATGGCCCATTTTCCCCTCTATGTCATATTTATGCCTTTTGGTATGTAAACTATACCAATTAAGTGTCACTAACCATGATTTTTCTAAACCTGACAGTTATTCCTAATTATGGCCAATTTCACATTTATGCCAATATACTCACCGTGCCAAATTAGCTAATCCAATTCCAATTCAACATTCTAATTCACGTCAAACTAGACTTATTACTCTAGTTCACTATTCATGTAAATACTAAATTTACATGTCAATACTAGATTCAAATTACACATCTTATAATTCATGTCAAATTTATCCAATTTGCATTTCTATGAACATGCCATAATTCATGTTCCCAATTTATGCCAAAATCCAAGTTTATAACTATGTTTTTAGTACATTTCACATTATGCCCAAATCGTATTCCCACCGTTCGTATAATTGCGATTCAATCTAGATTATGGATAAATCTAGACTCGTAGAAAATAGGGAATGAACCAAAGATGCTATGAAAAAAAAAGGATGGACATAATAACTGGCATAAAAGGTTTGAATAACGACGTAGGTTCAAGAACATGGGTAGACCTATCTTAATAGGTAAATTCCCAAGGTCTAAAACCAAGAAAACCAAGAATAAACAGAGTAGGTTCAAGAACATGGGTAGACCTAACTTAATAGGTAAATTCCCAAGGTCTAAAACCAAAGAAAACTAAGAACGGACAGAATAGATAATCGGGTTTAGACCCAATTTCATAGTCACAAAACTTAAGCAACACTTTCCCAGTCATGAATCACAGTTGTTCTTGTTATGTCATAGGCAATAGTTTATTTTTCCTAATCAAAGGCATAGGCTTGTGTTCATGGTCAAGGGAATAATCCTCATAGTCACAGTCACAGTCATAGGCAATGTTCATAGTCATAGGCAATGTTCATAGTCATAGGCCTGTGGTTCTAAGGTCCATAGTTTCATAGTCACGGTCTTATTTGTCCTCGAATCATAACAGTTCTTAATTAGGTTCAAGAGTATAGGTACTGATTCGAATAGAAAGAGAGAGAGATTTGGCATATTCTTTTATTTCTTTAATTTCATGTCACGAACAGAGAAAAAAACGTTCAAATCCAAAAATAACTGACTTACAGAGATTTAGATTAGAAAAGAAAGATGGCGTTGCTATGATTCATGCGACGTTGCTCGAAACCGTTTGAGCTAGCCCTTGATTCTTCACTTGAAATCCTAGCCTGACTTGGACCTCTTCTTGAAAGTCTTTTAGCAGCATCTCCTCGTCTTGATTTATTTCATATATATTATTCTATTTATATTTTAATTAAGAGGAGGAGAAGAAGCCATGTTCACTAAGAATCTTTGCAGCATAAGGGTAGAGGAGAATTGTGAATAGAGAAGAAGACTAGGGCTGTTTATATAGTGTTAGGTGGATGAACCTGGTCAGAAAACGTGACCAGATACATCAGAACGAACCAGGTGCAGAAAGCTGGAAAAAGCAGGGGGGTCGACCCCCAGGTCGACTACCCAGTCGACCTGGGTGACCCAGGTCGACTACCCAGTCGACCTGGGTGCCTTGGGCAGGAAAATTCCCGCCCAGCCCAATCTGGGTCCGATTTGAATTTTGAACTTGACCTGTTTTGAAATTTGAACTTCGCTGAATCTTCTGGAGGCCATATCTTCCTCATACGGACTCCGATTTACGCAAACTCGGACTCGTTTTCATGCAGAATTCCGAGACGAACGTAATGGCGCAGCCTGTTTCCCTTGATTTTGATTTTAACTTTTAATTCTGCCTTGATTTGTGAATCTTAGCGTTACAGAATAACGGGGTGTTACAAATACTGATCCCGCGGGTTGAGCTTCTTACCGATCCTAAGGGACTTAAAGGAATTCTGGATGGAAGCTAGCTGTTACACTTTGGGGATATGAATTATCATACTAATCCAGGAATAGATGTATTTTCTTGATGGTTCTAGAGGTTGGGGAAGATGCACAGATCCCTGAGCACTTGAACAAATTTATTGAGAAGTCGTGGAGTTTGGGGATACATACTGATCCCGAAGGATAGTAAACACCGATCCCCAAACACTTATCCATTTTAGAGAAGTTTTGATAGGTCGGGACAACCATACCTGCACGACTCCATCCGGGCTTGATTCCTAGGTGTTTGGACTACACTTATGAATAGTTTTACAATTCGATGAGCCGAATCGTTTGTGCTTAGATTGCTACTGATATCCGGGCCAAAAGACCGAGTAACATCTAGAGGCAAATATTATCTTCAACTCATCATTAAGTTCTAGGTCTACAAAAATCCTTTAATAATAACCAGTTCTCTACTTCAATTGCGTCTATAGTTCTAATAAAGGGCTTTCCTCCAAATCCCGTGTAGTCCCAACTCAATGTAGCCTAATTAGCAGCGGTAACTTCTCTATGTGCAACTCCATTATTACTTCCTCATATGGTAGCTGCATTTCCAACCGGCATCAGGTTGATGAAGAATTGGTATATGGCTCCTATATCTGTGACGGCCCACCCCGCACCAGTCGGCATTCCTACGAAATGCATTGTGTCGATGCCTGACTAGCACGAGACGGTCCTCAAAAGAAAGGGATTTGAAACTATGAATCATCAAGAACTGGTAGTATATCTCACAGCGCATGGGATAAAATATTATAGTAACATAACTTGATATAAAACAGGCGAGATAGTGCATAAGTTGAAAACTAAACCATATCCATCAGAGTAGCAGAATCCAAAATACAGCTTATTAACCAAGCCATTATTACAACTTCAAAATACTGTCTCTAAAGCAAAATAGAAAAGGTACACTACTAATGCCCAAAGCCGTGACCAACAACAACACAGGGAGAATATATTTAAATAATACATGGAAGCCTCATGCTCATCTCCAGATAGCTACTCGTGCATTACCACCTAACCTATCTCTAGTCTGCTCGTTTAGGAGCACCCAGAGTAATAAGAAGAGACATAAAACTCTGGGTCAGACAAAAGTCTGGTATGAGCGATAGTAGCAAAATAAAGCAATAACATGTATAACTAATCATACCCAAACCTGGACCTGCAACCAAAGAGTTAGCACAACAAGATGTACAGTACACTAAGGTAACACTAACATAAAGTGTAAAATGGGAGTGTGCATGTCATGGTGATAGAAAACATCAAACATAGCAATCATCCTCACATCTCCCACTCATTACGTAATGCATACAATATCCACCACTTTGATCACCAGAACTATTGGGGCCATGACGGAGTCCCACCCCGTCCAACTATCACTACGACCACCTTGCCCTTGGAGGCCCTGATGGAGTTCATTCCATACAACCTCTGACCTCACCGCACTGGTACATAGTCAATGCTCCCTTCTCAATAGTGAACCAAAGTTATAGATATTGATGATCTCTTTGCACATGTCCCGCAGCAAAGCCCAATTTTAAAAGTTAACCCGTCAATCCCCATTTGGATCTTGAGCTATCACTTCTCATATGAACTTCCTTGGCATCTCGGGTCATGGTTGAATTGGAATTGATCTTCAAAAGAGTTTACGGTCATCTCGGGTTCAGGGTCGAACATACATATAGGGTCGAACGTACATATAGAGTCGAACATGCATATAGGGTCGAACAAACATATAAGGTCGAACATGCATATAGGGTCAGACATACATGTAGGTTCGAACGGACATACAGGGTCTATCGTACATATAGAATCGAACGTACATGTAGGGTTAAACATGAAACCTGCACCATTTTCCTGTAAACCATATTTCGCCTCTCGACGACATTTTTGACCATTTTAACTTTACTACGCAATCGTAGATCATACCAAACAGTAGTAACAACATATGGAATCAACCAAAAATATTAAAACATCATTCACATGAAATATTTTAGATCAAACATACCTAAAAAGCATGATTTTCCCCTTAATCCTCTTAACCATGTTTTGACTATAGGATTAGCAAACTTAATCCAAATTAACCCAAATTTTCACTAGTGACATTAAATAATATTTTAGAATTTCTACATATTTTTCCAGATTTTTTTAATGCATAATTTAGCTAATTATTACTAATCACCCCTAATTAGCCGTAATTAATGAATAAAAGTGCAAATCACTCACCTTAGCCACAAATGAAATCTTAGATCTGAAACTCCATTGATTTGGCATGGATACCTATGTATAACAGCAGCTTTATCTCTGATTTGATGCTAATTTGACTTAATATGATGTAGATTTGCTTAATTAGCGATTAGGAAGTGATTAGAATGAGATTTGGAAGATGGATGCCATTACTAGGGTTAGAGGAAGGTTTGTGGCGGCTAGGGTAATGAAAGGGAATGTTTCTCCAAACCCTTTCGGCCCTCCCATAACCCTAATCCCGAAATGGGTTATGGGCCTAGCTGCTGATCACCCCATTAAGCCCAGTTATGTTGTTTTTCATCTTCCAAACCTTATTTCATCCATATCTCCCAAAAAGTAAGTCCGTTTGATTAAGTAACCACTCTACGGAAAGGTAAACCATCATCTGAAACCAATGGAAGTGGTTTCAAATCAAAACTCCTTACCAATCAAAAGTTATAGGCGAAACAAGATTCGTTAGTGGTAAAATGGCCATTTAAAATTCGGCAAAAATCATGAATGTGGGAAATGACCCCAATAGTCGTTTCCCAAAGTCACATGACTATATGACTTCGCATGCAAATAAAATAAATATTCTACGATCCTCTGATACGTAGAATGCGGGTCGTTACACTCTTCCTCCCTTAAGAAATTTCGCCTCCGAAATTCTTTAACCAAACCATATAATGGTGCCCCGCATGCCTATCAACCATTTACAAATGATCAAACATACATAATTACAAAAAAAGCCTACCCTAGCATGCGGTTCACTAACATAGGTGTAATTATATCGTGATTAAAATCTTACTAAGAAAAGAGTTCTGGATATGACTTCCTTATGCTTTCCTCGGTTTTCCAAGTACAGTCATTCTCATTATCACCTCACTGGACTTTAACTAGTTTCACCGTCTTCCTTCAGAATTGTTTCGTATATTTCTCGACAATACGAACCGGAATCGGTCTGCGGTTCCCAACCGCCTCGGGTTCTACCTCGATATCATCCAACTGATCTAGTGAAATAGTCATAACAGAATCATGTACGAGCTTCCTTAGTTGGGAAACATGAAATACATTGTGAACTCCTGCCATCTTGTCAGGCAATCCAACTTTATATGCTAAATTCACGACTTTCTCAAGAATGGGAAATGGACCAACAAATCTTGGTGCCAATTTGCCTCTCCTACCAAATCGAATTACACTCTTCAACGGAGAAATCTTGATAAATACTAAGTCGCCAACAAAGAATTTCAAATCTCTTCGCCTTTTATCAGCATAACTCTTCTGCCTATCTTGGGCAGCCTTCATTCGCTGGTAGATAACCTTGATCTTATCTGAAGTTTCTCTTATTATATCTGGCCCAAGCACAAATTTCTCATCGGTTTCCAACCAATATGATGGTGAGTTGCATGGTCTTCCATACAATGCTTCAAATGCAGCTATACCAATACTGGACTGATAATTATTATTATATGCGAACTCAACCAAATGCAAATGGTCACCCCATGACCCTTCAAAATCCAGTATACAAGCTCTCAAGAGGTCCTCTAATACACGATTCTCACTTTCTATTTGGCCGTCGGTTTGAGGATGGTATGCGGTACTGAGATGTAATTCTGACCCTAAAGCCTCTTGTAAGCTCTTCCAAAACCCACTAGTAAATAATGGATCTCGGTCACTCACAATACCTTTAGATACTCCATGAAATCTCACTACCCACTTCATATACAGTTCTGCAAACCTAGCTGCCGTTCTATTCGATTGGTATAAACCTTGCCCTTTTGGTCAAACGATCCACAATCACCCAAATGCTACCATGACCCAATCTAGCCCTTGGTAAACCATCAATGAAATACATTGAGACTTGTTACCATTTCCATTTAGGAATTTCCAGCGGTTGCAACAAATCACTAGGCTTCTTTTGCTCGACTTTAACTAATTGGTAGTTCATGCACTTGGATATAAACTACCCAATGTCTCTCTTCATCCTTTCCCAGTAGTTGGTCTGCTTCATGTCTCGATACATCTTGTTACCATCGGGATGTATTGTCAATTTTGGGTGATGACATTTTTTAAGCACTTCATCTCTCAATCCATTAACATTGGGTATAACTAGCCTCCCATTCTCTCGAAGCCATCCTTTACGATCAAGTCCAAACTTTTTCATCTCCTCACCGTCGATTCCTATCTTTAACTTGGAGATGATTTCCAATAGGTTAGGATTGTCCTTCTGACTGGAACCGATCCGCTCAATAAAAGTCGGTCTGATCGTCAAACTTGCTAACATCTCTGGATCTAATTCTCACCTACGTCTGAAATCATATCCTACGATATACTCCAGTTACTTCAATTCCATAAACATAGCTCCCATGCCGGCATGTCTCCTACTCAATGCATCGGCTACCACATTGCCCTTCCCGGGTGTGTATGCGATATTGAAATCATATGAAGCCCAAGAACTCCAACCATCTTTGTTGATGAAAATTTAAATCCTTTTGAGAGAAAAGATATTTTAACGACTTATGATCGGTAAACAACTCGAATCTTTCTCCCAAGAGATAATGTCTCCACATCTTCAATGTGAATACGATCGCTGCCAATTACAAATCATGGGTATGATATCTTTTCTCATGCAGTTTCAGTTGTCGACTAGCATAAGCTACAACCCTACCTCCTTGCATCAGTACAACACCTAGTCTGGTACCTTAGGCATCCGTGTATACCGTAATCTCTTCGTTCCCTTTAGGAATAACTAGTACTGGTGTGCACGTTAACTTCTCCTTTAGTCTCTTAAATGCGTTCTCACACCTTTCGTCCCAAGCAAAAGCTTGATTCTTCTTGGTCAACTGAGTTAACGGCGTCGCTATCTTGAAGAAGTCTTGGATAAACTTACAATAATATCCAGCTAATCCCAAAAAACTTCTCACGTCTATTGCATTCTTGGGCGTAAACCATCGTAGCTACCTTCGCAGGATCCACGGCGATACCATTCTCTGAAAAAACATGGCCAAAGAACCCCACTTCCCTCCTCTAGAAGTGACACTTAGAAAAATTCGCTCTCAATCGGTGTTTCCTCAACACGTCCATCACTATCCTCAAATGTTCCTTGTGTTCTTCCTCTGTCTTCGAGTAAACCAAAATATCATCCACGAACACAAAAACAAACTTATTTGATTGATTCCTGAAAACCCTATTCATAAGATCCACAAAATATGTGGGTGCATTGGTCAACCCGAATGGCATGACCAACCACTCATAAAATCCAGATGGTATTTGAAATGTCATTTTAGGTATACTCTCAGTTGTTACTCGGAGCTGATGAAAACATGTCGTGAGATCCAACTGGGAAAACAATCTTGCTCCTTTTAGTTGATCAAATAAAAGGTCTATCCGTGGAAGAGGATAATTATTCTTCCTAGTTATCTTGTTCAACTCGCGGTAATCCACACATAAGCGAAGGGAACCATCGGCCTTGGTAGCAAATACAACTGGTGCTCCCCACTCGGAAACACTTTCTCGGATAAATCCCTTCTTCAAAAGATCGTCCACTAGCACTTCGAGCTTTCGTTGCTCCCTTGGAGCCATGCGACGAAGTGGCATCACTATGGGTCTGGCATCTTTCACTAAATCAATATGAAACTCAATCTCTCAGTGTGATGGAAGTCCGGTCACTTCCCCATGATGTCCGGATACTCGCCAGCAATAGGCACATCTGATAGCTCATCGTGCGGGATGTCGAGGTAATTTATAAAGCTAGCCATCACCCCATCACTAGGTAGGCAACCAAACAGTACCCTCTGCCCATCATCCGCACTAATGGTCACCGAAGACCCCTTACAGTCTACCACCACCCCCATACCTTTGGAGCCAATCGACTCCCAAAATAATGCCAAACCCAGTAAAGCCCAAAACAAAACAATAACAAACAAACATGCATCCATGACTCGATAAGACCAAATTACGACAAATCATACTATGGCTAGTCGAACCACCGATCGGGTTCGTCACAACTAAAGGTCTATCGACAATCTCAGGTTTCAGTCCCAACTTATCTACCAGGTCACTAGATATGAAGGAATGAGAAGCCCTGATATCAAATAATACTCGAACAAGAACATTAAAAAAAGAAAGCATACCTCGAATAACGACACCCTTTCCTTCTCCGTTGCTGTTGGGGAATTTGACGAAGAAGGAACAGCGTTGATGGCATATGCTTTCACAATTTGCTTCTCTTTAGGAGGTTGTGGACATTTATCCTTATGATGTCCCCCTTGGCCGCAGTTGAAACACTTTCTGTCCGCTGGCTTTACTCTACAATCTTTTGCATAATGGACCTTCTTGCCAGAGATAAAACACTCTATATCTTTCTTATCCTTCTTTTTCTGACCATCCTTGGTTTGGTTCTGTTTTCTCTTATTCCGAGAATTCTTCTTGCCTTCACCACTTGCTTGCGGTTTTGGCTCTCCTGCAGATGTAATAGCAACCTCGGTCTTCGACTTAGGGTAAAGGCTCTCTGATCTCAATGCTTTCCCCACAACAGATTCGAATGTCTCATCGATGTGGTTTTTAAGTCTTTCCCCCAAGTACTCATCTAAGCCAGTTATGAACTTATCATTCTTCTTCTCGCCAGTATCGATAAGAGATAACCCATACTTCGATAAAGTATTAAACTCAGCAATATATTCTAAGACTGCCCTACCATTCTGCTTAAGCTCCGAGAATTTCCTAAACAATTCTAATTTTTGAGCAGCTGGAATAAACTTGTCACTGAAGCGAGTCTTAAACTGATTCCAAGTAACCTGATCCTCAGGAGTAGCTGCTTTAATAGCATTCCACCAATTCATAGCTCGTCCTTGAAGTTGACGCGATGCTAACTTCTTTTCATTGCATCATCGATTCCCGAATCCGCGAAGATGTGCTCACAACTATCAAGCCAATCTTGAACATCCGTAGCCGATTCCGTTCCGTGGAATGGCTTTCCACAAGGATTAGTATAATCCTTGCTGAGCTTGGCGAAATCGGCTCTAGGCGCCTACACTACTGCACCACCTCCATTAGCATCATTAGGAACTTCTCCCTGAGCATCCCTAAGCATCTCTCGCACGAATGCAGTGAACATCGTCCTCATATCGGGGACATTCCCATTATTTGTTCCTGAACCCGTACTCCTCGTATTTCGGCTCATCGTTCAATTTGTAAAGAGGAAAACAATTAGCCATCTTCATAGTGGTGCCTGTGCAGTGCGACTTCATCCTTAGGTATACTAATAGTATATATATATATATATATATATATATGTTGGCTAGCTTTTGGACCAAGCCACCAAGGTTCACACGCAAAGGAAATATGAAGCCTCGCATGTCAAAACCCTCAAACACTCGATCGTGGTCACATTGTCCTCCCCGACTCGTGGCGCCCATCAGCGATCGCGACTCCCTATCATGATCCGATCCCTCCATGCCAGTTCTCCACGACCCGATCTTAGGAACCAAAGGACATTGATCACGACTTGGTCTACCACGATCCGAAGTCCCTGGATCTCGTGACATCTGTCCATAACCGTCATATTGACCATTTCTCCATCAAACTACGAACCAGTCCGAGATCCTCGGGATTTGTGCCACGTGTGACCACGATCCACCTGTAGATATCAGCTATAAATAGCCATGTGCTTGACGTTTTCAGGATCTTTTGGCAGTTCTAAGTATTATTCCCACCATTATTATCATCTTACAATTTCTTATCAGTCTTAGCCCGAAATTATTGAGTGAATCATTATTGTATAAGTGAGATTGAGAGAAAGATAATTGATTGTACTCGAATCTTAAGTATAATCATAGATATAAAGTGGACGTAGGCTTGTTAACGCCGAACCACTATAAATCTTGTGTGTTTTCTGTGTTTTCTTGCATTTCTAGATATAAATCTCTGCCAATTCAGATAATTTAGGTGTTAGAGCCACTTTTAGATCTAACATTTTGGTGCTTTCACTGAGAACGAAGTCTCATCATATTGGATTGTTGTTCTATTGTTTGGATAGTCAGGTCCAAAGAAAACAGTCCAAAAACCCACTGTTTCGATTTTTGAAGATTTCAGCAAATCCAAAGTATTATGGCTGGAAAGAAGTCCAAGGATATACGAGCTTCACAGGCCGATGAAGTAACAAACGAAGCTCATGATGACAGTGTTCAGAAGTGGGTCGAGGTTGATTCTCTGGATCGTGACGTGGAGGGGGCAATCCAACCTGCTGGAGGTACCACGAACCATGTGACTGAGGGCATAACGACCCGTTCTCAAGATAACGCCACCCTCCTTCCTGCCAATGCTCCCACGATCCGAACCCAGGGGACCACCACGAACCGGCGCCAAGAGGGTACCACTTGCCATCAGCCTAGGGGGACCACGATCCGAAATGACAATCAGACCACTACTCGACCTGGGAAGGAGATTATGGCTCGTTCCGCTCGTGTTGGTACTTCTGCTCGACCTGGCTCGAGTTCCTTGCATATAAGAGAAGATGACGATGACCAATTCAACCCTTCTGCCCCAGCTACGGAAGGAGATCTCTCTCGCATACTTGAAGCATTGGAAAGACAAAATGATGAATTGGCCGCTCAAAGGAGGGAGAGCTCGTTGCTGCATCAGAATATTACTGCCATAGGCAGATGAATTGACGATATTCAAAGGCAGGTTTCGCCACCGCCAGCTCATCCTTTTTCCCCGGAATACACATCCTCGTCTGAAGAACCTCGAAGAAACCGACGATGACCTCCGTTAGAAAGGGCTGATAATATAGAGCAGCTTCAATGTGGGACACTTCCTTCTCAAGAAGAAGAGGCTCTTAATCAGTGAACTAATAACTGTAACTTAAATGAGCCCGTCCTACCACCTAGGAATGGAGACGTCATTGACCCTGCTCAAAATCAACCCATTCCTCATGCTCGTCGCGTGACTGACCGCGATAATAGGGGCAAGGGAGTTCTGCTCAGGCCCCAGACCTTGCAGCAGCACGTCAAAGAAATGCTGGAGAGGCCCACAGGGCAAGAAGTGCTGATCCTGAATCCACCCTAATCCATGCAAATGTTGAGGCCATGACTAGACAAGTGATGGTAGAAAACCACGGACAAAGAAATGAGGATTGGGGTACAGGCCGCAGTCATATGCCCTTCACGGATGACATATTAGAGGTTCGATTCCCCAGGAAATTCAACATGCCACCTATAAACTGCTATGCAGGAAGGACGGATCCAATCCAGCACCTAATGAGATATTCATGGTACATGAATGCGGCTGCTGCCACCGATGCTGTAAAATGTAAGGCATTACCGATATTTCTAGAGGATACGACATTAATGTGGTTTACTCGTTTGCCAGCGCGATCGATCTCCAGTTTTAGGGAATTAAGCGAACAGTTCGTGAATCAGTTCCGGCTGCATACTCAGAGATCTAAGAACATCATCGAATTATCCCTCATTAAGCAACGTCCGGACGAATCTTTGAGGTCCTATCTACATCGCTTCAATCTAGCAGTCATGGAGGTTAGAGATCCCCATGAACAAACTATTTTGATGGCCTTGATTGACGGAGTGGATAAGGATACTGAGTTTGGAAGATACCTAGCCGGTAAACCACCGTTGACCAGAGAAATATTTTACGAAAGGCCAACATCCGCCTGCGTCGAGAGGAGATTTACGCCAATTGAAAGAGGAAGGTTGCTGATAAGGAGGATATCCAAAGTAATGTGGCCATCAAGCAGACGGGAGATAGCTCAGGAAAGGTTGAAGTTATGTCGGGAACAAGAATCAAGGCAATGGTCGCAAATCGGGGAATAATAATAACAATAATCGGAAGAAAAATAGAGGGAATGACTCTCAGAATAGATCTAGGCCTAGGCCATTTGAGAGTTTTACATCGTTGAACGATACATTGGAGAATATCTTCCTGGATATGTACAACGTTCTCCAGTATAAGAGGCCTCCTCCAAGAGATTCAACAGAGAAGGAATGTGAGACTGGAAAATTTTGTCTTTTTCACAAACTCATGGTCACGCCACAAATGAATGTCGTCATCTGAGAGATGTGGTCGAAAAGCTACTCCGAGAAGGAAAGCTTGATGAATATAAGGTGACTCCCAGGGACAGGGGGCAGGCCGCACAAGCCCCGAACCAAAGCCAACCTACTGCCAGACCAACGGCTCAGCAAAAAGGAAAAAATATCATTATCAATACCATAGTTGGTGGGCTTCATCTGGCAGGGCAAAGTTTCAGGGCTATGGATCAGTACGTGAATGCAGCTAAACAACATTTTGAAGTGGGAGAATGTATCAATCCCGAGGATAATGCCCCAATTAAGCAATAGAAAACGATGTATGATGACGTCGTATTTCGTGACCGAGAGAGTATTGGAGTCCACTCCCCAACCGAAGACCCATTAGTGATTACCATTGCCATCGGTCCAGCTATAGTCCATAAAGTTCTAGTGGATAACGGGAGTTCGGTTAACATTCTGTTTAAGAAAACATTCGACCAAATGAAACTCGAGCCAAAGGATTTGAAACCATGCGAGGGTTGGATATGTGGATTTAATGGAGCCTCAACTGCTCCGATGGGATACGTGGAACTGTCAGTAACCTTTGGGGAGGGAGAACGCCAGAGAGTGAGGATCCTCCCCTTTGTAGTTCTGGATATTGAGTCGCCGTACAATGCCTTCTTGGGCCGACCGGCCCTAGCCGAATTCAGGGCCTGCATCGCACCCTGGTGCTTATTGTTGAAGTTCCCGACGGATGCCGGTGTAGGTATAGTCTGAGGAGATCAAGTTGTTGCACGAGCATGCTACATAGTGGAGCTGAAGTTTCTCCGCAAAGGAAGAGATGTAAAAACAAAGGGCGCTTCTTCCCCTCCAAGGGAGGAAACGTCATAGCAACTAAAGAAAGTAACTCTGGGAGGGTCGCCCAGAGAGTTTCCCGAGGATATAGATCCCAGAGAGGATGAAGAGCCTGGGGACAGAATGGTGACTCCCAATGAAGCGACTGTGGACATACCAATCGATGATAGTGACCCAGAGAAGGTCCTGAAGATCGGATCCCAGTTGGACCCTCTTCGAGCCAAAGAATTAACAAATTTCATGAAAGCTAACTTGGATGTATTCACCTGGACCCATGCGGACATGTGTGGAATATCTCCCTCAATTATGAGTCATTCATTAAGCATCAACCCGAAACATCCTCCCATCAAACAGAAAAGGCGAATGCTTGGCCCAGAGAGGTCTGGTGCCATGAAGGGAGAAGTCGAAAAGCTGAGAAGTAATGGGTTCATTAAAGATTCAACATACCTGACTGGATTTCAAACCCGGTTCTGGTGAAGAAGGCCAATGGAAAGTGGCGCACATGCATAGACTTCTCAGATCTAAACAAAGCCTGCCCAAAGGATAGCTTTTTGTTACCTAGAATCGATCAACTGGTGGATTCAACGACGGGTCATGGGCTTCTTTCTTTTATGGATGCCTACTCAGGGTACAATTAAATGCCCATGCACGTCCTGGACCAAGAGCATACCAGCTTCATTACAGATCTGGAATTATACTGTTACGTAGTGATGCCTTTCGGTCTGAAAAATGCCGGTGCTACGTATCAGCGATTGGTGAATAGGATGTTCTACAACCAAATCGGGAAAACGATGGTGGTATATGTCGACGACATGTTGGTAAAGTCCAGACAATCATCTGACCATACTGCCGATTTAGCAGAGATGTTTTAGATTCTCCGGAAATACGGGATGAAACTAAATCCTTTGAAATGCTCATTTGGGGTAGCACCTGGAAATTTCCTAGGATTCATCATCAGCTCGCGTGGAATTGAAATCAATCCAGATCAAATTATAGCAATTCGAAATATTCAAGAACCAAGGCAGATTAAAGATGTGCAAAGCCTCACTGGAAAAGTGGCAGCGCTGAGTAGATTCATCTCCAAAGCCATAGATAAATGCATCCCTTTTTTGAGCTGATAAAGCGAGGTAAGCGCAACTTTGAATGGACTCCTGATTGTATAGAAGCATTCCAGAACCTATTGAATCATCTGGCAAGACCCCCGATACTGTCTAAGCCCGTGGATCACGAGGATTTATTTGTGTACTTGGCAGTGTCATCCCACGCGATCAGTTCAGCTTTGGTAAGAGAGGAAGACAAGGTGCAAAGACCGGTGTACTGTGTGAGTAAGAAATTGGCGGCAGCCGAACGAAATTACCCAAGAATAGAAAAGCTTGCGTATAGCTTACTGATCGCATCTAGAAAGCATCGCCACTACTTCCAGGCTCATCCCATTACTGTGTACACCGATCACCCGCTCTAACAAGTTCTGCAAAGGCCAGAAGCATCAAGAAGACTGCTCAAGTGGAATATTGAACTAAGTCAGTTCGATTTGAACTTCCAACCCCGACGATCGATAAGGGGGCAGGTACTTGCAGACTTCATAGCAGAGTTTACCATCCCAGAAGATGATGTAATAAGTGAAGAAGCTGACCCACCAAAACTATTCCTTGACCCCAGTTCCTAGAAATTGTATACTGATGGAGCTAAGAACGACAGACGATTTGGTGCTGGAGTGGTGCTTGAAACTCCAGAGAAACGGCTAATATACTACGCTCCTAGATTGGAGTTCCACGCCACTAATAACGACTCCGAATACGAAGCTCTGGTTGCCGGGCTGAAGCTCGCAAAGGAGTTGGAGATCACAAGGCTGGACATCTTTTACGATTCCAAGATAGACGTAAACCAGGTCGCTGGAGAGTTTCAGGCCAAGAGTCCAAAGTTGATATCATATTTGGAAAAAGTTAAGAAGTTGCTGGATGGTTTTGATCACCACATCATATCTCATATTCCTCGAACAGAGAATCAGAAGGCAGACAAGTTAGCGAAGATGGCTAGCTCTGATAATCCTGAAGATACGGAGCTAGTCCCGATTGAAGTGCTACAGTCCCCTAGTGTAGATCAAATGGAAATTGATCTGGTGCTAGAGATTGAATCCGAGAGGGAGTCATGGATGACCCCTCTAAAGAATTTTTTGATGAATGGAACGCTTCCAACAAAGAAAAGTGATAGGCATGCAGTTATCCGGAAGGCTTCCCGATATGTGTTGCAAGGCGAAGTCCTGTACAGACAGGGTTTCTCGATGCCCCTCCTTCGGTGCATCGCCCATGACGACATCAAGCGTGTATTGAAAGAGGTCCACGAAGGTGAATGTGGTGACCACACTGGAGGGCAAACATTGGTAAAGAAGATATTGCGATATGGCTATTTTTAGCCCACCATAAACAAGGATGCCGCCAAGTATGCACGACGTTGTGATGTGTGTCAGAAGTTTTCCAAGATCCCTAGGGCACCTCCTGGCCAGTTGAAGACGATGATGAGCCCGTGGCCCTTTGCTGTTTAGGGAATCGATATTATTGGAAGCCTCCCCATAGCTAAGGGCGGAGCAAAATTCGCCATTGTGGCCGTGGATTACTTTACCAAATGGGTCGAGGCTGAGCCATTGACCACAATCACAACCAACCGAGTGATCAACTTTGTCGTTAGGAACATTATATGCCGATTCAGGATTCCGAAAGTCGTCATAACCGATAATGGAACTCAGTTTGATAACACCGAGTTTCGAGATTTCTGCCAGAAGTATCATATCGAGAAAAAATGCACCTCTGTGGCACATCCGCAATTGAACGGGCAGGTTGAGGCGGCGAACAAAGTGATTAAGTCTATTCTAAAGAAAAGATTGAAGCGGGCCAAAGCCATGTGGGTTGATGAATTACCCTTAGCACTATGGGCCTATAGGACAACATACAAGTCGGCAATGGATCACACACCCTTTTCCCTCGCTTTTGGAGCCGAAGCGGTCGTCCGGGTTGAGTTAAAAGTACCATCTCATCGAATCACTTATTATGACCCGATGACCAACAATGAGCTGCTCCTTGAGTCTCTGGATATTGTTGAACTAAAGAGGGACGAAGCCAATCTACGCGCCTTGAGACATAAGCAATAGGTCGCTCAGCGTTACAACAAAAAAGTCTGAGCTCGAACCTTTGAACCCGGAGACTTGGTTCTGAAACGCGTCTTTCCACCCCCAGTACATATGGGCCTGAAATGGGAAGGACCGTACTCCATTTTACGAAGGCTTGATAATGGAACCTTCAAGCTAGCAATCGTGGATGGAGATGAAATCCCTAGAGTGTGGAATGCCCAGCATCTGCGGCCTTACCTGACGTGAAATTGTTAGTTTTACTCTTTTGTTTTTAGGACCATGTAAAAAGGCACGACTTGCCTAGAACAGTCTGGTTACTTGAGCAAAAGATTATAAAGTGGACGTAGGTCATGATTCGACCGAACCACTATAAAAATATCGCGTGTCATTTACCTTTACTGCACCGTTTCTTATATGCTCTTTTATTTTTAACTAACATCAATCATTATCATTTCGAGATTTGCTATAAACTATGCAGCGATTTCGAAACACCTAATTCAAAGTTCCACTTATCAAATTGGAAGGCTAGCGATAACCAAAGTTCCAAAAGGTGCAGCGAGGTAAATCACACTACTACTTGCACTCTAACTCTCGAGATTGGAGAGATAGTATAAAGGACATGGAGATAACGTCCCCAAGGCGTGAAGGTGCACCATGATAAAACCGCCTTGTTAACACTCCAACATGCTGAAGGATTGGGAGAGTATAATGGTGCTAGAGACTTAGCGCCCCCAGAATTTCTGCCCCGCTAAAGGATCGGTGAGCAGTCTAAGAACCGAGCTCGAACTCTAACCCGCTGAAGGATCGAGAGAGTATAAAGGTGCTAGAGACTTAGTGCCACAAGAATTCCTATCCCAACCATAGGATCGGGAAAGTATAAAGGCGCAGCAACATATGCCACTGAATAACTCGAACCCCTCATTTCTGAAAATGAGGGACACCGCACACATGACTCTAATCAATCCTCAATGAGCCCTGGCCAGGCATCATATTAATGATTGATTGGGGGCATATATACACGCATATTTGTGTAGTCACAAAAACTTTGAAATTTTTAGTTGTTTGAAATTTTTGTTGCAATGCTTCATGGTTCGATTTTAACTTAGTTAGGATCTAAAGGTTTATGACGAAGTACAATGAGTTTAACTTGCAGGTACGCAATGGTGCAAAAGAAACAAATTTTCATTCACTAAGAGCAGGTTTACAAGACCAAAAAACTAAACAAAAGTGAGGGCCATTCTCACAACTACATTTTTGGCCATTGGAAAGACTAAAAGCAAGAATATGAGCTAATAAGTGCATCTTATTTACGCTTGGGAAACGATTTTGATTTCTTCTCCTTCTTCTGTTTCTCCAACTCCTCCTTGTCAGCATTAGAGCAGTCACCCTTCTTCCTCTTCCTCTTATCAACAAGAGACTCCTGGGGAGAATTAGAAGGCTGGGAGGCAAGCTGTGCAGTTATTGATTTGGAAGAGAATCTTATAACTAGTCCAGTTTTGGGATCGACTTCTAAGATAGGAGGCACATATAGAGGGTCCTGCTCATCCTTCTTCAAAGCCAATTGTTTCTTTTTGCTTGCCTGCATACCAGCCAAGGTCTCGTTATCGTCATCCTTGATTTCTTCTGTGATGACTACATCATCCTCTTCATCTCCATGACCACCATCGATATCTTGCAAAGCCCCAATGACTTTGGCATACGCAAGAGCATCAGTGCTAGGTGCCATAATAGCCTTCTTACTTGTTGTATCCTCGGTTTGCTTTGGAACCTCCGAGACTTTAGCACCAGCACTTGAGGGGACACTAGCTTTCTCCGCTTCTGCTTTCTCTTCTGCATCCTTCTCGATCAGCTTGCCACCTATGTCATGAGAAGAAAATGTTAGTGATTTGGGAGATAATGTAGTCATTTCAGTTGTCTGTCCTGCGATACGATGGCAAGTTATAACTGCTTTGACGAACTGAGGAGAGAATATGGAGATACCTTCAGCCAACTTCTCGCCCAGATTTGTGATAAAAGCTCTGACAACTGAGGGGGTGGGAGCCAAGGGAATCAACGGATCATTAGGATTGTATTCCTCGATTTCGGAGGCCTTGGGATCCACAACCGAGCTAGAGCCTTCGTCAATTTTATCCTTGCCCTGAGTTTTGTTCTCTCTTTCTCGATTTCCTCGTGGATCAGACCTCTGCCTATCTCCAAAGCCTCAGGCTCTTCACCTTTGAGGTAAGTCTGTATGAGCTGTTTTTCATCAACTTCCTCGACTTTCAATCGACGCTTTTCGCCCTCAACGATCATATCCCACACATTGGCCAAAGTAATGTGATAATTCTGAATCCACGAGATGTCCCGGGTCTTAATGACTTGGCCAAAGAAGTCGAATAGCAGTTCTTCGAAACCTTCTATCTCTTTTTAGTTGTAGCAAGCTCATCAGCAGTGGCGGAGGCCGATTCAAGAGCATTATTAGCATTACTTTCAGCGAGAGCTGCGCGTTCTTCGGCTTAGACAAGTCGATCATTCAAAGCTGCTTTCTCTTTTTCAACAAGAGCGAGACTGTCCTTTAAGCTCGCTTTCTCTTTCTCCCAGGAAGCCTTCTCAGCAGCAAAATGTTCATGTGCTATCTTCAATTCAGTATTGATTGTCCTGAGATCCTCCACTTCTTTTTTCAAAGCCAAACGTTCTTGGCTATTTGAGTCGAGCTCAGTGTGAAAACGCTTCCTAGCACTCTCTAGCTCTGATTTTGTAATTTTCCGCATCCCGCTGAGCTAAAGCGAGCCGAGCTTGTGTATCCTCTAGTTCCTTTTCCATTTTGCTCCTGGCCCTACCATCATTATCAATCTTCACTCTGGTTCTGCCTGCTTCCGTCTCCAGGTGACGGATGGCAGCAGAAAGAGTGGCAGCATGCTTCTTCATCGCCCTATATTGTTTGGCCACATGACTCATCTGCCCAATGACTTCTACATCCCAGTCCTCGGGAACCGGTTCAAGATCTGAAACAAACATCATCCTTTCAAAGAAAATATCAGGAAACTACTTCTGCAAACGCTCTAGCTTGACCTGGTTCTCAGAAGTGTAGACAACATCCTGCGTAGCGGTAGTATCCAAATCGCGCTGGCTAGATGGGACAATAGCTATTTTATCCTTTTTTAAATCCTTGTTCGGATCTTTGCTTTTATCTTTCGGCTCATGGTGTTTCTTGGAAGACTTACTATGAGAGGGTGTACTTTTCGGAGGAGTCAAGTCTTTGGGAAGTTGCTTACCCCCCGACGGTGGCACTGGATGACCGTGGGGCTTCCTAGGATCTTGCTTTAAGGGAGAATGAGATCGTGTAGAATGAGATTGATAAGAGTCACGAGGTAGGAACTATCTCTCCCTCGACTGTCACTGCAAGCTTGCTCAGGATTAGAAAGGAGCCTCGGTGTGCTTGCTCGGAGAGAACGATAAGAATAGGATTGTTTGCGAGGCATTTTCCCTGCAAAGAAAACAAATGTGTATCAGAATCATGAATACTGATGGTGTAGAAGTGTTGTGACGAGTGGTGCAAGTGATTTGTGCATCCCATATAACCCCCCCTAACAGACTAAGGCCCAGAGTCTGGCTCATCTGTGTGTTTTCTTTTTCCCCGACTAGAACATTCGCTTCCTCAGGGATGGGAAAGAATGATTCCCCTTCGAAGTCTTCTTGTGTGTAAATGTCACCTGGTAGAGGAATCTTGCTTAGTTCCCCGAATATTTGTTCCTCTGTTAATTCATCATGAGCAGGAGGCTCAGCTGGTGGTGAAGTCCTTAAGGGAGATTGTCCCTTAGAGTCTGAGACTTCCTTTAGCTCATCGGCTCAGACTTCACCTTCTTTATATACATTCAAATCCTCATCATCCTGATCGATCATTGGTGAAGGGCTCTTGCGAAGTTCAGTGGTTTTTGTGACCCCCGAGGTCCCTTCTCCTTCAGTTGGGGGCACATATTTATAAGGAATACCACCCGCACCAAGTCCGAACCTTATATCTAGAAGACGGTGCTTGTGAAGATTCTCGTCGGTGATACATTTCTTGATTTTTAAGAAGTCTGATTCTCTCTTGAGAAGGCGGGACAGTCGATCATCATATACCGAGTCTTCCGTTTTTGGGAATCTATGATCTGTATAGAGAAAAGAAACATGTCAGTGCTTTGGTTACGTAATCAGGTCACACATCTATAGACTTAAAGCTTACTTGATTTTAGCCACTTCCTTGCACACCCGTCTTGGTGTTTTATATAGAACTAATCAGCTTTGGGATCCCCTATGCTGCTGTGACCCTCCGATAAAACCTTCCTATTGGCTACCGATTCAAAGAAAGAGAAGTTTGGAGTCGCTGTGGAACGGTGTTTGAAGAGATAATAGAATTTCAAATCTTTGAAAGTGAGCTCAGTCTGTAGAATCTCCGCATACGCAATGCATAAAGAGTACAAGGCTGCGTAAGCGTTAAGATGAAGCTGCATAGGGGCAATGCGCAATCGTCTTAAGGTCTCAACAACGATTGGTGGAAATGGAGGAATAGCGCCTACCCAACACATTAGCCTACTAACGGTCATGTACCCTGGCAGGGCATAACGAGGTCTATCCTCACTTCCTGGAGTCTTAACATCATCCTAGGGGATCCCATGTCTTATGCATACTTTCTTAAGCTTTATGTCATCTAACTTGGAAGCCAGAGAATCAGTGAGTTTCTTTTCCTCAACTTCCTCAACACCTGAGATCTCGTCGGGAGCCCGATCATCTTCTTCTTCCTTGTCTTCAAGAGATGTACTTTCATAAGTCGTCGATTCAATATCGGTGTCGGTCTCATAATCAAAGTTGGAATCTTCCCAATCTGAATCTGTGGGTAGCACATCGGGATCATAATGCTTTGATGACTCTGATTTTGTATCTCTCTATGACATTTCGGCTGACTGCTTATCTAACATAACTGTGTCGGCGAGAAAACATGAGAAGTTAGAATACAATTACCTGTTCCCCGTGTATGTAAGTGCAAGTGTGTGCCCGTGCATACATTAAAGAAAAACATGAAGCTAGTTAAATAAACGGGATATTGGTCGTTGTATGCTGTAAAGTCATGCTGTTGATTAGTCCAGAAAGTTCATCTCGAAGGCTCTAACCTAACTGTCCGTTAATATACCAGAATTATAGTGCATTTTTTGTCAATATGTGTATTGGCTCGTAAGGCTTGGTCCAACACGAGATGTGAGGCTGGTTCGTGATATAGGTCAGGACAGTGGAAGAACTTCGACTCGAGAGAATGGCCTCGGCTCGTGATAAGGTCTTCGGATCGTGGGACGACCTAGCTCGTAAGACCAAAATGGATCGTGAAGGATCCCCATGATCTTCTCCATTATCCATTTCCACGATCCACTCCGTTATCCATCTCCACGAACGGTGCTCTCCCATTCTCACGACCCGATCCACTGACCATTTTCATTGCCAGTACTTCGCCTTCATCTCTGATCCCTCCATCTCACTACAACCACGACCCGAGCCTCTACCCCATTCACGAACCAGTCCGGTGAAGTTCGTCTTCCTCCTCTCCATCTCCCTTCTTCCTCCGTAAACCCATTAACACTGTCGCCATGCCCAAACTCTCACCACCACCGTTGTCGTACTGGTAACAATTCAAGAGGAACAGGAAGTAAAGAGGAGCGAGAAAGAAACCAAACAAAATGGGAAATGTGCCTAACGTCGTTACCTCTTAATTGTAAGAAAATCTTGGTTTTTGGAGAAAGCTAAATTAGGGTTTCGATTGGGAAAGTGGGCAGCGGCTGTAAAGGAAAGAAGGAAAGGAAGGGAGAGGAAGGCCGTCAGCTTATATAGCTGAAGTGAAGGCTTTTCGTCTCCCCCTTTTGGTTTTACTCGGATCCGTGAAGACCCTCGGACCACGAACGCACAAGGAGTCCCATCACAGTACGGCATGAGGCCCGCTTGGCCATAGGCCCGTGGTGACCGTCCCGGTCGCGCTATATCACTATGAGTCGAGCCTTAAAAAAAGAGAGAGAGAGAGAGAGAGGAAGAAAAGGGAAAACTTACTTGACGAGTCAATGGCGATATCTTCTGGAATTCGGAAGATGAAAATCAACCAATGAATAAAGAAATAATCGGAGAATTAACTTGATACTTATACCAGTCCAGGGACGCAACCTCCTGAAGCAGTATGACATTTCAAATAGACACGACCACTGATTCACATCGCTTCATGAAAAGATAGCTCAGTAACTTCGAAGCATGTTCCATCCTTGATAAAACATACTTCGAGGGGGCAAAATGTTGGCTAGCTTTTGGACCAAGCCACCAAGGTTCACACACAAAGGAAATATGAAGCCTCGCATGTCAAAACCCTCAAACACTCGATCGTGGTCACATTGTCCTCCCTGACTCGTGGCGCCCATCACTGATCGCGACTCCCTATCACGATCCGATCCCTCCACGCCAGTTCTCCACGACCCGATCTCAGGAACCAAAGGACATTGACCATGACTTGGTCTACCACGATCCGAAGTCCCCGGATCTCGTGACATCTGTCCATAACCGTCATATTGACCATTTCTCCATCAAACTACGAACCAGTCTGATATCCTCGGGATTTGTGCCATGTGTGACCACGATCCACCTGTAGATATCAGCTATAAATAGCCCCGTGCTTGAAGTTTTTAGGATCTTTTGGCAGTTCTAAGTACTGTTTCCACCATTATTATCATCTTACAATTTCTTATCAGTCTTAGCCCGAAAAATTATCGAGTGAATCATCATTGTATAAGTGAGATTGAGAGAAAGATAATTGATTGTACTTGAATCTTACGTATAATCTTAGATATAAAGTGGACGTAGGCTCGTTAACGCCGAACCACTATAAATCTTGTGTGTTTTCTGTGTTTTCTTGCATTTCTAGATATAAATCTCTGCCAATTCAGATAATTTGGGTGTTAGAGCCACTATTGGATCTAACAATATAGTTTTTAAAACAAAAATATCACAAATACGTGATCTCATCTACATATACTATCTCTCCCTGATGTCTTCCCCTAGGTTAAACTACGCAACCTAGGCTTTGATACCAAGTGTGACGGCCCGCCCCACACCAACCGACATTCCTATGAAATGGACCGTGTCGATGCCTGACTAGCACGAGACAGTCGTCAAAAGAAAGGGATTTGAAACTATGAATCATCAAGAACCTGTAGTATATCTCACAATGCATGGGATAAAATATAATAGTAACATAACTTGATATAAAACAGGCGAGATGGTGCATAAGCTGAAAACTAAACCATATCCATCAGAGTAGCGGAATCCAAAATACAGCTTACGATCCAAGTCATTATTACAACTTCAAGAAAAATAGAAAAGATACACTACTAATGCCTAAAGTAGTGACCAGCAACAACACAGGAAGAATATATGTAAATAGTATGCGGAAGCCTCCTGCTCGTCTCCGGACAGCTACTCGTGCATAACCACCTAACTGTCTCTAGTCTGCTCATTTAGGAGCACCCAGAGTATTAATAAGACATAAAACTCTGGGTCAGACAAAAGTTTGGTATGAGCGATAGCAGCAAAATAAAGCAATAACATGTATAAATAATCATACCTGAACCTGGACCTACAACCAAAGAGTTAGCACAACAAGATGTACAGTACTCCAAGGTAGCACTAACATAAAGTGTAAAATGGGAGTGTGCATGTCATAGTGATAGCAAACATCAAACATAGCAATCATCCTCACATTCTCACTCAGTGCGTAAAGCATACGATATCCACCACTTTGATCACTAGAACTATTGGGACCATGACGGAGTCCCACCCCGTCCAACTATCACTTCAACCACTTTGCCCTTGGAGGCCCTGATGGAGTTCGCTCCATACAACCTCTGACCCCACCGCACTAGTCCATAGTCAATTCCCCCTCTCAATAGTGAACCAAAGTTGTAGATATCGATAACCCCATTGCACACAGCAAAGCCCAACTTTAGAAGTTAACCCGTCGATCCCCATTTGGATCTTGAGCCATCACTTCCCATCTGAACTTCCTTGGCATCTCGGGTTTTGGTCGGATCGGAATTGATCTTCAATCATCTCGGCTTCAGGGTCGAACATACATATAGGGTCGAACATGCATATAGGGTCGAACATGCATATAGGGTTGAACATGCATATAAGGTCGAACATATATATAGGGTTGAACATGCATATAGGGTCGAACGTACATGTAGGGTCGAACGTACGTGTAGGGTCGAACATGAAACCTGTACCATTTTCTTGCAAACCATTTTTTGCCTCTCGACGGCGTTTTCGACCATTCTAACTTTACTACGCAGTCTTAGATCATACCAAACAGTAGTAACAACTTATGGAATCAACCAAAAACATTAAAACGTCATTCACATGAAATATTTTAGATCAAACATACCCAAAAAGCATGATTTTCTCCTTATTCCCCTTAACCATGTTTTAAATATAGGATTAGCAAAATTAATCCAAATTAACCCAAATTTTCACCAGTGACATAAAATAATATTTTAGAATTTCTACATATTTTTCCAGATTTTTTGATGCATAATTTCGCTAATTATCACTAATCACCCCTAATTAGACGTAATTAGTGAATAAAAGTGCAAATCACTCACCTTAGCCACAAATGAAATCTTAGATCTGAAACTCCACTGATTTGGCACGTTTTCGCATGTATAGCAGCAGCTCTATCTCTAATTTGATGCTAATTTGACTTGATATGACATAGATTTGTTTAATTAGCGATTAGGAAGCAATTAGAATGAGATTTGGAAGATGGAAGCCATTACTAGGGTTAGAGGAAGGTTTGTGGTCGCTAGGAAAATGAAAGGGAATGTTTCTCCAAACCCTTTCAGCCCTCCCATAACCCTAATCCCGAAATGGGTTATGGGCCTAGCTGCTAATCCCCCGTTAAACCCAATTACGCTGTTTTTCATCTTCCAAACCTTATTTCAGTCATATCTCCCAAACGGTAAGTCCGTTTGATTAATATGACCACTCTACTGAAAGGTAAACCGTCATCCAAATCCAATGGAAGTGGTTTCAGGTCAAAACCCCTTTAGGCGAAAAAGATTCGTTAGGGGTAAAATGGTCATTTAAAATTCGGCAAAAATCATGAATGTGGGAAATGACCCCAATAGTCGTTTCCTAAAGCTACATGACCATATGACTTCGCATGAAAATAAAATAAATATTCTACGATCGTCCGATACGTAGAATGCAGGTGGTTACAATATGTATCATGGTGCTCCAATTACAACATTAGCATGGCTGCAAATGGTCCAACTTAGTCTTTCCTAGTAGTGGGTCAAACATTTCCCTTAGTAGTAGTAATTCCTCCTCCAAGTTTGATTCTTCTGTTTCTCCCCACCATATCTTATGTCCTTTATCTACATCCAATTCTGAGTAAGATACAGAGAATTTGTCTTAAAAGCCAAAGGGAGAGAGAAATAGAGATAAGGTCTACAAAGTTATATAATAAAAATTATAGGTACATTACTATAATGTTATCTCATACCCCTTTTCTTTTTCTTTATTTCATTAGGATTACGTTTTGAAAACCTTTTTAAAGTTTAAAAACCTTTTAGTGTTTCATAACCATATGATTTAATATAAAATTATAATATCCGTCATTTTGAGACTTGAAACTAAGCGCTATAGATGTTTCATTCATCTATTGTATTAAATTTCAATGATCGAACACGGTCGTGTTAATGGTAACAATATAATTGCACTTGAACATAAAATTATACCTAATTTTCAAATGCAGCTTTTACATTTCATTATGTCATCTTCAAAATGTTTCCCAGATTACAGATAAAATATAATTAAATAAACAATCTCAGAGCGACATATGATGATGTATCCTAGATTGATCAAAGTATCATAATAATAACACTTATTACAAAAACATTCAAATATAATATAATTAAAATAAAGATTATAGAATCTAATTCTTATTCTTTAACTGCTCAGTAGAACACTAGAGAGTCAAAGGAGGAAAACAATGGTATATATCATACTATACCAACTTAAATAAATAGATATCTAGTGTGACTATGCCACTGAGTGGAATGTGTTATGCCTCACTATACCCTTAAGCAAATAAATTAATCATCTAAGTTGTACTTATAGTCACAATGGATCATAACTAATTATGAATAAATGTATGCATGCGTGTCCTGACCATCTACCTCAAGTTTAAGTTTGATTATCTGTCTCAACCTAATTCTAAGATAGTCTTTTCACGGGTTATCCTTGCTATTTGCTTCTACCTCAAGTTTAATTTTGATTATCTGTCTCAACCTAATTCTAAGATGGTCTTTTCACAGGTTATCCTTGCTATTTGTCTAACTCTAACTACCTATCCCTCATAAGCAATCTATGACAACACGTTCACTTTTCACTATCTGTCTCATCCTAACTATCTGTCTCAATCCGTAACTATTTGTCTCAATCCGAATGGCTGACTCGGGCCTATCAGATTTATCAAAATATCTAATTGGACGTAAGATCCAACCGGATGGTACAAGTTTAACTCTTTCCTGGCTACCAGTCTCTCTTAATTTTTCTAGGCTAACTGAGTACCTAATGGTTTTTCAGGCTCACCAATAACCAATCTCATTGCATCCCTTTCTATGTGTAATTTACTTTTGTTCTTACTCAAACCCTTTTCTATGCATTAGAATGTTGGACAAATTCAGTTAGGAACGATGGTTGAAGCATAGGGCACAATTGTACACCATCCTCTCTCGCTTTCCAATCCTCTGATACATTACTACCCTTTTTCCATCTATCTAATGTGAAGGGGTTTCTAATTTAATAAAATAATGGGTTAATTATTCTTTAAAGCATTTCTTTGAAAACACGGGTCATTATAAGTCAATTTCTTTAAATATTATCTTTAAACAAGGAAATTTGATAATCCTTTAATAACTAAACAATTATGCCAAATATTTGATTTCTAAACAATGTTGACTATATTCTAGAAATATTGGAAGTAAACATACTTCAAACATATGGCATCCAAGCCAAATCCATTCGTAACAACTACTTCCTTAAAGTCCTTCAAACTCTTTAAAAACTATTCAAAATAAAGGAAAACAAGTTTGTAAATTTATTTTTTTCGAAGAACAAAACAGTTCAAACATAAGAGTAAATAGGGACTTACAGACATTGTTACGAAATAAATAGCTTCGGGCCTTTGTGGGTTTGAAGTAGAATACTTAGCTTTGCACAACTATGGGGTTCGAAACAGAACATTTAGGGGTACTTCGTATTTGCAAAGTAAGGTCTTCGAGCCTGAAGAATAAGCTTTTGAAACACTTGAATAATTTCTTTCAGAAACCAACTCGAAGCAATTATTTCGAAGCCAATCGCTTCGAAGCGGAGTTAACAATAAAGGAGTTGGATACCTTCAAAACCATTTAAAATGAGGATCCACGCTTATGAAGAGAGGAAAGCTCTACAAATCAAAAACAGATGGTTTCGAAGCGCTCCTTTTTTGCTTGACTTTGAAGCACTCCATGCTAGGTTTCCTTAGCATATTGAGCTTCTCCACAAGTCTATGTGACTTCTTTGGAAATCAAAGTATAAAATGAAACTATTGCTTCGAAGTGGTAGTAAATAACCTAAAATTGTAAAATTTCTAATTAAAGAAATGTTTTTGACTAACCCCTTTTTATTGGGAAAATTGTTACTGGCTTGTAAAACTATCTTTTCAGTCTTGTGCCAAAAATACGAAAATTCAAAATACAAATATAAAATTCAAAACACTAATATATATATATATAGCAACCCCTCTTTCGAAACCAAATATTTAATTAAACTTAATTAAATCCTTAAGCTTCATTTGCTTATAAAATTTATATGGAATCATAAATCTATAGGAAAAATCCTAAAAAAAATCTCTTTATATATACACATATTTCAACATATTTAATTTTTAAAGCAAAAAATAATTATTTAAGCGTTTAAATAATTGAAACTTAATTAAATGAATTTCTTGATCTAGAAAATTCATAAAATATTCATACTAATTTAAAATATTCTAAAATATAAAATACATATCTAAAATAATATTCCTTACCTTATTCTAATATCCTAAAGCATTTGGGTGTCATATGATAGGATTTCTATACAATTCCTATATGAAAAATTCATGAAAATGCACTTATCATCAACAAGCGTATATGTATGGACATATATCATCTAAATATTGCATAACAACACATAATAACAAGCAAAAATTTGGATCTAACCATAAATACCAAATCAATAAGCAAATAAAAGAGTGAATATCATTATCACCTTGAATGGTTAAAGTGAAAACTTGAGATTTGAGTGTTGATTGATCTTAAGTTGGATTCCCATTTCCTAGCTTATATTTTCGTTCTCTTCTTAGAGTAATGGTCGACCTCAAGGTGTAAGTTTTAGTTTTATAAATGAAGTGTGAAGTTTAAGGTGAGAGGTCATAATTTTTATGTGTATAGGAAATGCTATATTCCTATTTTGCCCCTCTTATATTCCTCCTTCTATTTAATCAATTCTAATTGATCTTGTGACGACCGCCCTATACCTCCTGCACAAACCAAGGACGAAGTGCGTTGTATGATGTGCCAGGCCGATATGGGACAATCATCGGAGAAGAATACACAAGTGGAACCTGTCGTATGACTTACAGCGCAAGAATAAAATATAATAGAGCATATGCAACAGGCAATAGTAATGAAGCACAATTGAGCAGAATCTTAAACTTTCATATCATCATGAAATATCCATACATCAAGCTGAATTACATCAACAAAATATGTACAATCAGCTTCATTACAAAGTCACTCAGAGCATCATATAAACCATAACAGCAGAAACAACTAATAGTAAATAGTAGGAAATAATACGTCATCTTCCTGTTCGTCGTCGCTCTACAGCATCGCCCTCATCAAGATATACTACCTGCTACCTAGTATGCCCATCCAAAACCGGATGAACAACCCAAGGTAATAAGAGGGAGACATAAAGCCATGAGTCAAACTATAGTCTTAACGAGCGATAAACAACTATCTAACATCATCAATAAAGTATATGAGAAATAGGTAGATCAATTATCTAATCTACCAATACATCAACAGAGAAGAACCCCAACTTATCTCCTCCACATCCGACAGTGATAGCCTGCCCAACAAGACAGAAAGAAACAAATATTACATCCATAACAATCAGTTACCAATCGTAGACCATCCTAATCAAGTTCGACAACCCCCAAGCACAAGCCCCGAAGGCCTAAACCAACATCATACAAGCACCCAAGAGATATCTTCCTTGACATTGGGCAATCCACACAAGACGATCAAACAGTAGCATCCATGACTCTGGCTATTACCACCTGCCTTGCCTTAAAACCATCGTTAATCGCATGACTAGCCCAACCTGCTATCTGTCAAGGGATAATGGTAACCCCGGTTATGGAAAAACTCCATACACCATCTATGTATCTAGGCCTTTCAATGATACCTAGGGTACTCATCCAGACATCTTCTAGTCTTTGGGGCGTCCCCATTATACCCCGGCTTTAAGTCTGCTAGAGCATCCAACTAACGATAATCCCTCAGCCTTCAATTTCTCTAGTCATCCATCTTGATGACTATCCATGAGCTCAAGTGACTTCTCGAGCAACCATTATCCACGAACTCAACATCTTTAAGTCGTCTCACATCTTCGTTGCATTTCATTGATCAACGGACACTTCAAGATGCTTCTAACATTCCTCCCTGAATTCCTATTGACGCTACGCTCATCATCGAACCAAAATAAAACTTCATTTGATCAACAACCTGATGGATCGTCCCCCGATCCATATGGACCGTCTCGTGATCCATACCCAGGCCAACCGATCCATGCCACACGCAAATCCTTCCTTGACCAATCCATTCCTCCACACAATCCAATCCATAAGAGCGCCTCACTAGATCTACAGCTGATCCATCTATTCACACATAACCCGATCCATCACCCAAAGTATGCGCGATCCATCATATCTGGCTCTTGCCCGATCCAAAGCTCTACGCACCGATCCATCAACTAGAACTGATCCATCCCCTTACGCACGATCCAAGCCTTTGCCAGATCCAACTATATGCGGCGATCCATCCGCTTTGCCCGATCCAGTCACTTTAGCCGATCCATTATTAGAACGACCAATCCATCATCTCTTGCATCACAAGCCACGATCCATGCGAGCAACCGATCCAGTACGTGCGATTCACTTGTACATGATCCATGTAATCATCTCGATCCATCCATTTCTTGCACATTACTCCAGACGCTTTATCATTTTCGAACGATCCATCCCCAGATCCAGCGATCCATCAACAAACGACGATCATCAATGCACGCAACTCATCCAAATCACCCAGGTTCAATCAAACCTCAATAGAATAACAAATCTATCATCAACAATCATTAACACATCGAATAATCACCATTCAATCATATGAACTTCACTAAATCATGATATAACCATAAACAAATTAATAAATGGATCTAAACTCGCATAAACGTAGAATTGTCATATGAATTTACCTTTATATTCTTGCTAGATTAGATCCTATGTTGATTCGAATGAAACTAAACTTGCCTTGATTAGATCTAGGTGAAAACGAATTGAAATGATGAAAATAAGATCAAACAAACCCATATATTATTGAATCCGTGTGAGATACTAATCACTCACCAAATCCACAAAGTAGCTTGAAATCGATGAATCTCTAATCCGTAAGCGAAGAATGGCATTCAAATCAACTAATTTGATGTGATCTACTCTTTCCTGATGTTGATCTTCAATCTTCTAGTGTAGATCCGAGAATTTACTGGAGTTGATATGTATATGATTGAGCAAGGAGAATCTCAAGCCCAACAAAATAAGAAATGAAGAAACTAAACCATTCTCTTTGCCTCTACCCCTCTATTTATAGCCAACATCCCTTAGTATTAATGGGCCTCATTAATCAGCCCACTAATGACTAACTAGTATGTTTAGAAATTGTGTAACATTAAAACAACGATTCCTCCTAAACTGCTCAATCAAATCTTTAATGTGACCACTCCATGGAATTTGAAACATTATTTCCTTTCCAATGAAATCAATCCCAGCACCTGAGTCGATCCCAGTCAAAAGTTATTCCATGTACAAAACTGACAAGGGCAAAATGGTCACAAATAAAATTGATAAAAATGATGGACATGTCCCACATCCCCATAAACGACATATCAAAATATGAGAATGATCCAACCCTCAGGGAATTAAATAAAATATTTTATGGTCCTTTGATACGTTAAATGCGGGTCGTTGCATTTCCCCTCTTTTTGGAATTTCTCCCCCGAAATCCCAAGCAAACACAAGCAACCATAAACAATTCTGCATGCCTATCATCCACGAGAGCCAATCTATCATCCAAACTAGCATTCATCAAGCCATGCATCCATAGCCTCATCCTAGCACGCAGAATTCTAATAACAGAAAAAGTTACAATTGTGTAAGGTGCATGACATTAATGGATCATACTAACGAAGAGTTCTGGATGGACCATCTTTATACTCTCTTCTGTTTCCCACATACAATCATCATCATCCTCACTCCATTGCACCTTGACTTGCTTAATCGTCTTCCTCCTAAGTTGTTTCATGTCATTCCCCACAGCACAAAGTGGCTTACGAGGTCTCGAAACTATGGACTCGACTACTAAGTCTTCATACTGATCCGGAGATACCTCTATATTCGAATCGTGCACACACTTCTATAGAAAAGACACATGAAAAACAATGTGCATGTCCGACATCTTCTCATGTAAATCCAATCTATACGCGAGCTTTCCTATCCGCTCGATTATCGGACATGATCCCACAAACCTTGGAGCTAACTTTCCTTTACTTCTGAATCAAACAACATATATTTACGGTGAAATCTTCACGAAAACCATATCACCAACGTTGAACTCCAAATCCTTTCGACGTTTATCGGCATAGCTTTTCTGACGATCTTGGGCCGCTTTTATTTGCTGTCAAACGATTTCAATACAATCTGAGGTCTCTTTTATCATCTCTGGCCCAAGCATCAACTTATCCCCAGTCTCTAACCAACATGCTGAAAATTTACATGGTCCCCTATACAACGCCTCGTACGGTGCCATCCCAATGCTCAACTAGTAGTTGTTGTTATATGCGAACTCAACTAAATGTAGATGGTCTTCCCACGATCCCCCGAAGTCCAATACACAAATTCTAAGGAGATCTTCCAAATCTCGATTAAGTCACTTGGTTTGACCATTAGTCTGGAGATGATAAGCCGTACTCAAAAATAACTTGGTTCCCAAAGTCTCTTGCAAAATCTTCAAAAATCCACTCTTGAACAATGGATCTCGATCACTCACTATGCTCTTCAGGATACCATGGAATCGAACTATCCATTTTATATATAGATCAGCCAACTTCAATGTTGTCCTAGTCGATCTAACAGGAACAAACCTTGCGCACTTGGTCAAGCGATCTACTATGACCAGAATTCCTTCATTTTCTGCCTTGGTTCTAGGAAGTTCATCGATAAAATCCATCAATACTTTCTCCCACTTCCACGCAGGAACTTCCAATGGTTGAACCAATCCACTCGGCATCTTCTGTTCAACTTTCACCAACTGGCAGTTCATACACTTACAAACGAAATTTTCAACTTCTCTCTTCATACCTTCCCAGTAGTAAGCTCGCTTCATGTACTGATACATCTTATTACCACCAGGATGAATCGTCAACTTGGAGTGATGACATTCCCTCAGAACCTCATCCCTCAATCCATCAATATCCGGAACAACCAGCTGTCCTTTCTTTTGAAGCCAACACTAGTACAAAATGCACTTGTTGCTTCGCCTCATTTGCTTCGGTTGTGCTCACAACCGAAGCACATAGTATCATTTGCATTACTTATGTTAACAACCGAAGCAAATGAAAAGAAGCAAATAGTAGTATTTGCTTCAGTTTTTCTCACAACCGAAGCAAATTGTATCATTTGCTAATGTTGTTTCAACACCTAGAGCAAATGCATAGAAGCAAATAGTGTTATTTGCTTTTGTCCGTTTCGCAACTGAAGCAAATATTACCATTTGCTTTGGTTGCATTGACAACAGAAGCAAATACACTAAAGCAAATAACGTTATTTGCATCACTTCATTAAGAACCGAAGCAAATGCACCAAAGCAAATTGTGTTATAATAGTAATCAATAATTATTTTTCACATTTAATATTCTTTTACAGTTACTATTAATAGTAGAATTTAGCACTTATGAAGTGATATTTAGTAAATATTAATTTATAATGTATATTAAAAAAATTAATAAGAAGTAAATAATTGAGAATTACTATTGAATAACGATAATTAATAATAAATTAAGAATAATCAATAATTAAATAAATAATACTTAGATAACCAAAATTAAATATTAAAATATAATAATATATGCTATTAATAATAACAATGGATGATTAATTTGAAATATGAAGTAATTCCTTTAATTAATTACTAATAATAAATATTAATTGATTACAAATCAACAAATAAATAATAAATATTTTATTATTTATTATTATTCAAAAATAGTATTCACTTTTAAATAATAATAAGTATAACCAATAAAAAAATAAATGTAAATAATAATGAATTAAATAATGATAATCAAAAGTCAAAATTAATAATACTAAATAATAGTAAAAATTAATTATTAAAACTTAATATACGTAGTAATTGCCATTGGTAACTAGTATTCAATAATAATTAAGAAGTAATAAGCAATAAGTAATAATTAATAAATGAGACGTAATATTGAATAAACACTTTTAAGAAATAATTAATAAGTAAGATTAATATAAAATATTTAACGATTAACAATAACTATTAAGTAATTAATTAAAAATATTAAATTATGATTAGTTGTTAATCATTAATAATAAAGATTGATCATTTAATAATTAACAGTTAATTATAATTAAGATATTTATGTTTTTCATAATACATGTATATTAATAAATAATTTATAATTAATAGCCATTGTCTATAATCAATAATTGTTTTATATATATAATAATATATTATTACTAATTATCAACATTTAGTATATTATTATTAATATTTGTGAATTATGTTTACTAGTTAATGAATAAAATCGTAGTTACATGGAAATATCTCTTTTTTTTTTGAGCATAATGAGTAGCACGAAGCTTCAGCAATTTTAGAAATGGGGACGCAGTTATTAGCGTTGCCGCTCCACTTTCTTCCAATTTTCTTCTCTTTCGCTCATCTCCTCTTCATCACTTTCATCTCACTTAACCTAGCTTTTCGCATGCCTATCATTAGCTGGAAGCTATCCACGCAATTTGCTCGATTTTTCTCCGATCTACATCACATCTCATCAATTTGACCCTCCACCTTTGGCTATCGTGAATATAGTAATTTATACATTCTAATTTAAATATAGTATTTTCTACTTAATATTTAACAATTACTACTAATAACTATAAATATATACTACAGTTAACATTTAAAAATAAACTACGATTAAGATGTAACATGTAATAATTAATAAATAGTTATTAGTAAATTAGAAGTAACGCTAAGCATCTTTTAACTAGCTATTTTTTTATAATCAATAATACCACATTGAAAATATAGTTTTCCACAAGTTTTTGTTTACAACATTTCTGGTAAAATTATGTAAGACACTTTAACCACTTTTTTCTTAAATTTTTATAAACTTTGACTTATAATAAGTTTTCAAGTTGACTTATAATTGCTCAACAAATATTTTTGTTGAGAAGTTCTAACAATATATTTAATAATTAACAATTAGTAATTGAAAATTAAGAAATAATATTTTTGATATTAAATATTTAATGCTAAATGATTAATAATCATAACAAATAATAGGAAGTATTATTTAATATTTAAAAATTGATTGGCATTAACTGGGCTAAAAAACAGTCAATGCGAAAGCTACATCGAAATAAGGGTTCAGACCAATGTGGTCGGGGGTATTAAAAGTGATACTAAGTGGGGTATTGAGCATTGTGTGTAGTGAACGACTATGAACATGATATTTAAGCATGGTATTTAACACGATATTAATTTTATGATGCTTAGTTTAATTGGTTATAGTTAATTAATTATAGATGAGATGCAGAGGCATTGTCCCCGTTATCGGCGATCGATGTAAATGAAACCATATAGATTATCGCCAATAACACCAAAATGTCGAGTTCATCGTAAATAATAACAACTCATCAGATCAAACTTCGAAACTAAAAAAATAACAATAAGTAAATAAATAAAAATAGGAATATCACTCATGCTTTCTAGACATAAATGATCAGCTATAATCCCATTCCCTACGCTGTTGTCAGTTTTCATTTTCCCTCCACGCTCTCGGTCCTCCACTCATTTCACCTCTCTTGACCTTGTTATATAATATCTTTTTCTTACAACCTAGTCTCGTTCCCAAGAGCTTTTTGTTTTCCAGTTTTAATTTCCTTCTTTTTCAAAGATTTTCATCTTCTTCCAGCATACGGTTTGATCATCAATCCACTTCGGAATAAAAAAAGCTCATCGAAAATAAATCTCCCAATCAGTTCTTATCTTTTTTATTTCTCAAATTATTAGTCAGTTGGAGAAATCCTCTGGGGCGATTAAAAAAGGGATTTTTGAATTCGATTTGAATACCCAAATCCCCTTGCAATCGTGTTATCTTCTTCATATTCTATCTCTGTCAACAATTATCTAATTTAGTACTTCGATTGCAGCGTTTCTTTGATCTCATCCAATTATTCTGATGAATAGATCTATTTAGGAGGAAATTCGAGAAGTCGGAAGCAGGATCCTGTAATTCTAAGAAAAATTGACGATATTTGCGATGATGTTTGTGGTTCGATAATATCCCTAAATTTCTATAAATCTTGTATATTTAATCCAATTACTATCAAATTATATAATTGTTCTGAAACGTCTTCCCTTATACTTTTAAAACTATTTTCCACTCATTGTATTAGCATGGTTTATTTTTTTCCAGGCGACAAAAGCAGCTTGAGGCTTATCAAGACTTATTCGCTTTTAAAGATGTACTCTTTACAACCTTGAAGTGTTTGGGTGTTCTTGGAAACTGGATTGTGCATCTTTACTGGTGAGTGTTGTCATGGTACCGGACATTTCCTGTGTAAAGTAATACACATCACACTGTGCCTAAGGAGAAGGATAAAGATAGTCTAGTGTTACTTTTATTACATTCTATCCCTTTGTTTAGTTGTTAAGTCGTATCCGGTAAGAATCATATCAGATTTACGATAATGATTATCTGAATATGATTAACAATAGCACAACTGCATTTTGGCTACATGATATAGTATCATTTTGGATAAGATTTTTTCTGGTTATCTTAGATCATTGCAAATATGATCATTCCACTTATAGTTGGATATATTATGAATTATGTGATCACAAAATGTTTATAATTGTTGATTTGGTGAGTAGTAGCAAATTATTCCTTGTATAATAGTTTAATTTACTCAAAACCCGAGTTTGATATTATTAGTCCATGTTAGTTATGATCATAATACGTTTTGCATGTTGTACTAAATGAAACAATGACAAGCGCAAGAAGATATGATAGCTTGACTGATAGTTTACTGCTTACACCAATACAAGAAAATAAGAATAGTTTAAGCCTTTGCAACATTTTTTGCTGCACAGCAACCCCATGTACGTGTTCTTAAAATATTTAAGTAACTACTTTCAACTCAAGAAGATGTTCAGAAGGAAAAAATAGAATTTTATATTGTTGATTAGTCTGCTTCTCGACTTCAAGTTTTTTTTTTCTGTATGTACAAATTTTCTGGGTGGGGCAGTTTGCAACTCTATGATCCTTATGCCATTAGCATCTTTGGCTTGATTCGATTTTGAATGGATGAATAAATGTGGATGCTTCATTACTGGCTAGTTATTATATTCTTTGTTTGACAGAAAGCAACCGTGGTCCAAATGTAATAAAAAAAATGAAGAGAAGTAATTTGAATGCCAAATGAATTCTGGATCACTGTTTTCCCACTTACTTGCAAGTTAGACATTTAGGCAAAATTTGCTTTTTCTTTGTACGGATTTTTTTTCTCGTTACCCTTTAGATGTTTCTTAGTCATGGCAATGGGTTTAATTCTATAATGTGTGCTTGTGTCTACGCATTGGAATCAGCAATAATGATGAAAAGAAGTGCATGGAGTCAAACCTGGCTAGAGGTGAAAGAGGTGGTAGTTACTTATCAGCCATTCATGTTTTAATATATTCCTTTCTTGAATTTTTTGGATTGTTGTTGAAATCTTTTCATCATTGTTTCGGAGGAATCATCATGCAGTAGAGTTTCATGTAGCTGCATCAATTTTGGGTGGCTTTGGAGTATATGTAAAAATATTTGCAACGGTTTCTTTGGTAGCATTCGTCGATTTCTTATCATCGCTAGGGGCTATGAATATCCATTGTTAGAATTGTTCAGCATTTATATAAGATGTATTTCATGGATATGCACCACTTATCCTTTATGATGTTTATGTAAGTAGTATATTGATGATTTTGCAAAAAATATTGGGAAAAGAATAGCTAGCACAACAGTTGGAAGCTCTTGATTATGATGATTGAATTAAGATGGGTTTATTAACACCATTAATGAAATATATTGGTTTCTATTATGTTTTCTTCAAATGTATGGATTATTCACATTGCAAAAGAATTATATTTCTTTTTAATTGTCCAATTTATATTTCTTATCTAGGTTTATTATATAATTGCACATCATGATTATTTATTTTGATATTTGTTTATATTACTGTATATTGAAGAATTTGTAAAAAGGTACTTCTGCATTATAGGGTATTTTTGCTTCGGTTGTAGCCATAGCAGAAGCAATAAGTAGGTTCACTTTTTTAGTTAATGTGTTTTCTTCTTGCTTCGGTTGTTGGCATAACGGAAGCGAAAAAGTGTTTTTTGCTTCAATCAAACAACTGAAGGAACAAATTTTGTCCTGTTGCGTCGTCTGTAGTTGCTTCGGTTGTTTAACCAAAGCAACACGGGGTAAACACCTAAAGCAACAAACCTGTTTTGTACTAGTGTAACCATTTCGATCGACTTCGAATTCTTTATCCTCTGGTTCAAACTTCTGAATGATCTCGACAATATTTCAATATGCTTTTGGCTTTCGCTGACCCTGTTGATTAGAGTAGGTATTATTGATAAGCTTGCCAACATTTCAGGATCCGACTCACAACTAGGCCTGAAATCAAATCCTGCCAAGTACTTTAGGCGTTTCCATTCCGAAAACATCGCTCCCAAACTTGCATGTCTTCGACTTAATGCATCTGCCACTGCATTATCTTTACCAAAGGTGTAGGCGATACCAAAATCGTACTATGCCAGAAACTCTAACCATCTTTGCTGCCGAAGATTCGAATCCTTCTAGAAGAAAGATACTTCAACGACTTGTGATCTGTAAACAACTCGAATCAAACTCCCAACAGGTAATGCCTCCACATCTTCAGAGCAAACACTATCGCTGACAACTCCAAATCATGAGTTGAATAATTCCTTTCGTGCGGCTTTAGCTGTCGATTCGCATATGCCATAACTCTATCCTTTTTCATCAGCACTGCTCCAAGTCCAGTACCACATGCATCGTGTATGCCACCTTCTCTTCATTCCCACTTAGAATTGTCAAAATCGGAGCACTTGTCAGTCTCTCTTTCAGGATTCCAAAAGCGTGCTAACACTTCACATCCCATGTGAACACTTGATTCTTCTTTGTCAAACCTGTTAATGGTGCAGCTATCTTGGAGAAATCCTTGATAAAACGACGATAATATTCCGCCAACCCAAGGAAACTTCTTACATCCGTCGCATTCTTAGGTTTATCTCAGTCCTGGATTGCTGCCACCTTAGCTGGATCCACTGCTATTCCATTCCAGAAACAACATGACCTAATAACCTCAGTTTGTTCTTGCAGAAGTGACACTTTGAAAACTTAGCTCTCAACTGATGCTTTCGCAAGATTTCCAAAACAACTTTCAAGTCCGTCTTATGCTCTTCCTCGTTCCGGGTGTAAACCAGAATATCATCCACAAACACAAGCACGAACTTGTTCAACTGATCTCTGAAAACTCTATTCATAAGATCTACAAAATACGCTGGTGCATTGGTCAATCCAAACAACATCACCATTCATTCAAACAAATCGAATGGTGTCTTAAAAGTAGTCGACACACTATCCTTTGCCACTCTCGACTAGTGAAATCCCGTCGCCAAATCCATTTTGGAAAACACACTGGCCTCGTGAATCTAATCGAACAAATATCTATCCTCGGCAATGGATACTTGTTCTTCTTGGGCACCTTGTTCGTCTCATGATAATCAACACAAAATCTCAAAGATCCATCAGCCTTGGTTGCAAACACAACTTCCATTTGGACACGCTTCGTTGAATGATTCTTTTCCCAAAAGGTCACATACTTCCGCCTCTGATTCTCATTGTTCCTTAGGTTCCATCCTCCTAAGAGGCATGACGATAGGTCTAGCACGTCTGACCAAATCGATCCTGAACACAATCTTGCGATGCGATAGCAACCCTTTGACCTCTTCAAAGACGTTATCAAGCTCAACAGCAATCGACACAGATGACAAGTCTTCCCATGGAATCAAAAGCGAATATAAAAAGCTTATGAAGACCCCATCTTATTGCTTAAATCGAATCACAACCATTCGCCCTTTCACATTCCCGACTGTCACCTCGTGGTTCTTGTAGTCCACTTTAGTTGCATACCTCATGAGCCAGTCCATACCCAAGATGATCCCAAATGCAGAGAAGTTCGAAACAAAGCAATCACACACAAAGGAGTAACCATGACTCGAGAACACTAGGCCATGACAAAGCATACACAAACCGAACGAACCCCCAACTGGATTAGTCACAACCAATGGTCAATCACAAATCTCGGGTTCAAACCCGAGCGACACCCAAGCTCATTGCAAATGAAAGAATGTGATGCTCCAGTATCGAACAACACTCAAACTAAAACCCCTCAGATAGAAAGAGTACCTTGAGCAACAACACTCTTCCCTTCCTCCTCTGCCATAGGAGCTCTCGAAGAATATGGCACAACCTCCAAAGCATACGAATTCACAATCTGCTTACCCTTAGCCAGTTCTGGACATTCCTTCATGTCATGCCCAGATTTTCCACAGATGTAGCACTTCCTTTCAGCATTCGGATTCCTGCAATCCCTAGAAAAATGGCCCTTCTGCTGGCAGTTGAAGCATATCACCTCGCTTTTCTGCTTCTTCTAACCATTTTTTCCTTTCTGTTGTTGCTACTTCCTTCTTTTGTTATTACCACCCTGTTGTGGTTTCAATTCCTCTTTAGCTGCAATAACACTCTCTTCCTTGGGAAACAAACTCTCGTGCCTAAACTCTTTTCTCGACAATCTTCTCATAAGTGTCATCTAGATGATCAACCTATTAATTCCCAATATATTTATCCAAGCCCATGACGAACTTATCGTTCTTCTGGTAACGAGTTTCAATATACGAACGATCATATTTGGATAAAGCTTCAAAGTCAGAAACATACTCCAACACTGGTCGAACATTCTGCTTTAGATCAACAAACTTCTTGAATAGAATACACTTCTGAACAGTAGAAATGAACTTCGTCTCGAACTTGACTTGGAACTGATCCCACGTGATCTCATCTTCGGGAGTCTCTAGAGTGATAGAGTTCCACCAATCCATCACTCTACACTGTAGTTGTCTCGATGCAAGCTTTCTCTTAGTAGCATCATCAATGCCCAAGTCTCCAAATATCCGAATGCAAGTATCAAGCAACCCTTGAATATCTACAGTCGGTTATGTCCCTTTGAACGGCTTCCCTCGTAGAGTAGTGAAGTCCTTGCACAGCTTCGTGAAGTCAACTACCCTAGGCACCTACACCTGAAACCCAATATCTACCGCGACTGTCACTGGAGCGGGTACCCTCCTCTTGAGTGCTACCACCATGGCCTCGAACAAAGCTGGTTAACCTGGTATACCGCCATCTCCCCCTCTAGGAACAGGCTCTTCCCTAGCAGTATGTCTCGACGTTCGACGACTCATTCTAAATCTAAAAATAGAATGATTAATCCATACTGGAGAAAAATGAAATGGAGTTCAAGCGCTGCTATACTATACACCATAATATAGTATACATCCATTATCAAAGTACAAATACGTCTCTCATACATCTTTACGTCCACGAACTTTGGATAAAATCGCTTAGCCAAAGCTTTGATACCAAATGTGACGACCGCCCCATACCTCCTGTACAAACCAAGGACGAAGTGCATCGTATGACGTGCCAGGCCGATACGGGACGATCATCAAAGAAGAGGACACAAAAAGAACCTGTCATATAAGTCACAACACAAGGATAAAATATAATAGAATATATGCAACAGACAATAGTAGTGAAGCACAATTGAGCAGAATCTTAAACTTTCATATCATCATGAAATATCCATACATCAAACTGAAATACATCAACAAAATCAGTACAATCGGTGTCACTACAAAGTCACTCAGAGCATCATATCAACCATAATAGCGGAAACAACTAATGGTACATAGTAGGAAATAATACATCAGCCTCCTGCTCGTCGTCGCTTTACAGCATCGTCCTATCAAGAACTACTACTACCTGCTACCTAGTCTGCCCATCCAAAACCGGATGAACAGCCAAATGTAATAAGAGGGAGACAAAAAACCTTGAGTCATACAACAGTCTTAATGAGCGATAAACAACTATCTAACATCATAAATAAAGTATATGAGAAATAGGTAGATTAATCATCTAATCTACCAACACATTAATAGAGAAGAACCTCAACCCGTCTTATCCACATTCTACAATGATAGCCTTCCCAACAAGATAAAAAAAACAGTACATCAATAGAAATTAGTTATCAAGCGTAGACCATTCTAATCGAGTTCGAAATCCCCAAGCACAAGCCTCGAAGGCCTAAACAAACATCAGACAAGCACCAAAGAAATATCTCTCTTAACGTTGGACAATCCATACAAGACGATCAAACAATAGCATCCATGACTCTGGCTATCACTGCATGTCTTTCCTTGAAACCATCGTTAATCGTATGACTGGCCCAGCTTGCCATCCGTCAAGGGCTAATGGTAACCCTGGTTCTATCAAAACTCCATATGCCATCTACGTATCTAGACCTTTCAACGATACCCAGGGTACTCGACCAGACATCTTCTAGTCTTTTGGGCGACCTCATTATACCCCTGCTTTAAGTCCGCTAGAACCTCCGGCTGACGATAATCCCCCAGCCTTCAATATCTATAGCCATCCATCTTGATGACTATCCATGAAATCAAGCGACTTCTCCAGTAACCATTATCCACGACCTCAACATCTTTGGGTCGTCTCAAATCTTCGTTGCATTTCATCGATCAACGAACACTTCACGACGCTTTGAACATTCCACCTTGAATTCCTGTCGAAGCTACGCTCATCATCGAACCAAAATAAAACTTTATTTGGTAAACACCTTGATGGATCGTCCACCGATCCATATGGATCGTCCCCGATCCATACCCAGGCCGACCGATCCATGCCACACGCAAATTTTTCCTTGAACGATCCATTCCTCCATGCGATCTGATCCATAAGCGTGCCTTACTGGATCTATAGCCAATCCATCAATTCGCACATAGCCCAGTCCATCACCCAAAGTATGCGCGATCAATCATATCTGGCTCTTTCCCGAACAAAAGATTTGCTCTCCGATCCATCAATTAGAACCAATCTATCCCCTTACGCATGATCCAAGCCTTTGTCAGATCTAATTGTATGCAGCGATCCATCCACTTAGCCCGATACAGTCACTTTGGCCGATCCATTATTAGAACGACCAATCCATCATCTCTTGCGTCACATGCCACGATCCATGCAAGCAACCGATCCAGTACGTGCGATCCACTTGTACATGATCTATGTGATCAGCCCGATTCTTCCATTTCTTGCACAATGCTCCAGACGCTCCATCATTTTCGAATGATCCATCCCCAAATCCAGTGATCCATTAACAAACAACGATCATCAATGCACGCAACTCGTCCAAATCTCCCAATTTCAATTAAACCATCGTTAACATAACAAATCTATCATCAACAATTATTAACACATCGAATAATCACCATTAAATTATATGAACTTCACCAAATCATGATATAACAATAAGCAAATCAATAAATGGATCTAAATTGGCATAAACATACAATTATCATATGAACTTACCTTTATATTTTTGCTAGATTAGATCCTATGGTGATTCAAATGAAAGTAACTTACCTTGACTAGATCTAGGTAAAAACGACGTGAAATGATGAAAACAAGATCAAAGAAACCCATATACTCGATTGAGTCCGTGTGAGAGATGCTTATCACTCACCAAATCCACAAAATAGCTTGAAATCGATGAATCTCCAATCCAGAGGTGAAGAACATCGAAGAACGACATTCAAATCAACTAACTTATTGCCATCTACTCTTCCCTGATGTTGATCTTCAATCTTCTAGTGTAGATCTAAGAATTTAATGGAGTGGAGGTGTATATGATTGAGCAGGGAGAATCTCAAGCCTAACCAATAAGAAATGAAGAAACTAAACCATTCTCTTTGCCTCTACCCCTCTATTTATAACCAATGTTAACTACGTTATAAACACGGTTCACAACAGAAGGCGTCGACTGTATAACAAAAAGCTCATTCAGGCATTGTGTCGAGCATATCAAACGCAAACAATCAGGTTACGTATATTGGACCATTCACCCATACTGCTCATTCATTCATGATGGTCGGTAACCGCCTAAGTTGATCGGTCGATCATTAAGAGAAGCATGCTTGAGCACCCAGGCGTCCTGCGCCAGGGGTCCTGCGTTAGGGGTCCAACGCCAGGGGTCGAGCACCCAGAGGTCCTGCACCAGAGGTCGAGCACCTAGGTGTCCTGCGCCATGGGTCCTGTGCCAAGGGTCGAGCACCCAGGGGTCCTGCGCCAGGGTTCGAGCACCTAAAGGTCCTGCGCCAGGGGTCGAGCACCTAGGGGTCCTGCGCCAAGGGTCCTGCGCCAGTTGTGTACAGCTGGCTCCAGCTGTCTAGTGGCAGTTTCGTTAATACACCGACGTGCGACCCAAAACCTGAACACCATAATTACAGAATTGCACCTGGTCCGAACTTTTCCTATAAATACCCCCTTTCACAACCATTCATGGGACCGATCTAAGCTACCTCGAAGGGCTGTCATTTCGGTTTTCCACCATTTCAAAGCTTCTCAAGCTCCATTAATGGCCTCCTAAGCTCATTCCATCTTCTTCCGACATCAAGTGGATCTCATCTTCTTACAACATCAAGTGGATCTCAGCTTCCTCCAACATCAAGAGGATCTCATCTTCCTCCAACATCAAGTGGATCTCATCTTCCTCCAACATTAAATAGATCTCATCTTCTCCAAACATCATCAATTCTCACTCAAATTCAATCTAAGTGATCTTCAACCACCATTACTCCTCTTTAAATCTCGGATCGAACATCAATTTCATGATGGAATCAAGGAAGATAATCTAATCATGAGATCCAATCCGTCCATTCTCGAATTCAAGAGAGATCTAAAGTGGAAAGAGAGTAAAAAGTGGGAAATCATCATAAAGAGAGTGAACAAACAAAATAAATGAGACGTATGAGATGTTGCACTTTGTAAATTTCTCCATGATAATGAAATCGCCTTCAAAGTGGACGTAGATCTATTTTAGATTGAACCACTATAACAATTGCTTGTGTTTTCTAATTTTTTACCTGCACTTGCATTTATGGCCCCATTTTTTATTGCATACCTTTTGGTGAAGTGTCGATAAGACACCTTTGGTGTTTGACCAATTTTGGTTAAAACATTTAGCGCCCACCGTGAGGTCACATTCACGCTTCCTTCTCTCACACTCTCTCAAGGTTGAAGGCCTTGCATTGAAGTCCTAAACCACCTCCTTCTTTGAAATCATGGTTAAATCTAAGAGAGCTACAAGAAAAACCATTGGAGGAAACGATAATGTCGCTAATGAGACTCCGCCACTTACTAACCATTTGAAGTTGGCGAAAACTTGGTAAGTGGAATCGGTGTGACTAAAAATGAGTTGAATGCCGCTATTGCCAACATGAATCAGCGAATTGATGCTTCTACTAAAGCTATGATGGAGAAACTTGACGTCATCCTTAATGCTTGACCAAATCTAGCCCCTCAAAAGGTCGATGTTCATCTTGATGAAGATGACACTGTCTCCGCCACTTCTCAAACTAATAATTCGATTATTGGCCAAGTTCCGAGATATGTTGTGTCTCGAGAAGAGTTCGACAGTGCTATAGCCAGCCTACATCAAAAAATTGATGCTTCAAACGAGATGTTGCTAGACTAACTCTATGCACTCAAAGTCGCTCAAGCTGAATTTGCAAATTTCTTAACAAACATTATTTTGCAAGGAAACACATATTCCTATATTTTGGGTTCTCACAAAGGGAAGTGTGTTAGCCGTGATAAAGAGGAGGATAAGCTCAAGCAGCCTTTCTTTCAAATTGATTCGGAGGATAGTCAGAAAAACACTCGAGGGCAAAAAGCCCAACGATGAAAAGAACAACAAAGAATACAAGAAAATTTGCCTTTTCAACCCACCCAGAACTGTCGCCTTTGAATGACACCCCTGAAAATATCTATCTTGCAGCAAAGCATTCTGAAGAATATGCGGAACCAAAAATAGTAAGGATAGGCAATAAAGTAGCAATGCGTGGAAGTTTTTGCCTCTATCACAATCAGCCTGGCCATGATACCAATGATTGCAGACATTTAAAAAGCTCAATTGAAATGTTGGTTAGAAGGGACAAGCTACAACAGTATGTTAAGATGCAATAAATTCTCTTCCAACTACCCAGGAGCAAAGCGTACCCACCAATCAACTGGGCTCAGATGGAAAGACTCCAACAACAAATAGTTCTCGCTCAATCGACAAAAGCTGGGAGAAGATGCAAAGTTGGGAGAAGATGCCCAGGAGTACAGTCCAACAGAAGCAAAAACTCCTACGGAATTAAAAGCTCCTATTCATCCAATGATCGCCAGACACTTCTATACCAAAGCTTAGTAAAGGCTAAATGGCATCTACAAATTGTGAACCCTTGACAGAATCTCAATTCCAACAGTCAAGAATAACAACCTATTGTGTTAACATTCTTCATAAAAGCACTACTCAATGTTTATGAAAAATGCTTTCTTTTACAAATATAAGCCTCCCATGGTAAAGGAGTTATTACAATAGAATATCATTTCTACTACTGAAAGCATACCTACCTGTGTAAGTCTCTTGCTTGCAAAATTTGCTTATAATTGATTTTATATTACAGGCTACCCGTCGAGCGCTCATTCCATCAAAATCCGACGAAACTTGGCGACCCCAACAACACTAGTTCAATTGCCAAACGCTGTAGACATCAACAGGCACAAATGCAAAGAAAGAGAAGCACTGCCTTGGAAAGTGAATGGGAAGAGCCGCAAAGATTCAAACAACGAACAAGCGCCATGAGAAACAAACGAGAAGGCTGTGACTTTCATCGAAGGAGCATTTCCCCAAATGAGAGATTCAAAGCCTCAGCTCCTAAATTGAGGTAGCTCGCCAAGTCAAGAGTCCGATAAAGGAACTAATGGTAGCCCCCTGGAACGATATAACGGCTGATCAAATCATTTGCGTAGCATCTGGAATCCCCAGATGTGAAGAATGAAAACCATTTGTGTAGCATCTGGAATCCCTAGATGTGAAGAATGCCTAAATCATCCGCATAGCATCTGAAAATCTCAGATGTGAAGGATGACTAAACCATTTGCATAGCATTTGAAATCACTAGATGTGAAGAATGTAAATATTTGCGTAACATCTAGAATCCCCAGATGTGAAGAATGTAATTCCCAAAGGTCACGGGAATTCGTTGCGCGAAATGAAACGCGAGAGTTCACTATAAGTGAAACGAAGCGTCAGAGTTCATGGCGCGAAGCAATGCAACCCTCTAAGGTCACGGGAATTCGTTGCACGAAACAAAACGCAGGATTTCACTATAAGTGAAACGAAGCATGGGAATTCATGACGTGAAGCGATGCAACCCTCCACGGTCGCGGGAATTCGTTGTGCGAAACGAAGCACAGGAGTTCACTATAAGTGAAATGAAGCGTGGGAGTTCATGGCGCGAAGCGATGCAACCCTCCAAGGTCATTGGAATTCATTGCGTGAAACAAAGCGTGGGGGTTCACTATAAGTGAAACGAAGCATAGGAGCTCGTGGCACGAAGCGATGCAACCCTTCAAGGTCGTTGGAATTTGTTGCGCGAAAAGAAGCACGGGAGTTCACTATAAGTGGAACGAAGTGTGGGAGTTCGTGGCGCGAAGCGATGTAACCCTCCAAGGTCATAGGAATTCGTTATGCGAAACGAAGCATGGGAGTTCGTGGCGCGAAGCGATGTAACCATCCAAGGTCGCTGGAATTCGTTGCGCGAAACGAAGCGCGGGAGTTCAGTATAAGTGAAGCGAAGCGTGGGAGTTCATGGCGCGAAGCGATGAAACCCTCCAAGGTTGTGGGAATTCATTATGTGAAATGAAGCATGGGAGTTCACTATAAGTGAAACGAAGCGTGGGAGTTCATGGTGTGAAGCGATGCAACCATCCAAGGTCGCTGGAATTCGTTGCACGAAACGAAGCGCGGGAGTTCACAATAAGTGAAACGAAGTGTGGGAGTTCGTGGCGCGAAGCGATGTAACCCTCCAAGGTCTCTGGAATTCGTTGTGCGAAACGAAGCACGGGGGTTCAGTATAAGTGAAATGAAACATGGGAGTTCGTGGCGCGAAGCAATGCAACCCTCCAAGGTCGCTGGAATTCGTTGCACGTAACGAAGTGCAGGAGTTCACTATAAGTAAAACGAAGCGTGGGAGTTCATGGCGCGAAGCGATGCAACCCTCTAAGATTGCTGGAATTTGTTGCGCGAAACAGAGCGTAGGAGCTCACTATGCGAGACGATGCGTGGGAATTCGTAGCGCAAAGCGATGCACCTAACCTAAACCTCGTTGGAGTTCGCATTGCGAAACGATGCAACAACCAAAAATCCTTTCCATAGAGAAAGAAAATTCTCCACAAGAGAAATCAATAATGCTTAATGAACTCTATAATGTTAATTCAGTCGACAGGAGAAGACGAGCGTTGGGTTAAAACGGCCTCTCTAAAACACAGGGCATCTCACGGAGTCTCTGATGTTAGAACTGACCGATGAAGCATACAAATTCAACTAATAAGTCCTGTTCTTGAATCATTTGAAATCAACGAGTCAAAGGATCGAAGCTTGTTTTGCCATAACAAACAACAACAAAAAACTACGATTGAAATTCGACGCGCAACAAATTTAAATTCAAAGCGTTCAAGTTCGAAATATAAATTGTAGGTGCTTGGCTACACCAAGATATGAACAATCCAGACTCAAGCTATTCCAATGAAAGAATGCAAGTCAATACAAGGACCCATCGAATTTCAAAGCCTATATTTTATACAAAAACACAAGCTTCGAGGGGGCAAATGTTAACTCCGTTATAAACACGGTTCACAACAGAAGGCGTTGACTGTATAACAGAAAGCTCATTCAGGCATTGTGTTAAACATATCAAATGCAAACAATCAGGTTACATATACTGGACCATTCACCCATATTGCTCGTTCAACCATGATGGTCGGTCACTGCCTGAGATGATCGGTCATTAAGAGAAGCATGATTGAGCTCCCAAGGGTTCTGCGCTAAAGGTCCCGTGCCAAGGGTCGAGCATCCTAGGGTCCTGCGCCGAGGGGTCCTGCGCCAAGGGTCGAGCACCTAGGGGTCCGGAGCCAGGGGTCGAGCACCCAAGGGTCCTGCGCCAGGGGTCCTGCGCCAGTTATGTACAGCTAGCTCCAGCTGTACAGTGTCAGTTTCGTAAATACACCGGCGTGCAACCCAAAACTTAAACACCATAATTACAGAATTGCCACCTGATTCAAACTTTTCCTATAAATACTGTAACACCCCATGTTCGTTAATGTCACCCGCAAAGGGAATGCATTAACTTCCATGAAGCATTATAAGTAAACAGAACATAATATTACAAGACAGATACGTAAAGTAGTACTTGAAAAATTTATAAATTTATTACAGTAGAAACAAACATAAGTTTGGTTACATCCTTCAAAATCACAATACCAAAACCCAAGTACACAAGTATCAGTCTTATACCAAAATCCTTTAGAATGCATAATTTTAAAACCATAATCCCCAACATAAACTGCCATAAGAAGGTAGAGTCAAAGCCAAGTAATACTTCAAGCACTTTAAGCAGAGAGGATATGACTCAAGCTCCTATGTTTCCACCCTGAGCACCTGGGGAGAAACGAAAAGAAAAAGAGGCGAAAACAAATGAGGTCAGACATAAAGTCTGGCGAGTCCAGTAACTTTCAGCATATAAACAGATAGTAGTATCATGACATGTAAATAAAACTGGATGAGAGATTACAGCAACAGGAGTAGCAGGTATGCTTAAGTTAAACAGAAGAAACAGAATGATATAGACCAAGATATGCTTCTTACCTACATCGTACTTCTCTGCACTAATACTTAGTATAACAGGATTAGGTATTACCCTACTGTCTAAACTGAAACAGAAACAGAATAATCTCTACAGAAACGTAATGCTAGTAATGGGCCTTTACCACCCCAACTGAGATAGAAGGTACAAAAACAGAATGCTAATAATGGGCCTTTACCACCCCAACTAATGGGCCTTTACCACCCCAACAGAGACAGAAGGTACAGAAACAGAATGCTAATATGAGCCTTTATCACCCCAAATAATGGGCCTTTACCACCCCAAAAGAAACAGACGGTACACCAACAGAAACAAACAGAACTAGGTGTACCCTAAATTCTACCCCAAGCGATCGGCTCCCTAATACATAAATACCCTGTGCCAGCCCCATAGAAGGGTGTATCGTTCCCTAAAGTGGCAACCTATAGACACAGACCTATTTACAGATGTCACGATGTCTTATATCCTCAGAGCAGACCGGATCCATGCACGCACATGACCCAGTTGGAATGCGCCATCGACACCCCTCGCCATTATCAGAGTGAACCTCTTACAATTACTTCAGTAAGCGTGCCCCGGACCCCTCCTAGTGTTGGGTTATAGTTTTGATACCAGAAAAGGGTTACCGACTAACAGGGGTCCCACACAACAGATGACACAAGTAATTTCCCCTCCTAACCTTGTGTCCTCAGACTAACAGATTTCAGATTAACTTGCTTACAGATTTCAAATGTACAAAGTTCAGATTAACCAGTTCTCATATCAGACATACAGGTTAACAAGTTTTCAGAGTAATGGATCAAATATACAGATTAACAAACTTACAGATTGTTTCACCTAACCTTGTATTGGGCCTACAGATTTACGAAACGGGTTTATTAGGTTCATCCGCCCAGTTGATTTAACCTTATCCACCCAACACATTTTAGGCATCATATTTATTCTAGATTTGCATTAATTAAATATTAATGCACAGACCTCTCACATTAGGTCGGTAGCTTGTGGCCGCTGGATGTGCCGGGCAGTTCCGGGTAGACTTCTGCCGCAAGCCAGACCTAACCTCGTGTCTAAGCTTCTTTTAGTTATGCCTACGACCTCTCACATTAGACTGACAGTTTACGGTTGCTGGTTAAGCCGATTGGGTCCGGGCAGGCTTCTACCGCAAATAGAGTCTAACCTCATGTCTCAGCATTCTTATTTTAGCTAAAGTATTCATTCACAGATTATGCCAATACTAGACTAATTATGCCAATTCAACAAATTAAACTTCTTTACAAGTTGCAGCAGATTATTCAAAGTTCTATTAACTTGTTTGCTCAATTTTAGATCGAGCCTACAGATTTACATACCCCAAATTTACCGTATTCAGTTTCAACAGTTTAAGCAGATTAGGCAATTTAACAGATTTAATCATAAAATTAAGCCTGATTTTACATGCCTAAATTATGATCATAATTCATAATATAACATATGCCCCAAATTTTAGTTAAATTTACAGAATATTCTCCAAAAATCCCAAATCATGATATACAATATGAATTATGCCAAATTATAGCCTTTGATTTCAGCGTATGCCAAATATCCAAAAATCCCCAATATAGATCTTTACGCCTAAGTCATATACACAATAATTCTCCTTCTTCCAAATCACAGACTATTATATATAGTATACCTAGATCTAGATCTTAAATTACAACATATGTTCTTTTCTCAAAATCAGTCACAAATCAGTCATGTCTAATTATGCATCATTCACTATTTTCCCCAAATTTAGCGTTTGTGCGTAAATCTCTTATGAGATTTGGCCCAGGCTCGTGGTAGCCTGGCTATAGAACAGAAGGAAGGAAGAGATACATAATAGTTACTATAATATTAATAAGATAGATCTACAAAGAAAAACAGATCTGATAAACAAGAGTAGGCATAATCCCAAATTCAGATTTATAGCCATGTCAAGCTCATAATTAAATTTCATATCTGAAAATAACTGTACTCACCTTGGTTGGATTCTAAAAGAAAAAAGGGTTGTAGTTGTTCTCTTTTAATTCTATTCAGATTGGAAGAAGAAGGAGCACTAGTTCTAGCTTAGGTTTCAGTAGAGTAGCACGCCATTGATTTATTTTAATATGAATTAGGTCAGAGTATAGGCGTAATGAAGTTGTGTAGAGAAAACTGTAGCCTTAAGGGTGTTTATATAGCATAGGGATCAATGAATCTGGTCAGAGCGGGCGTCCAAATGCAGAAAAACGAACCTGTCCACGAATCTGGAAATATGGGGGAGGTCGACCCCCTGGTCAACCTAGGTCCTGGGCGGGAAATTTCCCGCTAAGCCCGAGTATGTGTCTTGAATTTCGAACTTTTAAATTTTGAATTCGGGCTGGTTTTTATTTTAAATTCCTGGAACTTCTAAGTGCCATAACATCTTCATACGAAGTCCGATTTACGCAAACTCGGACTCCATCTCAAGCAGAATTCCAAGACGAACGCAATGGCGCAACCCGTTTCCCTTGATTCTTCTTTTAAAAATTAAGTATACTTTGTTTTGTTACTTTATGTTCACAGAAAATACGGGCAGTTACATTCTCCCTTCCTTAAAGGATTTCGTCCCCGAAATTTTCAAGTTAAGAAGAATGTGTCCTACCATCCAATCACTCATCTACTCAACCATCATCCATAAGCATCCATTGTCCTTAGAAAACTTCTAATATTGTATGAACATATGCAAAAGTGTGTGTATATGTCTCTTATCTAATGAAAAGATCAGGCGGTCTACTAATTCAGTTGACCTCCTTAATGCGAATTATGTTAGTGCCATGAGTCCAATTATGTATGCAAGAAATCCTATTTGATACACATCATTTCTATATGAGTGCATAACCATTCATCCAAATGCAACATCCATGTGATGAGTCAATCATTTTGCATCCACAAAAATTGAAAAATGCTCATACATCCATATGCAGTATGAGAGTGTTTTTTGAGCCGATCTAGTGCCTAGTGTGCGTATATGCATCCACGAGCAACCACTAGCAACCACTTACATCCACTTGCAACCATCAAACATAACATGTCTCAAACACATGTTTACACCCATTAGTTTCTACCTAAAGGTCGAAGACCCGATCGATAGGATACAAACGAGTGATAGAAGAAAGTACAATTAAAACAAATGTTCTGTTCCCATTAGACATCGGTTAAGAAAATAAATCTCTCAATATCAAACCCGAAGACCGAAATCAACATCAGATTGACACTCAGATAATTACTCCCATTAAATAATGTCAAAACTGGAAATCTACTTCACGCTTCGAGTGAAAACCCCTATCCTTTTCAGAAATATTCAGATACTTACAGACTACTGGTTCAGATCAGATTATCAAAACCCAGAATGTATGTGTCATAGTCAACTTAACGCCCAATACAGATACCCCCAACTTATCACAAACAGATGAGTCGTAACCCTTATGGGGTTTGAGACTATAGCGGGATCAGAAACCAGACTAGTATTAAAGTGCAGAGTCTCAATTATAGAATCAAAATGCCAGAATCAAAAAGTGTTTTAAGTCAATAATCAGATAAGGAAATTTAAACCTTCTACAGAAATTTTCCTATCTCTATCCTATCCACCAGCCACGTGAGCATTCACCTGCCCTTCAGAAGTAGGTCCTATCCTCTGCCCTTGCACTCGTTTCTTCGGGCAGTCCCTAGTGAAGTGTCCCATCTCACCACAGTTGAAGCAAGTGCCCTTCCTCTTTCTACAATCCTTGTTCAGATGAGTCAAGCTTCCACAAGTAAAGCACTTTTTCTCCTTCTTATCTTCAGACTTTTCATCCTTCTTTTGTGTTTCCTTTTTGGGCCAAGCTTTCTTGTTCTGTGGTCCTTCAAGCTTTTCCTCTTTTTTCTCACTTTTGGCTTCCTCTTCATGCATCAATGCCATGTCAACCAATTTCACGAAGGTACCTCCCATAGGAACGTGGGTCATAGCCAACCCGTGTAGCGGCTCATTCAAACCTTTAACGAATCTCAGAGCCTTCTTTTCAGGTGTGTTCACCAAGTCTAAGCCGAATCTCGCCAACTGATTGAACTTGTTAACGTACTCCTTTACTGATAAATTCCCCTGCTTCAACGCCAAGAACCTCTCCATGTATAAATTCTCTTCTGCTCGTGAGAGAAATTTCATCTCGAACCTATGCCTTAAATCCATCCATGTCTCCACTGGACGCTCTCCATTCGTGACCTCCCAACAAAACGAGGCTTCGTCCTTCATTAACCAAGCAGCTAAATGGGACCTTCCTTCCATCTCCTATCTCGAAGATACCAAACAAATCTTCCACCTCCTTAAGCCAATTTCGAGCTTCAATAAACGTCTCTGACCCGTGAAAAGGTTTCCCTCCCATTGCCCGAAAGTCTTTGCATATCTTCAGAAAAGTATCAACGCGGGGAGGAGGAGCAGCTGCAGCTGGGGGAGGAGGAACGTCTGCTGGGCCTGCGGCGGTGGCCCTAGCCTCCAGATACCTTCTAAACCAGGTTGGTATCGGTATGCCCTCGGGTATCTCGGGTACCCTAGACATGCTGAAAAGAAAAAGGAAGAGATTCAAAATGGTGAATCGAAAGACGGATATATGGCTTTTGGGGATTATGTTTTTCAAAATAAACTTTACTTTTGAAAATACTTCCTTTTTAAAACCTTTTTGAAAATAGTTTTCAAAAACTTTTATCAAATCTGGTAACCTTCAGCTGTGATACCAAGTGTAACACCCCATGTTCGTTAATGTCACTCACAAAGGGAATGCATTAACTTCCATGAAGCATTATAAGTAAACAGAACAAAATATTACAAGACAGATACGTAAAGTAGTACTTGAAAATTTTATAACTTTATTACAGCAGAAACAGATTTAAGTTTGGTTACATCCTTCAAAATCACAATACCAAAACCCAAGTACACAAGTATCAGTCTTATACCAAAATCCTTCAGAAGGCATAATTTTAAAACCATAATCCCCAACATAAACTGCCATAAGAAGGTAGAGTCAAAGCCAAGTAATACTTCAAGCACTTCAAGAAGAGAGGATATGAGTCAAGCTCCTATGTTTCCACCCTGAGCACCTGGGGGGAACAGAAAGAAAAAGAGGCGAAAACAAACGAGGTCAGACATAAAGTCTGGCGAGTCCAGTAACTTTCAGCATATAAACAGATAGTAGTATCATGACATGTAAATAAAACTGGATGAGAGATTACAATAACAAGAGTAGCAGGTATGCTTAAGTTAAACAGAAGAAATAGAATGATATAGACCAAGATATGCTTCTTACCTACATCGTAATTCTCTGCACTAATACTTAGTATAACAGGATTAGGTATTACCCTACTTTCTAAACTGAAACAGAATAATCTCTATAGAAACAGAATGCTAGTAATGGGCCTTTACCACCCCAACTGAGACCGAAGGTACAGAAACAGAATGTTAATAATGGGCCTTTACCACCCCAACTAATGGGCCTTTAACACCCCAATAGAGACAGAAGGTACAGAAACAGAATGCTAATAATGGGCCTTTACCACCCCAACTAATGGGCCTTTACCACCCCAACAGAAATAGACGGTACACCAATAGAAACAAACAGAACTAGGTGTACTCTAAATTCTACCCCAAGCGATCGGCTCCCTAATACATAAATACCCTGTGCCGGCCCCACAGAAGGGTATATCGTTCCCTAAAGTGGAAACCTATAGATACAGACCTATTTACAGATGTCATGGAGTCTTATATCCTCAGAGCAGACTGGATCCATGCACGCACATGACCCGGTTGGAATGCGCCATCAACATCCCTCGCCATTATAAGAGTGAACCTCTTACAATTAGTTCAGTAAGCATGCCCCGGACCCCTCCTAGTGTTGGTTCATAGTTTTGATACCAGAAAAGAGTTACTGACTAATATGGGTCCCACATAACATATGACACGAGTAATTTCCCCTCCTAACCTTGTATCCCCAGACTAACAGATTTCAGATTAACTTGCTTACAGATTTCAGATGTACAAAGTTCAGATTAACTAGTTCTCAAATCAGACATACAGGTTAACAAGTTTTCAGATTAACGGATCAGATATACAGATTAACATACTTACAATTTGTTTCACCTAACCTTGTATTGGGCCTACGGATTTACGTGACGGGTTTATTAGGTTTATCCGCCCAGTTGATTTAACCTTATCCACCCAACACGTTTTAGGCATCATATTTATCCTAGATTTGCATTAATTAAATATTAATGCACAGACCTATCACATTAGGTCGGTAGCTTATGGCCGCTGGATGTGCTGGGCGGTTCCGGGCAGACTTCTGCCACAAGCCAGACTAACCTCGTGTCTAAGAATCTTTTAGTTATGCCTATGACCTCTCACATTAGACTGACAGTTTGCGGTTGTTGGTTAAGCCGGTTGGGTCCAGGCAGGCTTCTACCGCAAACAGAGTCTAATCTCGTGTCTCGGCATTCTTATTTTAGCTAAAGTATTCATTCACAGATCATGCCAATATCAGAATAATTATGCCAATTCAACAAATTAAACTTCTTTGCAAGTTGCAGCAGATTATTTAAAGTTCTATTAACTTGTTTTGCTCAATTTTAGATCGAGCCTACAGATTTACATATCCTAAATTTACCGTATTCAGTTTCAACAATTTCAGCAGATTAGGCAATTTAGCAGATTTAATCATAAAATTAAGCCTAATTTTACATGCTTAAATTATGATCATAATTCATAATATAACATATGCCCCAAATTTTAGTTAAATTTACATAATATTCTCCAAAAATCCCAAATCATGATATACAATACAAATTATGCCAAATTATAGCCTTTTATTTCAGCGTATGCCAAATATCCAAAAATCCCCAACATAGATCTTTACGCCTAAGTCATATACACAATAATTCTCCTTCTTCCAAATCACAGACTATTATATATAGTATGCCCAGATCTAGATCTTAAATTACAACATATGTTCTTTTCTCAAAATCAGTCACAAATCAGTCATGTCCAATTATGCATCATTCACTATTTTCCCCAAATTTAGCGTTTGTGCGTCAATCTCTTATGAGATTTGGCTCAGGCTCGTGGTAGTCTGGCTATAGAACAGAAGGAAGGAAGAGATACAGAATAGTTACTATAATATTAATAAGATAGATCTACACAGACAAACATATCTGATAAACAAGAATAGGCATAATCCCAAATTAAGATTTATAGCCATGTCAAGATCATAATTAAATTTCATATCTGAAAATAACAGTACTCGCCTTGGTTGGATTCTAAAAGAAAAAGGGTCGTAGTTGTTCTCTTTTAATCCTATTCAGGTTGGAAGAAGAAGGAGCACTAGTTCTAGCTTAGGTTTCAGCAGAGTAGCGACGCCATTGATTTATTTTAATATGAATTAGGTCAGAGTATAGGCGTAATGAAGTTGTCTAGATAAGACTGTAGCCTTATTTTATATAACATAGGGATCAATGAATCTGGTCAGAACGGGCCTCCAAATGCAGAAAAACGAACCTGTCCATGGATCTGGAAATAGGGGGGAGGTAGACCCCCTGGTCGACCTATGTGACCCAGGTCGACCCCCTGGTCGACCTGGGTCCTGGGCGGGAAATTTCTCGCCCAGCCCAGGTGTGTGTTTTGAATTTCGAACTTTTAAATTTTGAATTCGGGCTGGTTTTTATTTTAAATACCTGAAACTTCTAAGTGCCATAACTTCTTCATACGAAGTCCGATTTACGCAAACTCGGACTCTATCTCAAGCAGAATTCCGAGCCGAACGCAACGACGCAACCTGTTTCCCTTGATTATTCTTTTAAAAATTAAGTAGACTTTGTTTTGTTACTTTATGTTCATAGAAAATACGGGGTGTTACAAATTCCCCCTTTCACGACCATTCAAGGGAACGATCTAAGCCACCCCGAAGGGCTGACATTTCGGTTTTCCACCATTCCAAAGCTTCTTAAGCTCCATTAATAACCTCCTAAGATCACTCCATCTTCCTCCAACATCAAGTGGATCTCATCTTCCTCCAACATCAAGTGGATCTCATGTTCCTCCAACATCAAGAACATCTTATCCTCCTCCAACATCAAGTGGATCTCATCTTCCTCCAACATCAAGCGGATCTCATCTTCTCCAAACATCATCAATTCTCACTTAAATTCGATCCAAGTGATCTCCAACCGCCATTAATCCTCTTTAAAGCTCGGATCTAGCATCAATTTCATGATGGAATAAAGGAAGATCATTTAATCACAAGATCCAATATGTTCCATCTTGAATCCAAGAGAGATCTAAAGCGAAAAGAGAGTTAAAAGTGGAAAATCATCATAAAGAGAGTGAACAAATGCAATAAATGAGATGTTGCGCTTTGTAAATTTCTCCATGATAATGAAATCGCCTTCAAAATGGACGTATATCTATTTTAGATCGAACCACTATAAAAATTGCTTGTGTTTTCTACTTTTTTACTTGCACTTGCATTTGTAGCCCCATTTTCTATTGCATACCATTTGGGGAAGTGTCGATAAGGAACCTTTGGTGTTTGACCAATTTTGGTTAAAACAGCCAACAAGCCCTAGCCTTAATGTCCCTTACTAATTTGCTCACTTATGACTAATTAGTTTGTCTAGAAATTGTGTAACATTAAAACAGTGATTCCTCCTAAATCGATCAACTAAATCTTTAATGTGACCACTCTACGGAATTGGAAACATCATTTCCTTTCCAACAAAATCGATCCCAACACCTGAGTCGATCCCAGTCAAAAGTTATGCCCTGTACGAAACTGATAGGGGAAAAATGGTCACAAATTAAATTGATAAAAATTATGGATGTGTCCCACATCCCGATAAACAACATATCAAATAATGAGAATGATTCGACCCTTAGGGAATTAAATAAAATTATTTTGCGATCCTATGATACATAAAATGTTGGTCATTACAGATCTAATTAGTTCACTAAGCATGCCTCGGCTCATTAATTATCAAGTACCATTTCCATTTACATTATTTTATTTTATTACCCAATTAAATATTCTAAATAATGTCCAATAAAATTTGAGATGTTACAATAATACTTTATACTTATCATTGCTAATAAAAATAGAAAAAGTCGAACAATGGAAGAGAAAAAAAATATGGTTGCATATCTTAGAGGATCCAGCTCGTCTCCTAAAACTTTAAAGTGCCGAACTAAATTTGGCAAATATATCAAACTTACCAAAGCATTTTATGAAAAATAATGTCAAGATGGAAAAAACAGCATGGGAAACATAATGCATTTCTTAACATTATAAACCCTTTTTGAATTAAGATATCTCACAAGACCATTCATACATAAACATTGGCGGGTTTTTACTTTACGATAATTAATTCTTTTCTGTTATAAAATTTCATGACATTATAATAATGTATAGGATAAAATAAATATTAATCATAGCTAAAATTAGTACATTTATCAAATTCCAACATAATAGGTATACAACTAAATTTATAAGGGAATCTACTAGAGATTGGATTTCCATTAATGATTAGGCTACTGGGGTACTATCTATGATAGTATTCCTTTAAATAAATGTACCTAGGGCCTCACATGAAGACATACAAATAATAACAGACTTCCCCTTGAATATGATAAGCTGTATTACATTGTTCCTCAGGCACCAAACTAAACAATAATACGTATCACCCTGACCCCGGTTTTCCCGCATGCATGTAGAATTCTTTTTGTAAATATTGCTTCTAAATCGAGAAATGACTGTTTCTAATGGTAGTGAATCAAATAGCTCTGAAGCATATCCCTTATCTTAGTCATTACTTGGAGTAAGGCTTATGCGGTCACAACTACATTTTCCTCCCTACCAATTGGAATACTAATAGCGCCTTCCATGCACTATGACATGCCCGTATTCATCCATACAAGTTGTCCAGGTTACAAATAAATTGAAGGCACCACTTCTATTCATATTTTGAAATCACCATTAGGATTATTAACAAGTTGCCCTTGCACTTCAAAAATCTCTATCTTCAATTCCATCATCTTCAAAATGCCTCCAATTTGAATGATTATGTTAGTTAAAAGTGGTTTTTGAAAATTATATCTTATTCTAGTCTCTCCAAACCGCAAACAATGAATTTTTCCAAAAAAGCTCAATTTCGGTTCTTTTAGAAATAAACTAGAAAATACATAAGAGCAGGGATCTCCTTCTAACCATTTATGCGGGAAGATATCCTTATCATTTGTCCTAGAAAAACAAAAAATGATATATATATATATATATATATATATAAGCACAATACAACATCATCGAAGATAACTATGCACACGACCCCCATGTTTCTCATAGATATTCCTAAAGTTCTATTTTCTCATGATTTGACGGTCGTTTTATTTACTATTAAATTGATAATCGTTTAAATTAATGATTTAATTCCTCGTGGAAACCATTAAGCCTCTTATATTAATCTTTCCTAAGTTAAAAATCACTTTGAAAATACTTAAATTTTTTCATGTGCTTATCTTAATGGTATATGTATATTCACAACATTCTACCTATAATACATAGAAAACATTTTTCTATTTTCTTAAATCACATTTAACTAGGCTAAACTCATTCAAAACGCTGTAAGTAAAACATCAAAACTAATTTTCCTTTGGTGTTAAGTATGGGAAAAAAAATCTATCATAACACCATAATAAAAAAAGGATTATATATTATATTCAAATCTTATTCCTTTTATAAGATTCCATTTTTATAAACCCATTCCATTTACAAGTCATTTCCCTAAATCATTTTTATGAAATTCCTATATAAAAAAATCCAATATACGAATCTATTTAATAAAATATCATTTATAAATCTTATTTATGTATATATCACTTGTAAATATCCTTAACAAAATTATTTACAACTCTGTGTTACAAAATATCATTTAGAAAGTGAGATCCTTTTTACACACAATTTATTATTTATAAACCCTTTTATTAAATTGATTAACTACCTTTAGACGTCAAAAATAAATAATTAATTTATAATTTCATTAACGAATAATTATTAAATTTAAAACTTTATTAATAAATAATAATTTACTTTAAAGCTTCATAGTTTGGCATGTAATCATCGAGTGCTCAATAGTCGATATACTAACGGCTCTTTCCATGGTAGATACTTTCTGAGCTCTCGCGATTTCTGCTTTCTTCTTCTTCGATCCTATTTTCTTCTTCAAAGAGCCGCTTTTTTCTCTTCAGCGGCTTTATCGAGCTCAAGTTTCTTCTGCTAATTCGGTTAGCCATCTCGCAGTTTTTACCCATTTCCAAGGGTTACGATGACTGTCTCTTTCGCCGGTGATTACGTTCTTAAAGGCTCGTTTGTGGGTGTTTGCCCTCCTATAGAAGCGATTCTCGCTTCCATAGCGGTTGTAATCTCAGATCCGTTTTCTATCGAGATCACCATTGTTTCTTCTTTGGCTGTGGGGTTGAGTTTGTTATTGGCTTTTGAGGCTCTCACTAGATCCAAGTTCCTGTTGGTGGATGGTTTCTACTTAGAACTGTCTCTTTTTTACCCAGGTAGCTTTGCTACTGAGTTTTCCCTTCTAGGAACATGGGTAAGGCTATTTCTTCTGTGGTGATGGGGCATATGATTGCTTCTGAAATGAAGAGAACAAACCAGGAGTTCATCACCTCATTTGCTCCGCGGTTGCGGTTTAGAGGCGTGCGTGCTAAATCCACTTTGGTTGTTCCTGGATTTATTGTTGGGTCTTTATTGTTTGGAGGCGTGTTCGGTAGTGCCAGCTGTGATCTTATGTCGGCCGTGGATTGTGGAGATGGGGAGTTGATCACCCCTACCACTCTTGGCTTGGCTCGTAGTTGCATGGGGATGGCTCACGGCATCACTAACTCTTCTAGTTTTGTTGTGCCTGTTAAGGTTCCTGGTTTAATGCTGGAGGTGGTGGGGATTTGACCACCCCATTGCAAGCCAGTGCGTCTGCGGCTCTCTCTGTTGTTTCTTCTTGAAACGCTCAGCTGTCTGTGGGTTTGCAAGGGCCTCCGGAAATCGTCGGCGCCGTCGATCCTCGTGGCGATAGTCAAAGAAATCCAGGTTGACCTCTGCGGTCTCTCTTCATTCGGCTATCTCTTTTTTGGCTTCAGGTCTGATAATGGAGTCTTCACAGCATTTGTTGAGGTTTCCGGACACATCATGTTGTCTGATGTCTTCGCCTTTTTATGATAGTGAGCTTGCAGAGAAGAGGTGGAATTCACTACCAGCTCTTCACCGGCTGGCTCCATCGCTGAGACAGTTCTGGGGCTTTGTATTCCAGGCTTAAGCTACCTCTCATTGGTTTCTCTCAGTGGGTTGTTTTCTTTGGAGCATCCTTTTTTGGAGTTTCATATTTATGTTTTCCCCTATTAGGTACAGCCTGTTTCTCATGTTTTTTTGTTTTTTAATTCGGTATAGGTTGTTTATGATGATTCTCTTTTGGTTGTGGAACATGGTGTTCATTACTTGAGCCTTGTCGTAGCTAGGCGCGAGCTCCCCATCACCAACGTCGCAAGTTTGGTTGCGATGGTGGCGGGTCACGTGCGTATGAATGAATTTTATGGTTTACATATTTTGTCTTGGTGTGTTGTTGTTTGCTTCACTGGTGGTTCTTACATTGTTTGCCTAGTTCTCCTTCCTAGTGAAGGCACTCTTGGTATCGGTCCCTTTTTCGATTGGGTCGAGCTTTTCTTCTCGGAACCCTTTCTGGTCTTTGGTTGGATGTTGGTTTTTATGCTTCCTGGTCTATGGCCATGATTGGCCAATACAGGATGATTACCCAGTTGATCATTATTTTCTCCGTTTTAGCTTTTTTTGTTGACTCGTCGGTTCACCTTGGACATGACAAGATTGATAGTGCCTTGTGCATGTTCGCTTCTAATTTTTGGGTAGCTCTTTCTTTGGCTCGTCTGTATGTCCCAATGCATCGATGCAGGATTGGCGTATGTAGTCTTTAAATAGCTAGCACAGATGCTTCTAGCTATTTAGGAACTTCATGTACCCCTGGTCGACTGTCTGAGTTTTCGGGTGGTTTGTCTTCTGCTAGCTCTTGTTCGGTGCGGTCCCTAGTTGGCTATTGGTTACTCGATATCAGAACTCTACCTAGTAGGCGGATCTGTTAATCTAATGACAGATCAGCATCGGTATAGTTCACACAGCGATATGTGTTGTCTCACTTGTGAACCTCCACATCATCATCCCCTTTTTCCTCTTCCTCTTATTTTGTTCCTAGTCCGATGTCTTTTCTTTCTTCCTCCTCTGCTCTTCTAGTAAGTAAGATATAGCGATCATTAATGATCGCCTATCTCGAATTACCAAGAATTCTTATCCTCCTAGGACTGGCGTTTTGGTTTCTGATCTAGACTACGATGCTTGTCGCTTTCTGAGGTCTTCTATTTCCTACGAGTCTTCCGGTAGGTCGGCTTCTCAAGCCATGCGGCGTAGTCTGCGATCTGTCACTCGCACTCCCTGTATCATTCGCACACGCTCTATAGCAGCGTCCGAGCAGATCGTTATATCTACTCGACACACACTATATCTTATCTGAGCTATGCGATGTGTTTGTTTTCTGTCTCTTTCCCCTTGTGTGTCTTCCCTTTTTTGCTTTCTCTAGAAGGTGAATTTTCTCTTCTGGAACGTTCATGGTATAGGTAATGATGTGTCGGTAGCTAGACTCAAGCGCATTTCCATGAAGCACTTTGTCTGCTTAGTGGCGCTTCTGGAACCGTTAGTAGGACTATAGGCGATCACCAGTTCTATTTTATCTCTTGCCTTTGGTGGTGCCTTAGCCAACGTGTCTTACAAGATTTGGATCATTTGGTCCAACGGTATTTTCGTCGACCCCATCTTCGATTCGAATCAGCTGCTTTTGGTTGCTTGTTCGTTTCCCTCTTTCTCTTCTTCTTTTCTATTCTCGGCGTTATACGCTCAATGCGACAGAATAGAGAGATTGGCCCTTTGGTCAGACATTCTCTCTCTATCCATCTTGGGCTTTCCTGTTGCTGTTTTGGGAGGAAACTTTAATGTTGTCACCAACCAAGTTGAAAACTGCAGAGGCAATGCCGTCAACCATTTGGCGGTCGCATATTTCAATGCCTTCATTATCGGTTCTGGTCTTTCTGAAGTGTCTTTCATGGGTTCGGTCTTTACTTCGAATAATAAACAAGACGGGCCAAACCGTATTCTATCTAAGCTAGATAGAGTATTTGCTTCTGAAGGGTGGTTCAACCTACCTTTTACTTTCTCTGTCTCCCTTTCCATCGTACTTTCTCTGTCCATTCTCCCATGCTTCTTAGCTGTTCTCCTCTTTCTATTTTTAGCCTGACATTCTTTAGGTTCCAGAGCATGTGGAGATCTCACCATACATTCCATAGTGTAGTGGAAGATTCTGGAATTCCCCGTGAGTGGCTCCCCATGTGTGGTGTTATCTCGTAAGCTGAAGCACCTTAAGTCTCACCTTAAGGCATGGAATGTTATGGTTTTCAAGAATATCTTCATCCGTGTTCGGGAGGCTGAAGAAACTCTTGTTCTAGCAGAACCATCTTTGGATGAGGATCCCTCTGCTGCAAACAAGGAGTCATGGGTGTTTTCCCAACTTGTCTTTTCATCGGAGCTTCGTCTTGAACATGACCATCTTCACCAAAAGGCGAGGATCAAATGGATTGTTGAAGGTGATATGAAATCCAAGTGTTTTCATTATTCTATTCGTAAGAAGAATACGCTTCTCACAATTCTCCGGATTAAGTGCCCTGATCTCTCTTTGGCTTCCACCCTGGTTGAAGTCAAAGATACTATTCTCTCTTATTTCCAGGATTTCCATTGTTCTCCCTCTGTGGCGGTCTCTAACCCATCCATGCTCACCTTCATTCCTAGACTGGTCCTCCCTTCGGATAGCTCTAACCTAGCAGCACCTCCTTCCTCAGAAGAAATATGTGCTTGCATATTTTCTCTAAGTAAGGACAGTGCGTGTGGGCCAGATGGATTCAACCGGGTGTTCTACCGGAGTGTGTGGCCTGTTATTCCGGCGGACTTTTGTCTTGCAATTCATTCCTTCTTCTCTGGTGGAGATCTTCTTGTGGGTTGGACCTCCACCAACTTGGTCCTCATCCCCAAATGCGATGTTCTTAGCTCGTGTACGGATTTCCGTCCGATCATCTTGTGTAACTTCTCTAACAAGGTCATTTCTAAGGTCCTAACCTCTAAGCTAGCACTGTTTCTTGGGCGTATTATTTCTTCTTCGCAGGATGGGTTTGTTGAAGGACGTTTGATTACTGATAACATCCTTTTAGCCCAGAAGCTGGTTTCTTAGACCGATAAGAAGGTCTGAGGTTCTAATGTGATCGTTAAGCTGGATATGGCCAAAGATTACGACTGCATGTCTTGGTTCTTCATCATCAAGGTTCTGAGGGCTTTCGTCTTTCCGAAACCCCTCGTCTATGTTTTATGGAGGCTTATCTCGCTTATCTCCAACTGCTGGTTCTCTGTTCTCATCAACCGTTCGTCCGTCGAATTTTTCAGATACAGGAGGGGCCTTCGTCAGGGAGAACCCCTATCCCCTACTTTGTTCATCATCGCTGCCGAGGCTTTTGTCCACGGACTGCACTCCCTAACGATAGCCGGGAATATTCGTAGGTTCGGCATCCCTAGGGGATGCCCTCTCATCTCCTCCCTGTCTTTCGTTGATGACATTATCGTTTTTACAAATGGTATCATCGATCTATCCGTCGCCTTCTTTGTCTTATTTGGCAATTATGCTCGAGGCAACTCTTAAACTCCTCTAAAAGCTGCTACGTGGCTACAAAAGATCTGTCGTCGGTTTGATCATCCTGGATCGAGACATCCACAAGTTTCAAGGCTTCCTCGCTTCCGCTTCCTTACCTAGGAATTGTATTATACCGGAGCAGGAAGCTCAACGCCATCTTTGATCCCCTTACTAATAAATTCAAGGGTAAGACCATTCATTGGAATGCGAATCTCCTCTCTCTGGCTGGCAGACTTGTTCTCATAAAGTCTTTCCTTGACTCTATGGGATCTAATATCTTTGCTGCTATGACTCCCACTTCTTCCTTCTTTCGTTCCTACCACTCTTTGGCTACTTCCTTTTTCTGGGGAACCAAGGGTAACGTCTCTTGCCACCACTGGATTTCTTGGAACTCCATTTTTCATCCCAAAAGTAAGGAAGGTATGGGCCTCCGTAAACCTAAGGACATTTGTTTGGCCTTCGGTTGCAAGCTGCGGGTGCGGTTTGGAGCGAACGACTCCCTTTGGGCAATGTTCCTTCACGCTAAGTACGATAGGTTGTCAGGTACGAATTACACCGGTGTCCCGTTCTACACTAGTGAGACGTGGAAGCGGGTAAAATTCGTAAAGGCCTTATCAAATGATCATGGTGGTGGAACCGGTTGGGACGGTAGTCCTTTCACGCTTGTGGTGGCGTGTAACTCATTGAGGACACTAGGTCCAAATCTCCATCTTTTCTCTTTCTTATGGAATGTACGAATTCCCCCGAAAGTTTCACTGTTTAGGTGGAAAACCTTACACAATGGGTTACCAATAGATGAGAATCTCCAAAGGATCGGCATTACATCCATTTCTCAATGCAGGTGCTGCAGTTCTGGGTGCTTGGAATCCACCTCCCATTTCCTGTTCTCTAGGTCATGTGCTAGGTCTGTCTGGAATTACTTCGGCAATCTGTTGGGTTGCCAAGGTAATGCTACATATCTTGAAGTGTTACTGAGATACTGGTGGTCCTGCATCTCAGGTAAATCCTTTTGCTCGATCCTACTTCGTCTGATCCTTTGTCTTATCTGCTGGCACATCTGGTGCTCGAGGAATAAGGCAATTTTTGATGAAGTGACTATGGATTCTCCTACCATTATCTGGAGAGTAAGGAATGGTGTATTCCTTGCATTTCGCGGTAGGCTTTTCAGGGACGTTGTTGGCTCCAGGTCCAGGAGTTTGGCCGTTACATTTGATGTTTCCTCGGTATTATCCACTCCCAAGGTGGGTATTGGTTGATTGTTGGCTTATATGTTTACATTTGCGCCCGACGCATTTTCACACTGCCCCCTCCCCCGAAAAACTTATGTCGTTTGCTAGTTGTGCAGGACCTATTTTATAGATATTTGGCTTTTATCTTTATGGAGTTATTTCGTATTCTCGGTTCTTTATCCCCGTCAGGCTTTGGAGCAAGTGGAGCTAGAGATTTGTTTTTGTTCTCCGATGTTCTTTGCCACCATGAACTTAATGGAGCATGTGAAGCTGGAGCTATCGGAGCTTCAGGAGTGATAGCTTGGACTTCCCAGCCTTTGACTGTGGTCCTTCTTGAAGGCACATCTATTGCACTTGACATTTCCGTCTTTTGTGGAGCTTTGGCCATATCACTATCGCTCTTGCCTTTGGCATCTATATGCTAAGGTTTCGGCAGCCTCGTCTGCTGTCTTGCTATCTATTTAGTTGTTGGCTGTATATTGTTTTTTGATGTTTTTTGTTTTATATTTTTGTTTATGCGTGTGCATGGTTTTTGCTTTCGGTTGAAACTGTTTTTGTGAGCCATTGGAGAATGGCTAGATTCTCCTTTTTGTTATATTATATATTTCTCCTTTCAAAAAAAATACTTTAAAGCTTCATTAATAAATAATTATTAACTATCTTTAAAACAACTTAAAAGAATGATTGATTATCTTTAAATGACTTAAATAAATTAACTAATTAACTTTTTTTCATATTTAGTTAAGATAATCAGTAAACTTTTTACATTATCCACAAAGTGGTTTAACGACCATAATGGTACTTAAGACAAGCTACCACTTAATTCAATTTGTCTTCCCAAGTCATATTATTAATATTACATAGATAAGCATATAAATAAATTAAATAATGTAGAAACCAAAAGAAAATTTATCATTTATTCGATATTGATTAGTCCATATATTAATTAACAAACTAGCACAAGATCAAATATCCCAAAAAATCGAAAAGAAAAATGGCTATTTTTTCCTGTTAATGACTGCATCTCTTCACCTTTTCTAAGTGATTTCTTTTCTCTTTTAATTCTTGGTTTCTCTTTGCTTTCTTTCTTCTCATCTTTGATTTTAGTTGGATCTCCTCTTTAGATGTGTTCTCTCTAAGCTGCTTTGTTGGCTTTCGATTTTTACCTTTGGTCGATTTAGGGCTTTCTGGCTTAGATTGGTATGGGTTTCAACTATTGCGCGGTGGGTACCTTCATTAGTTCCTGCCCTGCTTTAGCACGGGTAGTCAAGGTGGTTTCCGCCTCTGTTGGTTATCTGGTAGCTGTTGTGAAGATCCATGATTCCTCCGTCATTGTGTAGTTTATTTCTCTTTCATCTTTCGTGGTGATTTTGAGGCATCGCTATGTTCTTGTCGATGAGGTTTTTATGGAATTGTCCGCTTGTTATTTTCACTAGTGGGTTAACCCTTTTGGGGATTCACCTGGTTGTGATTTGGTTCCCCTTCTGGGTTTGTGCCTGTGGTGGTTAGTTCATCCCAACCAGATATTGACTTAGGTGATTATGGATATGAGAACTTGATCCCCTCAATACAATACTTGCCTAAGACAATTGCAGGTTGAAAGACATTGATGTTGCCTTGTTCTTTGAGGGGTTCCTCCTCCTTTCTAAGTAAGGATATGATTAGTTTTGATTCTGGTGGTCCTTGGCTTCGTAAGTCTGCCTCAATTTCTCTTGATAGTAAGGGATCAGGGGATTTGATCCCTCATATCTGCTTCCTTCCCAAGTTTTTACCATGTTGCTTGTTGCATGCTAAAGAATGGCTAGAGATTGGTGTTTCTGTTGGATCCCCGACTCGACATCGATATCGCTGGTGGTTACATCGCTGGGTATGTGAGTCCAGAGGTGTTTCCAGGTCGCCGTCTTTTGGCCTTTACGGCAGGTGTCCCCTGTGATGGTTGAGGGTAGTACACAAGCTCATGCACACACTCCGCTTATTATCAATAATTGTTTTTCTGTTATAACATTGGATTTGGTAGTTGAGGAGCAGGAAACTCCCTGTTGTGTCATGGTTGCCCCTGTAGTGTCCAATAAATACTGGCTATGGAGTAGTAGGTACAGAAAGTGATTGGCTTCGTCTCAGTCGAACTTGTAGGAGCATTGGAATGTTTCTAATCTCCGTATGCAACCATACTGCACTGCAGTTGGCGTGGCAGAGGATACTTCTACGGTGGTGGTTGATAGTTTGTTGGTGGTTGTGTTCCAGCGCTTTAAGCCTTGTTTAGGATCCGTAGGTCATGTATTGTCTCCTTCTTTTAATTTAATTTTTGTTTTCCTTATGCTTTCCTACTAGGATTCTTGTGTTGTTTGTGACTTTGTTGGGGTTGAGTCGGTCGAGGTTCCTAATTCTCTTGTTTTGGATGAGCCATCTATTTTGGTTGTTGTTTCTCATGTTGGGCTTCCTCCATTATCCCTTATCTTGGTTTTGCCTGTTCCTCTACTGCAGATTGTGTTGTGTACTAGTTTTTTGGTGCCTGCTTCATAGCGCTTTCGGCTAGTTTTTTACATCTAGGATGGCTTAGCCTTATTCGTTTTTTATTTGTTTTCGATGGAGTCCACCAGTGGCCTTCTCTATTTATTATCGGCCTGTGTGAAAGCTTCGGCTTGTACCCTATGTCCTCGGCCTCGTTTGTCATTTTCATTGGTGTTTCTTTCTTTGTACCCATTTTTTGAACATTGCAAGTTCGGTTTTGGCATAGCAAATCTCTTAATGATTTGGTTGTGTCTGTGTGCATCTGGTATTGGGTTTGGCTAGTGTGTTGGTTCGCTTTCTGTTGTGCCTAGCCTAGGTTGGTTTGGGATTTCTGTCATGACCGTGTAGCAATCACGCTGACTGATAGTTATATGGTGACTGTCGGAATCTCTAAGGCTGGGTCGGAACGGGTTTCTCCTATGTTAGGAGGAGAACTGGGTTTTCCTCTAATCCTTGTGCTCCTTCGATGCTTGTGTCCCGTCGATTGTAGGATTCTATCATCAGCGTGGAGTTGTCAAATTGATGACAACTCAACATTGAGAGCATCCTTATAGTAAGGTGAAACGTTATCCCTTTGCATTTCTACATTTCGGTCTGTTCCCTCTTCGGTTTTGGTTGCAAAATCTATCTCTTCTACATCTTTGGGTTTATCACCTTCTTTTTAGCAGTCTTTCCCTCCTTTTAGCAAGGAGAAGATATCGAACATAAACTCTCGACTATCTTGCCTTACTATGAATTCCCATGCTGCTAAACTAGCCGATTTATCAATTGGCCTGACTGTTCCTTCTTGGAATCAAGCGGTTTTTGACTTTGGGAATTCGTCCACTCGTTCGTCCGTATCATCCTTCCATCCTTCGCATGGGACATCAAGGTATGTTCCTTGTACTTTCCACACCATTTGCACTCGCTTTACAGCAGCGGCTGAGCAGATTGTTAGATCTACTCGACACACACTCTATCTTATCTGATCTGGTTTCTTGGTGTCCCATTTCTTTCGTCTTTTTACCTATTGTCTCAAACTTTTTCCCTTCTTCTATTTTTTGTGTGGGTGACAAGCTTTTTTTTGGAACATTAGAGGCATTGGTAACGATGCACCCTGGCAAGGCTTAAACGCACTGTCAAGAAGCATTCTGTCCACCTGGTGGTAATTTTAGAGCCATTCTTGGTCTTTGAGGTGATCTCCAACTTTGTCCTTTATCTTGGTTTTGGGGAGGATTAGCCAATGTATCTAATAAAGTGGATACTCTAAGCTAAAGACATCTATGTTTGTCCCCTATTTGATTCTTCGCAACGACTTTTGGTTGTTTGTTTGATCTCTTCTTTTTCTTCCTTTTTCCTTTTTTGGATGTGTATGCGAAATGCCATCAAATCAAGAGGTTGAGCTTGTGGTCCAATATTCTATTTCTTTCTGACTGGGTTTGTGGCCTCGGTTATTGGCGGCGATTTAAACGTCGTCCGTGCCAGGCAGAGAAGCATGGGGATCTTCTATTAACCATGCAATGGTCGGGGATTTTGATTATTTCATCATTGAATCGGGTTTTTCAGTGTTGATGGGCCTTTCGGGCAGCCCATAAGGGCTCTCTTCCCTTGACACGACCCCATGGAGTTCGGCATGACTAGCCTTGCCATCCTCAGATGAGATCCGGAAAACCGGCCTAAGGATCAGCTCGCCCCAGATTTTTTCTTTTAAATTACTCAAGCTTGAATGGTTCAATACTAATTGATGCCTATAATTCGTAGAGAATACCAAGTCTTTAGGAAAAAACCGACTAATTCAAACTCAGCTATCTTTTTGGATCTCACGGTGTGTACTCATGGCGGCCTGATATTATATCATCTATAAATACTCCTTTCCAGTGGGAAAAAGGGGATCAATCTTCAATTTTTTGACCAGAGAGAAACGATGAAAAAAATTGTTTATAATTTTAATTCTTCTGTTCTACCATTGTAAACATTTTCCTAGCCGCCGAAATGATCTATAAAAGTTTATAAAGTGGACGTAGGCTCTTTAATGCCGAACCACTATAAATCTGTGTGTGATTCTTTCTGTTCTGCATTACCTATATTTGTTAATCTTCCTTTTAATCTCTACACAAGTCTCTCTTTTTGGTGTTGTGCCAATTTTTGGTGTCAACGTTTTGGTGCTTTCACTGAGAATTGTAGTTCTCAGCTTAGTTCAGATTTTTTTTCTCTATTTTCGGATCACCAAGTCCAAGACAAAAATCTCATCCTCATTCCTGTATTGTCGAATTATGGATGGAAAATCAGCTCGTAACATTGGAAAGCAACCGCAAGCTGGAACCTCCCCAGAGGCGGCTGGCGGATCTACTGCCCTTGAAATTGCTCAGGATCAACCTGCCTTGCTTCCCACGACAGATCCAACTCCCTCCTCAACCTTCGCTACTCGAGACGAGTTTACGGCTATGCTGAATCAACTTTGGGAGACGACGAAGGCTCTAAAGACCCATCCTCGAGAGAATGCCGCCATGCGGCGAGATATGACTCGTATAATAAGACAATGAGAGGAGCTTAGGAACCAAACCCAGGAAGTCAGGGAACGTTAGCTTCCTCTCCCTCAGCTGGATCACATACCCGAAGAATCTTCATCATCTGACAAAGATAGGGATCCACGACGGATCCGGCGCCTATTAGAAAGGGCCAAAAATATACGGCAGTTGCGTCTCGAGGAACATTTTGACCCGCAGGAGGCGAATGAAAATATCGGGGCCAACCCGACCGAGATAGAAATTATCGATCCCGCGGCCCCATAGGATCGAAGAGTTGCTCCTCAACCGCAGAATGCTGCCCGAAGGAATCAAGCCTTTATTCATCCTCCCCGTAATCTTTTGATTGACCGAGATACCCAGGGAGGAAGGAAGAGGGCCCGGGCACTGGGTCAGGCAACGTACCCTGGCGAAGGAACCAGGGGAGCCCGTTTGAACGATGATGCCAACCCGGACCTAGCTGTCCCACCAAACTTGACTACAATGGTGCAGCAGATTTTGAATGATGGTCGTGAATATAGGAACGAAGACTGGGGAGTTGATCGAAGCCACACACCTTCACCGACAATATCTTACGAGTAGAGTTCCCTCGAAGATTTAATATGCCCCAGATGAATCAATACGACGACACCTCTGACCCACAATATCATCTGATGCGGTATTCTTGGCACATGGAGGTAGCGGTGGCCCATGACACTATCGAGTGCAATGCCTTCCCGATCTTTCTGAGTGGGATGGCGCTTATGTGGTTCGTGTGTTTGCCCGCGAAATCTGCCCCAAGCTTTAGAGATTTGAGTGAGAAGTTCTTGACCCAATTTCTCCTTCATGCTACCAAGTCGAAGCATGTAATGGCACTCTCCGCAGTTAAACAGGGAAAGGGAGAATCCTGAGAAATTACCTTAACCGACTTACCCGAGCAGCTACAGAGGTCAGTAACCCCAACCATGAAACTGTTCTAATGGCCCTAGTCGATGGCATCGACAAACGAACTGAATTCGGGAAATACCTGATTGGGAAGCCGCCAACAACAAATGAGGCCTTTTATGAGAAAGCCTACATCCGATTGCGGCAGGAGGATGCGCATTTGGAAGAAGAAGATGGACCGAGAAATGCCTCCATTCCACTGACTCAGAACAATGTCGCAGTCAAGACGTCTGGTGATAGCTCAGGCAAATTGGAAGTAAACATCAAAAACCGCGACAAGCGAAACAACGACGGACTAGAGAAACCGGTGGAAGCTCTGGACAGAAGGGGAACCCCCGAAAACGACCGCGGTTCCAGGCGTTCGAAACTTACACTGCCCTGAATGACACACTAGAAAACATCTACCTTGATACCAATAGCACGGTCTAGTATAAGAAACCTCCCCCTCGTGAACCCACGGAGAGGGAACGAGTGACTGGAAAGTATTGCCTGTTCCATGACATCTACGGGCATATAATAAACGAGTGTCGTCATCTTCGAGACATCATAGAAAAGCTGATTCGAGAAGGAAAGCTTGACGAATATAAGACGGCGCCGAGAGAAAGGGGACAAGGGGATTCAACCCCCAGGCAAAACTAGATCGCTCCTCGAGCTTTTGCACAAGATATGGGGAAAGGAATGGTTATCAATGCCATAATTGGGGGGCCACACCCCGCTAGTTTCAGTATTAAGGCTATGGAACAATATGTGAATTCCGTGAAGCACCTTGATGCTGCCGAAGCTAGTGTCCCCGAAGGGGTGAATCCCATGAATCAGAGGAAGACGGAGACAGAAGATGTTGTCTTTCGCGGAAGAGAAGCAATAGGCGCTGAGGTTCTGACGGTCGACCCCATGGTAATAATCGCAACTATAGGCCTGGCAATAGTAAGAAAGGTGTTGATCGACAATGGAAGTTCAGTCAATATATTGTTTAAAGAAACCTATGAACAGATGAAGCTAGAGCTGCAAGACTTGGAGCCTTGGTCTGGTGAGATACAGGGTTTTAACAGATCTTCCACCGAGCCCATTGGAGTAATCAAATTTCCCGTGGAATTAGGAGACGGAGATCGAAGGAGAGTAAGGCTCCTATTATTCGTTGTAATGGATAACAACTCCCGATATAATGCTTTCTAGGACGATCGGCGCTAATGGAGTTTAGGTCCTATATCGCCTATTGGTGCCTACTATTGAAATTCCCAACTGATGGAGGAATTGGAACGGTACGAGGAGACCAGGTAGATGGGAGAGCTTGTTACTTGGCAAAGTGGAAGGATCTCTAGAATAAGGGCAACAAAAAATCAATAGTCGAGTGTCCTCCTATGAAAGGCATGAGAGCATAGCAACTACAGAAGACATCCTGGTCGGGACCGTCCGTCTGCGGAGTCGAAGATATCGATCCTAGAGAGGACGAAGAACCAAGATGTCGAAAGACCACCCCTAATGAAGCAACGGTGGAAATTCCGATTGATAAAAATGACCCCATCAGGGTCCTAAAAATCGGATCCCATCTAGATTCCTTTTGGAAGAAGGAATTGACTGACTTTCTTCGGGCAAACCTAGACGTGTTTGCCGGGACCCACGCTGACATGTGTGGGATATCACCCTCCATTATAACTCACTCCCTTAGCATTGAACCGAAGTACACTCCGCTTAAACAAAAAAGACGAATACTCGGTCTTGAAAGGTCGATAGCCTTGAAAGAGGAGATTGGTAAGTTACAAGCTAATGGGTTCATTCGAGTCTCGATCTATCTCGACTGGTTAGCCAACCCAATGCTTGTAAAAAAGGATAATGGGAAGTGGAGAACATGCATTGATTTTTCTGCTTTAAACAAGGCATGTCCTAAGGATAGCTTCCCACTACCTAGGATTGATCAGTTGGTCGACTCGACCGCAGGACATGAGATGCTCTCGTTTATGGATGCGTACTCAGCGTACAACCAGATCGCTATGCATATACCGGACCAGGAGCATACTAGCTTCATTACCGACCTTGGACTATATTGTTATGTGGTAATGCCCTTTGGCCTGAAAAATGCTAGAGTAACCTATCAACGGCTGGTCAACCGAATGTTCCACGAGCAGATAGAGAAAACGATGGAGGTATATGTGGATGACATGTTAGTAAAATCGAAAGAATCATCTGAGCATGTGAATGATCTCTTAAGGATGTTTAACATCCTTCGGAAGTACAGTATGAAATTCAATCCTTTGAAGTATTTCTTTGGAGTAGCTTCAGGCAAGTTCCTGGGTTTCATTGTGAGCTCACGAGGAATCGAAATTAATCCTAACCAAATTTCGGCCCTCAAAAGAATTCAAGAGCCCAAACGGATCAAGGATGTCCAAATCCTGGCGGGTAAGATAGCACCTATGGGTCGGTTCATTTCGTAGGCGACTGATAAATGCATACCCTTCTTTGAGTTAATTAAAAGAGGGAAGCGAAACTTTGCTTAGACACTCGACTGTGTCGAAGCTTTCTAGGGTATACTCGATCACCTAGAGAAACCACCCATCCTTTCTAAACCCATCGATCATGAAGACCTATTCGTTTATTTAGCAGTATCTGCACATGCGATCAGCTCGGTCCTAATTCGAGAAGAAGAACGAGTACAGCGACCGGTCTATTATGTAAGCAAAAAATTGACAGGTGCTGAGCGTAATTATCTGAATATTGAGAAGCTTGCTTATAGCTTATTGATCGCGTCGAGGAAACTCCGACATTATTTCCAAGCCCATTCAATTAAGATATTTACCGACCAATCCCTTCAGCAAATTTTGCAGCGACCGGAGGCCAGTGGGAGATTGTTAAAATGGAACATTGAGTTAAGTTAGTTCGACTTAACTTTTGTACCCTGAAAGTCCATCCGAGGACAGCCCTTGGCTGACTTTATAGTAGAATTCACTGCTCTAGAGGATGAAGACCAGAATGATAATCCCGAGCCTTTAAGGGACAAACCTGAACCAATCGCTTAGAAGCTATATACAGACGGAGCTCGAAATGAGCGTCGGTCATAGTATTACTTTCCCCTGAAGGACGAACAGTTTACTATGCCCTAAGGCTCGAATTTCTTGCGAAAAATAATAATTCCGAGTATGATGCCCTGATTGCCGGGCTAAGCCTCGTAAAGGACCTGAAGATAGTGTCACTCGATATTTTTTGTGATTCACAACTTGTGGTACGACAAGTTTTTAAGGAATATCTTACTAAGGGAGAGCGGCTAAGTTCTTATCTTAAACAAGTTGAGAAATTATTAGAAAATTTTGTCTGATACAACATTTCACACATTCCTCGAAAAGAGAATCAGAAGGCGGACAGGTTGGCTAAATTGGCCAGCTCAGACCACCCTGGCGAAACGGAGTTAGTCCCCATAGAAACCCTAAGTATGTCGAGCATCGAGCAAAAGCAGATCGATCATGTCAACACTGAACCCGAGAAAGAGTCATGGATGACCGCCATCAAGAATTTCCTCCTCCATGGCACATTATCCGAAAGAAAGAATGAAAGACGAGCTTTGGTGCGGCAATCTTTCAGATATGTGATCCAACAACGCCAGCTATACCAAAGGGGGTTCTATGTTCCCATGTTTCGATGTGTGGCCAACGATGATATCAAGAAGATACTAAAGGAAATACATGAAGGAGATTGTGGGGTGCACGCCGGGGGGCAAACTTTGGCCAGGAAGATACTGCGCTATGGATACTTTTGGCCGACTGTCAACAAAGATGCCGCCAATTACTCTAAAAGATGTGACAAATGTCATAGGTTTGCACAGATTCCACGAGCTCCCCCGGCAGAGATCACCCAAATGGATGGCCCCTGGCCATTTGCTGTTTGGGGAATAGACATTATCAGAACCTTGCCCATTTCGAAGGGTGGTGCTAGACACGCGGTAGTAACAGTAGATTACTTCACAAAATGGGCAGAAGCCGAGTAGATGACCACGATAACGACTAAGAAGGTTATCAACTTTATTGCTAGAAACGTTATATGCCGGTATGGGGTCCCTCGAACCATCATCACTGACAACGGGACTCAGTTCGATATCTTAGAGTTCAGGGATTTTTGTGAGAAATATCATATTGAGAAAAAGTACACCGCGGTTGCACATCCCCAGTCCAATGGACAAGTCGAGGCGGTTAACAAAATTATCAAGACCATTTTAAAAAAGCGATTAGAACGAGCAAAAGGAAAATGGGTTGATGAATTGCCACTGGCCTTATGGGCCTATCAAACCACCCACAAAACCGCAACAGGTCATACTCCTTTCGCCTTGTTCTATGGTTCGGAAGCAGTTCTCCTAATAGAGCTTGAAGTCCCATCACATTGAATGACTTACTACGACCCTTTAACTAACAAAGCACTCCTCTTGACGTTGTTGGACAAGATTGATGAAAAAAGGGAAGAGGCGAATCTTCGTGCAACGGCCCATAGGTAGAGGGTCGCGCGGTATTTTAACAAAAAGGTCCGGTCAAAGACTTTTGAGATAGGCGACCTTGTTGTGAAGCGGATCTTCCCGGTTCCCGTTCATATGGGCCCTCGATGGGAAGTACCCTACGTCATACAACAAAAACTGGACAACGGGAGGTTTAGATTATCGACCGTTGATGGCGAGCTTTTCCTAAGAGCATGGAACGCAGAGCATTTACGACTTTATCTTTCTTAAATTTTCCAAAAAAATTTATTTCCTTATTTGTTTTAGCATTGTAATAAGCAACAATTTTTCGTATGAAGTAGTTTATAAATAAAAAGGTCCGTCTTTGCTCTAATTATTTGTTGTAAACTTGGAATGATTGATTAGTATTTGGCCCCTTCTTTGGAAACTATAAGGGTGACGCCAACTGAATACTATAACCAATCATATGGACACAACTTTAATCCTCACGACTTGAGGACGAGTATAAACGACGAAAGAGCATGAAAGGTGCACCCCGACTAGAGACCGCTCGAATCTTGACAAAACTCCCCTCCTTTACCGACTAAAAAGGGTGAGTATAAAGGACTGAAAGTGTAACCCGCTCAATGAAACCCAATCCCTGATCAGGGTTGGATCCACATGAGCGCGACTAAATGGTTCGCTGTTCCAAATGGCTCCCCTGACACCAAGGATGATAAAGTCGACAAACAACTCCGGTAAGGGAAACGACTAAATAACCCTCGGAGCTAAGATAAGACGAGAAATTTGAATAACATTTTTGCACAAAAGTGACACGAATACTTGCAGAACACATAAAATACATTCGTACTATCATGATTACAAAATGTTGTTGCATGACAGGTACATTTCAAGCATTGCCTTCAAGACATGAAGTTCAATAATTACAAAAACTCGAGGATCATATTTCGCACAAGGCATCCCGAAAAATGAAAAAAAATTCACAACTAAAGCTCAAGATAAGGGCGGCATCTCCCCGCGCTCGAGCGCATCAGCTGAATCTTTCTGTTCATCAATCTTCAATGCCTTCCTGGAACTCAGTGAGCGTTAAATTCTCCCAAGCGTACTCCCGAAGGGACGAGAGATTAAAGTTGGGGCTTGTGTGTTAACAGAATCTGGAAATGGAGGAACTTCAACCGAAGAAAGGATAGTTGGGGGAATAGCTCGAACAGGCTGAGTGTTCATAACATCTTCGGACGGTTCAGGTTTTACAACAGAAATTTGCATCTCCATTCGAGCTTGAACCTCTGCCATAGTAGGACAATCACCTTTTCTCGATTCTAAGACTATTTCGATATCGTCATCCTCTGATGGTCCTATGTTAATTATCCCTGCCTTCGATCCTCTAACTATATCATCGTCATCTTCTCTCTCATCAATGGCGGCATCCACTTCTACACTTTCGTTTGCTCCGGCGATGCCTAAAAGAAGGAAGGAGAGAAGCTAATGTATAGATCAAGGTGGGATAGATAGGCTTAAAATCAATAAGTAACCTTACCTTTGACATCAGGCTCGGTTGGTTTCTCTTTAGCAACTCCGATTGGGTCAGGCGGAAGGGCGGATGACGGGCCTCTCTTAATGTTAGCAATGGCGGGCGTCTCGACCTGGACGCTGTCATTTTCCTCTATAGGGACCGACTTCCCTTTTAACCTATAACGCTCTGCCGCTATTGCAACCTCTTCCTGCCTTCTTCGTTCGACCAGCATTGCCCGTTCTTTCTCATTCATAATTTGAGTCATTAAAAGTTCTTCATCTACTGGCTTCCCCTCGCGCTTTTCTTTTTTCCTTACCCAGGATTATTCCCCACACATCAGCTAAAACCATGGAATACTTCGGCATCCAGGATAGATCCCTGTGGCGAAGGAACTTAGCAAAGAACTCGAGAACTTGACGAGCGTGTCATTTCTTTAACTCGGACTTTTCTTGAGCATGCTTTGACTCGACCGTTTGGATGTCAATGTCGTGCTGGAGCCTCAGGTTGCTAGCTGACTCGATCGCTACAGCGACATTTTGTTCGGCCAATTCGAATGAATGAAGTGCGGCCTTGAGATTCTGCACTTCCAAATTTAGTCGAACCTTGTCAGCCCTTAAAGATTCGATTTCACCTTTCATGGAGTCACACTCCCGACTCCCCTGCTTAACCTGGGCATCCAAATCCTTCATCAACTTTTCGTGCTCTGCTTTATCAGCAGCCACCTGTAGTTCCAGGCCCTTAACCTTCTTCTCAAGAGAACCAAAAGCCTCATGTCCTTCGCCACATCCCTTTTCAAACTGGTAATCTCGGTTATTTTTTCTTTCAGTACTCCACTTATTTTTCCAGCATACTCAAGCAATATGTCGTATTGAGAAAGGATGTGATCAAGGTTTTTATGAATACGACGACAAAAACCACTCGACAGTGGCTATAACTCGGGGATGGGTTCAACCCCCGCAAATACGAGATCTGGAAAATCCCTTTCTAGTTCTCTGATTCGATCGACGGAAGAAGGCTTGACCAAGGATCGAGTTCGATTTAGTGCAACCCAGGAGTGTTCGGATTTTGACTTTTCTTCAAGACCCTTTTTACGAAGACATGGGGAAACTCGAAGCTTAGAGAACTCATTCTCTTTTTTCTTTTTGAGCGAACCTCCCAGCTCTTCTATATCTTCTGATATTCGAACATGTTTCTCTAAGCTTCTCTTCTCCTGCCTGCTTCGATCTTGTGCCGACTCTTTCTTTTTCTCTGCTTTCCCATCATCTTTTTCCTGCTTGTTGCTCTCACTTTTCTCACTGCCTCCCTCTTTGTCTTTTTCCATATTTCCATCTTTCTCCCCTTTCTCGTCAATTGCCATGTCGTCGCTTTTCCCAAAGTGTTGTAAAATGGGCTCGTCTGATTTGACATCTGCTGGAAGGGAGGCGAAAAGACTGCCATAAAACTCCTCGTCTATGTCTCCTGAAAAGAAAGGATGAATGGCAGTTAAAACAATCCACATTTGAGTTGAATGTGAAGAACATAATGTTGTGACGTGCAACACGGATGTTATATGACAAATTGTTCAAAATGATCTTAAAGCTGAGAGCGAAGTCATACCTCCGATGTTTTCTAGCCCGATTGAAACCCCTTTAGACTGGTTGTCAAAAATCGATTTGGATCTAAACTCCACGGTGAAAGGATGACACGGGGCATATGCAGTGACTTTAACCTTGGCGGAGGTGACGCGACATGCTCTCCTTGCAAGCTTCAGGCCGGAAGGGAATCCTTATCAACCATAGGACCCCTCAAGTAGTTTTTAATGGGGATTTCCCGTGTTGGCTCTTCTTTTTTCTTTGAAGATTTATCGGCAGAAATTCCCTCCCTTCCTCGACATTCGAGCTTCCGGCGTTTGGCTTCTCGACTCTCGGCCTCTCTAACCCGTGCCTTAGACGCAGGTTTCTTCGACCCAAAATTCTTCTTTTCCTTGAGTAAAGGGTGGGCGGAGGATTCCCCAACTAAGGGAGTTGACTTATCATCCTTTGACTTTCTTTTTGATGGAGTCGTCTCATTCAGACAGGGGGAAATCGACCTGACTCCTTCCTTGTAGGGCCCGATGGATCTATTTTTGTCTAAGAGAGCATATTGATGAAGGTGTTGGTCGGACAAACAATCCTAAAACCGCCGATGCTTGATATCCAAATTGATGATTTGCCTGTATCTTTTCTCGAACACCTCCCCCTCGGACCTTGCGGGATAACCTCCTATTAAATAAGAAGAAATCAAATGTAAAAAAAGGGGCGAAAAAGAGAGGAAGAGTGAGGAGAAGAAAAGAAATGGAGGTTTGTCGTAAACGTCCAAATTAACAAATGGACTTACTACATTGTAGCCAATATCGGGCGCATCCCGGCTAATCTTTAATCCAGAACCACTCCCGCTTTGGGTCACCCGCTTTGCTGGGAATATCTTCAATAATCTTCCAACCCCGAGCAAACTCAAAATAAAGAAGAGAAGGAGATTGTTTCACATTATTCTTGAAATGGAAAAAGAAAGTCAGGTCCTCAAAGGTTGGGGGGTAACCCAAATATCTCATGAACAACAAGTACATAGATAGCAGGCTATCATAGGCCATCGGATGAAATTGCATGGGGGCTAAGTTCATGCGTCGCAAGAAGTCAACGATGAATAGATGAGAAGGGGGAATGGCTCCTACGTTACACATCGGAAGAGACATCACCATGTAGCCTGCCGAAGGATTATGAGGTCGAGCAGTGTCTTGTGGAAGAAGAATGTCTGTAAAAGGAATCTTGTGTTTAACTGTCAAGTTCTCTAACCGTGTGCGAGTTATTTCAGATTCTACGACATCTGGAAGGCTCTTCAAAATTTTAGCTTCTAGATGCATGTCGGGTGCCATCAGAATTCGGTCCGCCACATTCAATTCGACTTCCACTTCCGCGAGTCACGGGTCCCTTGTCGTTCGATTTTGGGAACCATCGTTTAGGTTTGGACTCAAGTCAACCGAGGACCCGGAGGAGCTATCAACTTGGATAGAAGAAGATAAGTTCTTGACTAATTCCTGTTTAGGGTCGCCCTGTAACTCAATCATGGTTGATCAAGATGCTGTTGATTTGAAATAAAAAAAAGAATCAGATTCAAGAAGGAATTAACTTCGTCCAGACCACAGAAGAATGGAAAACTTCGTCCCCCATATGGACTAATCGAGTCACCAAAAGCCACTGTAGCGCCTTTGATAAGGCGAACCGGCATCGGCGACCCTGACCATGGATCTCATAGGATCCAGATTAAGATAAAATAAGGAAAAAGGAATCTAATGCCAAAACGACATTGACATAATGAAAATGATATAAAGAAGGGATCTTTTACCTGAGAAAGATGGGTTAATGCGAAGGCGATGAACAATTTCCAATCCTTTACTTCAAGCAGTAAAGTAATATTTTGCAGCAAGAGAAGAGGGGAATGGGATAAGGATTTTCCCTTGTTATATAGTACAGTAAAAAGACTATTCAAACTTAGTTGATATAACCTTCAAATTAGACATGACTGACGCGTGAAGCAACTGGTAACTCAAGGGTTAGCTAATGAGGTGAATACCAAGTAAAATGTCACCATTGCTTGAACCCTTTGAGATACCCGAAGCAATTTGCGGATCCGTTACAGATTTCAAGGTCTATCGGATGGACTGCTCGGCCCAGCTTCTGAAAATCTGATTAAAAAAAGGAAGGTTTATTCAGGACACATGTTTTCAAAGTATGTTCCGTTTCCAACACACCATACTTTGGGGGGCAAAGTGTTGATGGGCCTTTCGGGAAGCTCATCAAGGCGAAATGACGAGGAAGGAATGCTGCTGAAGTGTTTGGTGTGGATCGAGTTGTGAGGCCCAACGACAGGGCTCTCTTCCCTTGACACGGCCCTGAGGAGTTCGGCATGACCGTGCTTGACTTGCCTTGCCATCCTCAGATGAGATCCGGAAAACCAGCCTAAGGATCAGCTCGCCCCAGATTTTTTTCTTTTAAATTACTCAAGCTGGAAGGGTTCAATACCAATTGACACCTATAATCCGCAGAGAATACCAACTTTTCAAGAAAAAACCGATTCATTCAAAATCAGCTATCTTTTTGGATCTCACGGCACGTACTCATGGCAGCCTGATATTATATCATCTATAAATACTCCTTTCCAATGGGAAAAAAGGGATCAATCTTCAATTTTCTGACCAGAGAAAATGATAGAAAAAATTGTTTATAATTTTAATTCTTCTGTTCTACCATTGTAAACATTTTCGTAACTGCTGAAACGATCTATAAAAGTTTATAAAGTGGACGTAGGATCTTTAACGCCGAACCACTATAAATATGTGTGTGATTCTTTCTATTTTGCATTACCTATATTTGTTAATCTTCATTTTAATCTCTACACACGTCTCTCTTTTTGGTGTTGTGCCAATTTTTGGTGTCAATAGTCAGAGGTGTCTTTTGTTGGCTCAACTTTTACCTGGTGTAATAACCAAGAAGGCCCCATCCAGAACCTCACGCATCTCAACTAGGTTTTCGGATTAGAGGGATGGTTCAACCTCCCTTTCTCCTTCTCGGTTGCTCATCTTCACTGCACCAACTCGAACCATGCTCCGATAATTCTGCTTTGTTCGCCCTTCGCCTTGACGGGACCGTCTTCGTTCCACTTTCAGTCCACATGGAAATCTCATCATTCGTTTACCAGACTGTGGAGGACTCCTGATCTACTCCATCTTCTGGTTGCCCTGTTGTTATTTTCTCGCTTAGGCTTAAACGTCTCAAAGCTTGTTTTAAGGCTTGGAACACTCTAGTTTTCAATAATATATTCAACAGAGCTCGGGCGGCGGAAGAGATTCTTATCTTAGCGGAATCTTCTTACGATGATGATCCTTTAGCTTCTAACGAGGCGGTGTGGGATCTAGCTCAACTCGCCTTTTCTTCCTAATTGCGTGTCGAGAATGGCTTTCTTTGGCAAAAATCCAAGTTCAAATGGATCGTTGACGGCGGTTCAAATTCCAAATTCTTTCATTCCACTATTAGGAATAAGAATAAGCTTTTGTCTATCCACCAAATTCTTTGCCAGGACCTTTCCTTGGTGTCCTCTCCCGAGGAAGTCAAAGAGACAATCCTCTCTCACTTTCAATCCTCTCTTGGTTGCCCTTTGGTCTCTTTTTCTAATTCGGTTTTGTTGGATCTTATTCCTCATTTGGTTCTTCCTATTGAGTGTGATGGTCTTTTCTACCCCCTTCTAGTGATGAAATTTGGATTTGTGTGCTTATAATGAGTAAGGACAGTGTGAGTGGTCCAGATGGTTTCAACAAGGTTTTTTTACCGGAGTGTCTGACCGATCATTCAATTTTATTTTTTCTTGACAATCCAATACTTCTTTATGGGTAGTGTTATTCCTAAGGGATGGACTTCCACCAATCTAGTTCTTATCCCTAAATGTGGAAATCCCCGGTCATGCTTAGAATTTTGTTTAATTAGCTTGTGTAGGTTTTTGAACAGGGTCATCTCAAAGGTGTTGTCCTCTATACACACACCTATTCTCGATCATGTTGTTTCTTCTGCTCAAGGTGGCTTCGTTGAAGGGCGTCTTATGACATATAATGTACTTCTGGCTCAAGAGCTTATTTCTCAAATCGACTGCAAGGTTAGGGCTCTAACGTGGTTATCAAGCTTTATATGGAGAAAGTGTATGACCGCATGTCTTGGTTTTTCATCATTAGAGTCCTCCATGCTTTCGACTTCCTCGAGCCTCTTATTGATATAATTTGGATGCTCAACTCGAACTGTTGTTTTTTGTTCTCATCAATGGGTCGCCTAATGGTTTTTTTCGATCGAGAACGGGACTGCATCAAGGTGATCCCCTTTCGCTGACGCTATTTGCCATCATCGTGGAGACTTTTGTTTGTGTTATGCATTCACTTAAATAGTGAGACAGATTCATCGTATCGGTATTCCTAAGGGTTGCCCTATTATCTCGTCCCTACCAATTGCGGATGACATCATTATTTTCTATAATGGGAACTAAAATTAGATTTGTTGTCCCTTAGATTTTATTCATCTGTACGAGAGATGTTCAGGCCAATTCATCATCTCTTTGAAAAGTTGTTTCATTCCAGCCAATTCTATGGCTCCAGAAAGGATTTCCTGGATGGAATCCTGCTCCAGTTTCTAGGTTGCTTCTCTCCCTTTGCCTTGCCTTAGTATTGTTCTTTTTAGAGGACGCAAGCTCAATGCAATCATCGATCCTCTGAGTGATAAAGCTCGGGGTAAGATTTTTCATTGGAACTCTACTCTCCTTTCCAAGGCTGGTAGACTTGTTCTCACTAAGTCGGTGCTTTATTTTATTAGGTCTAATGTTTTCGTTGTCATGACTCCTACCTCTTTGTTTTTCCGGTCTTATCGATCTTTGGCCTTGTCCTTTTCCTGAGGGAATAAGGACAATGCTCATCGTTACCATTGGGTATCTTAGGACGTCATTTTCCATCCTAAACGCGAGGGTGGTCTTGAGCTTCGGAACTTGAGGGATATCTGCAAGGCTTATGATTGTAAGCTCTGGGTTAGATTCTGTTCTCATGACTCTCTTTGGGCATCATTCCTTCATTCCAAGTACCACGTCTTTTTCCTGTAGATTTCTATGGTACCCCATCTTATGCTAGTGAGACGTGGAAATGAATGCAATCAATGAAATACTTTTCTGACTTTCACGGTGGAGGTGTTGGTTGGAATGGTGGATCTTTCTCCTTGAGGGCAGCGTGGAATTCTGCTAGAATTCTAGTGCTTAGAATTCATGCTTTCTCTTTCATTTAGGACTCCCGTATCCCTCTTGAGGTTTCCATTCTTATGTGGAAGAACCTCCATGATGGTTTACCCCTGAATTGGAATATTATGAAGATTGAGATCTCAATTATGTCTTGTTGCAAGTGTTACAGAGCAGGAGATGTGGAATCGATTGCTCATTTGTTCTTCGAGGGTGAGTGTGCTCGTGCTACCTGGTCTTTCTTCTAGGTGCTGGTAGGTCTGCAAGGAAATGCCTTTTCCTTTCAGAACTTGCATGTACTCTGGTGGATGGCAGGACTGGAAAGTCTTTTTGCTCTGTCCTTTTCCATTTTATTCGATGCCTAATTTGTTGGCATCTTTGGTGCTCTCATAATAAGGCAGTGTTCGAGGAGGTCCTTATGGCATCATCTTCCATCATCCGTAGTGTTAAAGGCAATGTCTTCCTTATGTTTCATGGTCGACCTTTCTTGGGTACTATAAGATCTCACTCTTTAGCTTTGACTCGCGCATTGGATGTTACTACAGGTCCTTTTCCCAATATTAGTGCTGGTTAATTGGTTTTTGTGTTTGGGAGTTGCTTGTTCTTGCTTCCACCAAACCCCCTAACTTTTTTAGGTTTAGGTTCGAGTAGATTTGTTGCTGTCATTGTTTTGGTATTTTTTTTGCGAAGCTAGGCCTTCTGGCTTGTTCATATTTCTGGATGGAGGCCTTGCGGGATTGCATATGTGCTAGGATTATCAGTTCATGTATCTGCTACTGCAAGTTGGAGTTTACTTGCCTTTGCCTTCCATCTAGTCCGCTGGGAGCAGGCACTTGCATTTGTAGCGTAGTTCGAAGCTTGCATGTTGGGTTGCGCTTTGCTTGTTTCTTCTGCCTTTGGACTGCTTCATTTTGTTTGTTTGGTTTTTTTTGCTTGAGTAGGATTGTCTGTTTGAACATTTTTTTTGGTTAGGTTTGTCGTGTGTGTTACAATTCAAGTGGTCCTTTGTGTATTACTTGTCTCTTTTTATATGCCATCGGAGAATGGTTATTTTCACTTTTTTAGTTATATATATATATATATATATATATGCTTTCAAAAAAAATCCAAATAAAATAATAGTAGAACCAAGATTTACTCCACTAACAGAAGCCGTTAATAAACTATTTGATTTGATTATAGCAGAATTGTGCTTTAAGTTTCGTGTAAAGATTCTAAAATAATCAACTTCGTTTAACCAAATTTTGGCTATCACCAATTAAGGTATAATTAATTTAATGACATTATTATTTAGAGGGACCAGCTATTTGAACATAAAATTAAACAAAAATGATGGCATAAAAGATCTGGACCATTGGATCATTTGTATTTGTGCATAGTGGAATTCAGGGGGGCAATCTAATGGTGGTGATTCTTTAGGTTACTAATTATGTTTATGCTTTGTGTCTAAATATACTTTTCCTTATTTAGAATAACATATTTAAATCCAATCCTTATCATTATATAAATTCTATCAACATGTTATACTACAATGTTATACTCATTAATATATGAATAATGCAAAAATTCATGTGTTAATCAGATTTAAAACGAGTACGATATCACATAGTTAAATTTACACATAGATTAATTAGATCTAATAAAGAAATAATTTGATCCCTCACATACACTTTAACTCGCCCTAGTATTGTAGACATGACCCCTCCCTTTTCTCCTTCTTCTTCTTCCCTCTCTTTCTACTCTAAATTCCTATAACCATAGTTATGGAAGGTGGTGCACTTCACACATCCATTCCCTCACCAAAATGATGACCAAACCTTATCACCAACGCCCATTCGACAAGCCCAACCCAACCACCACCTCCCCATGAGCTATGCCGCCACTGAACTCCTCTTTATCTAGTAAACTCCATGTAAACCATAGAGGGTTGCAGGCCCCAACAAGAAGTCGAGCTTTACCATTTTCTACCTCGAGATGATATGCGCCACCATGACCAAGAATCCAAGCTCTAATGTATAAAATTTCAAAGCAATCGAACACAAAACAAAATCGTAGCTCAAAACCCTTTACTAATCCAAACTCGAGTAACCAAAATCTTGCCACACATAATAAAATACATAACAAAACAAAGATCTAGGTAATAAAAACTCAAAGAAACAAGTATTATGATTTTTAATGTTATTTAGATTTTATTTTGATTTGTTAAGTTTAGTGGAAAAATATAGGACATGCTTATTTTTATAGGAAACCAAACACGAAGAAGAAAGAAGATTGAAAAATAAATAAAAGTGTTCCTTCTTGATTTTGGAAGCTAATAGCCATTATACCATTATTGGCTTAATGGAAATGAAGAGAAATAGAAGGATTGAAAAAATGAATGAGAAAGAGTGAAATGAAAAAATGAATGAGAAAGAGTGAAATGAAAAAATGAGGTTATATGCATAACAAATCAAAGTCAATTCCCTCTCACATAGGTAAACCAAAATTTCCTAACTGCCCACTAAGTTAATATCAAATTGAAGTAAGTTACTTTTTGAAGAAGCTTGGCATTGCATAACAAATCAAAGTCAATTCCCTCTCACATAGGTAAACCAAAATTTCCTAACTGCCCACTAAGTTAATATCAAATTGAAGTAAGTTTCTTTTTGAAGAAGCTTGGCATTTTTAGAATTAACCTGAAAAAGTAAAGAAATAAAGATTTGGGATACTTAGATACACAATATCACGTTTTCATGTGGATTATAGACGATAGAACTAAAAAATACGATCATGCACTAAAATGCGACACGATTGCAAAACAAAATAATACATTGGTTATCTTTTTTTGTAATATCTCAAAAGTAGCATCGTTTGTTAGAAAATCATTAAATTAAGAATATATAAATATTTTTCAAACTTAAAATTATTGAAAAATTATATATCAATCTAAAAATAAATGATTAAAGATCAAGTCATTTTATTAAAATTTCTGAATTTCGTGGTATTTGTCAAATTTAAATATATAAATAAATTATATAATTTTATTTAAAATGTTAAAATTTTGGGTTATCATAGTAAAAGCACCATGGGTAAACCCTAATTTTGCATATATTTTTCATATTTGTGCTTCCACCGTACGTCCTTCCAATGAGTTTAATTCGTTGGGAATTACTTGCTTATTCCTGAAAGTATTTAAGTTAAAAATAAGAATCTTGTTTGTATATAGTTTTTATAATTGGTTTACCGTGCACCTTCTAAGATATTTATTATCAGAATTGTAGATGATTTTGAAAACAATACGCTTAGGCATTGGAAAAGCAATAATTTTTTGAATGAATTGATTTGTTTTTAATTTAATAAATCGAAGAATTTTTATATATGATCAATATTTTTTGGCTAGCGATACTTGTTTTAAGATTGCTTATATTTTTTGGCAAATCAAGCCGGTTTTTATAGTGGTCTATGCCATTGTTTATTAGAAAAGGAAAAGTAAAAAAGTTGTTCTTTACATGCACAAAAACAACAAGCCTAGATGAAGAGCCAGAACACTATACAATACAAAATAGGAGAGAAGCAGAGTGGCTCCCACTACTAGAGAAAAACAAATAAGTAATGTAGCACAGGAGTAAAGGCAGCATGCCTAAACAACTAACTAACTAAAACTAGCTCCCTTTCAGAAGAGGCAGGTCTACATGTATCATCAGACAGGCTAACAATACGAGTGACTCTAAAGAAGGCCAAAGCATGCTTGGGCATGTAACATGGATTATGAGAGCGGGAGATAAAGTCTCTATCCCAAGTGGCTTCATAGAATTCGAACTTGTTAATTTCTCCAATATCAACGATTGTATTGAGTTAAATAATATCACCCTTAGTCGGATACAACTTCGTATCAACTTCCTATTATTGCCTTTAACGTCACTAATATACTTATAAAAAGTACCACTAGTGGATTGTATCTCATACCAAACAAACCGTGAATCCAAACTTTTTCCTCCATGCACAAAGCGACTGTTCATCAGGAGGGAGAGGGTATACTAGCCTCATATGGTGGAACCATTGGAATAGTAGACTCATCAAAGGATAGAGGATAGGCTTTGGGACCCATATTCTTAAAGGAGGACGTGATAGAGGTAACTTTTTCCGGAATTGGAGCATTACTAGCAAGTTTGCAAGCTTTAAATGTGTGACCAAAAGAGTGATAGGTAATGCAGATGTCAGACTTCCAACTACGTGTGATGTCAACATAAAAATCATGACCATCAATACTAACTTTAATATAAGGAGGGAGTGGTTTGCCCGGGGTGATTTCTATCAAAGCTCTCGCTAAAACATAGCATTCTCTAGTTACCGTGTTTGCATCAAAACACCTGAGCTTACCAATATGACTGGCTATCCAGTTTAACCCAATCAGTGTTTGAAGAACCAAAGGAATATGCATAAGATGTGCCTAGAATGGAATAGACAATACTTGCTCTCATGTTCGGCCTACAAACAGAGACCAAGAGGTGACAATAAAAGGCTTGCCCTCAATGATAGAAGGATCTAGTTCAAGCACACGTCTTCTGTCCTTCGCCAAGGAGAATTAAAATAAAACATGTCATCAACAAAGTATACTCTCAATCCACCCCTTAGCTTCCACTTACTATGATAGTGCTCGCGGACTTAAAGATAATGGACACATGCATTAAGGAAAAATCCAACTAAGAAGTCCTTCCAACGTGTAACACCTTCTTGCACTACATCCTTTGGAGGAACGTCGTTGTTCATGAAAGCAAAGTCATGTGGAATGTAAACCCTAGCAGCACAGAGAAGGGTATTAAAGAGAGAGGAGAAGGATATAGTAGCAGGATTCTCTGTGGAATTTTTACAAACACATTATGGGAAAATGTTGGAAGTCAAGGGAACAGGAGCTACAGTGCATCTTTTAGTTACAACTATATACTCATCACCTGTATCACTACTATTACAAAGCATATCCAAAAAACCCACGTTCTCAGAATGATTATCAACCAAAACCACATTTTGAATTGAAATAAGGCAGGGGTCTTGCGATTTAGGCATCCCCGCATCGAATACAGAGATAGCAAAGACTTACCCACTGACACTATACCAGAGACAGGGTTCGAAGTAACCATGGGACACACCTCAAATCTTCCATACAAGGCAGCGCAGAAAGGGGCTGCTGGAGTCATAGATCGCATAGGGCTCGAAAAAGATAACTTGGATCTAGTCGTGGAAGCTCACAACATTGCAACTCCAAAGTAGCTCGACATTTTTTTTTTTACATTCCATTAGTGGAAAGACTTGATGCTGGTGAAGATGAGGAGAGGTTCAAGATAAACTAGGGATGGCTGTGAGGAGCATGAGGTTGCGGTTGAAGTCGACGGGAGAGGAAATAAAGGATGGAAATGGAAAAACAAATTTGTCATTGAGTGAATCACCCAGATTTCTCTATTTTGATGTTTTAAAAGGTTAATAATATCTTCTTTGATTTGTTGAGTGCAATTTTGATTTTATAGCATTTTGAATGTTTAAATTTTTATTTTAGGTTGAAACCTCATTTACATGTATATATCTATTTCATTAGGCAATTTAAATATACATATGTTTTTAAGTACATAGGAAAGTTTTAATATGATGTGGATGTTTGTATTTGAATCGATTAGAAAGTTCTGGTTTAATACAAGTACACAAATATATGTGTGTGCGCGCGCACTCACATGCAGGTGTATATAAACATCAACTTTATAATTTTAAGGTATGTGTTAGAAATATTTTTTGTTAAAAATTTGAAATATTTAAAAGATAAGACAATAATATATTCACAAAAGTAGCATATGTATATAAGATATGTAGCCAAAATATTCACCTTTCGTAAATTATTCCAGGTCAGGAGGCAAGGAATACATTTAGGCAAAGAAAAGCCTCTTTCACCTTTCGTAAATGGTTCCGGATAGCTTGTCGCTACCTCAAGCTATGTTATACCTTTATTGAGCCTTTGGTTCCGCATATACAAAGGCCCTAAGATTGCAGGTCTAACATTCATTTAAGTTATTGAATTTAAAATGGTTCATAATAAGATTTAAATGATAAATTTAATTTAGAATGTATTTATTTGAAAACTAAAATATGAAATTGATTTATAATGAAATGTTTATCTTTAAGATTTATTATTTTCATGTAGAAGTGATTCAAACAAATTTATATTGAAAACACCAAATTTAGTCGCTCCATTTAAATCGGTTGTTGACAATTATTTGCGGTACCGGTAACCGGTATATCCTAAATAATAATAAAAATATATAATAAAATTTTGAAATTTAATATTTGAGATGCGTCTAACTAGACATAGCATAGGAATGAATTTTATAGAAAAATACGCAAGTTTGTTCTGTTCATGATAATTTAAATAAACATTAAATAAATTGCTACGAATGAAATGTTGTCGGAATTTGAACTAAAAATACTAGACTGTATTCTAAAGAGAGCGTTCAGACATTTGGATGACTGTACGTACTATTTTGTCGATAAAAAGTAAAAAAAAAATATTTAAATGTGCCACTCCTTTACATTTTCCATGTTGCCATGTATGTTGGTAAACAATCTGCTACAATCTTCCATGCAGGCGTTCACATTGCTAAACAATCTGCTATAAACTTCCATGCATGCATGATATGTAAATAAAAATAAATGAGAAAAGGCATAACGTGCCATGCAAAGAAAAGCATAACGTGCCATACAAAAAAGAATAAGAAATGTTGAACTCACGCATGCCGCATTGAGGAATTCAATTGTGACCTTTTCTTTAGGGTTGTTATTGACACTACAAATATTGTTAAGGGGGGTCAATTTAAAAAGAAAAAAGAATTTGTTAAGGGGAGTATCAATGCAGAGAGCACCCCCTTAACAAATAAAGTTTATTTTACCAAATTAGTCTTTTCTACAACAATTCTTTTTTTAGTTGTTAATTAAAAAATATTATATGGTATATTAGTCGAACTCGAACTGCATAAGATTTTTATATCAAATTATTAATAATCTCATTTGTCGATCATTTTTTTTAAATAACTTAATTTCTCATTTGTCCATCGCTTTTTTTAAATAATTTCATTTCTCATATGTTAAATTACATATAATCTCATTTGTCTCACGTTCTTCGTTTGCACCATTATTTCTCCGAAAACAATCACTTTTTTTGTTTGCAATAATTTAGAGTTTTTTTTTTTTTTTTTTTACATTTGAAATTGATTGGGAATTAGGATGGTAACTAATGTTATTAGTAGGGTAAAAAGGAACGTAAAATATTAAGTATGTGACTCCCCCTAACATTCTTTTTATGATTGGAGTGTTTTTAAAATTTGACCTCCCCTTAATAATATTTGGAGTGTCAATAACAATGCCTTTTTTCTTTTGCTAGGAACGCCTACACTAATATGTAAAATATTTAAATTGCGAATTCCTAGTTTTACTTGGTCCTTTCTCTGCATATCTATAAAACTTAACGAGAAAGAAGGCATATAGTATGTTTAGATTTAACTTAATAGTACCTTGTATCATACCAAAAAGCTACATTCCTTCTCCCCAATGTATTCTCCTTCTACCTTCAAAACGTATTTCTTATCTCCACTGTATTCTCCTTCTCACTTCCCACTTAAAATTCTAAAACTTCGAATAGAAAAAAAATCTGTAAAAAAAAGGCCAGTGCAAGCCTAACTCGACCACCCTCCATAGTCTTCGCCACCACCCCTCACCACCCACACATTGCTCCAACTTCCAAACTTCAGGTCCACCGAACCTCCCCTCTGCCTTGGCCAGTATCGGCACCGCCTGCCAGCTCTCTGCCTTGACCAGTAGCCTTCCTTCCCTTCTGCGCAACCAGACAGCCTCCATGAACCCAAACAGCCCACCAAAATCCTCCCCATTGAGCCTCCTCCCTCCTCCATCGTCCTTTGCCTCTCTGATCCACTGCAGTCGTTTAACTCCACCCGACTCCACTGCGACATATCCTCCACCAACTAAAAACCCTGACTGAACGCAGCTTGCCAGCCATCTTCCGAGAGGTTTACGACCGTGATGCCCCTCCGTCTCTGATGCCATCGAGTGAAATATTCTCCAAAGCTCCTTCCAGATCCTCAGTGAACCAGATGTATGCAAGTGAGTTGGACCGAATTGTTTTGAAAGAAGAGAAATTTTTCCGGTGCCTGAACGAGTGTTGATGTACTTGTATTTTAATTGCTAGTTTTGTGTTCGTGCATGTTCCCAATCTGTGTTCCATAAAGCATAAGCTCTTTTTCCTAAGCCACGCTAGGTGGGCATCGCTCTCACGATTAATATTCATATGCTAGAAATTTAACATCATATGAAATTATAATGATATTAAATTTATTTTATGCTTGTTTGGTCGAAAAACTGTTTGAATTGTTAGTTTAAAATTGGTTGATTAGTTAACTGTTAATTTCATGAATTTTAGTCGTTAAGTTTTTAGCTGCAATTTTATGAATTGTTAGTTGAAACCGATTTGAATTATTAGTTGATAAAATTTTGATTTGTTGATTTAATCATATAAAATGATAGTCGAAATTTACATGAAATAGTGGTTGATAATTTACCTGAAATAACTGTTGATAATTTGATGTAATAGTGGTATTTTATTTATATATTGCAATTATGGTGATCGTTGTATGTTTGTTGTTTTGATCATTTATCACCCCTACTATCATATTAGTAAGTTCCTGACATTGTATGAAATTCTATGGAAATATTGATATGGGTTAAATGTGATATACCTAGATTTTCGATTAAATGAACAGATTTAAAAATTTAGTTAAATATTTTAAATTTGAACTTGTGCTTGAACTTAGAAATTAAGCTTGAAATACTATGTTCTAATAAAGGAAATGATTTACCGAAAAGATTAAATGTAATTTTAGATCTAGTGATCCAACTTGATATTTAATTTAAATTTAAATTCGTTGATTTAAAGGTTAAATTCAAACTTAAAAGATTTGAATTGATTGGGTTATTTAGATTTGATTAAATGGGAAGAATTACTTTATGAGTTAAAGTTGTAAATTATGTAAAATGAAAGTGTTTAGAATTTAAACTTGATCTGATTTAACTTATTCAATTTTGAAATAATTTTATTTTTATTTAATTGATTAATGAAAGTCAAGTTTAAAATAAAATTTAAACTTGTTTGTTTTGATAAAATTCCATTTTGAATTGATGAGTGTCTAACTACATTTGAGTTTTAAGATTTGACTGATCTGTTTAATTGATAAAGTGATATTAAATGAAATTATTAAATCCAAAGATTTGGTATTATAAATTTGAATTTTAGTAATGAAATTAACAAATTGAGTTTGAGATTTGAACTTGAATAAATATTAAGATGAATTCGAAATGTTCGACGTCGGATCAATTGAATCAGATTGGATTGCAATTTTGAAATGCTTAACTTAATATTATTTTATATTAACTACTCTATGTTACAAATTAATAAACTCTTTTAGGTATAATTATTTTAAATTAAAATATTTTATATTACACTAAATTTCAACTATTTAGTTTTTATATTTACTTTAAATTAAAATATTTCATATTATATTAATCTATTTTACTTAAAGTTATTTTAACTAGAATATTTTACTCTTAACTATCTACTTATAATTATTTTAATAGAAATATTTGGATTATATTAAACTTCCTATTTTGTTTATAACTATTTATATTTAAATATGTATTAACTATAGAATTGGTTGATTTAAACCCTATTTCCAATCCGAGCAATTGAGTCCAAACATTTAATTAGATATCTAGATGAGATACATGTGATATGAAATATAAATTGAATCGAAAATTCGGAAATGAATCTTCTTGAAATATGGAAATTAGAAATTAACATTAAAACCAAAATATGAAGTGGAATTGGGATTCGATGTTTGAATTTGAATGTTCAACAGATTTTGGAATGATAGTAAAGTCGAGATTTGAAATAAACCAATTAACAAAATGAAGTATGATGCCAGGAACTTGTGAATATTCTTATGTTGAATTACATGAACATGTCACCTAAATATTTCATTTTAGTTGATTTTATATGCATAAGGATATTAATCCTGACTCGATTGTTTTGTGTTTTGCATGGAACGCTCGGGTCAGACCGAGTACTTCAGTTTAGCGAAGATATTGGGTTCAGAAGACAGTGGCGGAGTCGATGACCCTAGTTATTATTATATGAGTATTGTTTAACTTGTATGGTAATCTGTATCATCCTGTATTGTGTGTATAAGTGAAATCAAATGTAACAGCATCATGAACTATTTTATGTACTTATGATATTTCGTTATTATATTTTAATCCTTCTGCTGCAAATTTCTGTACCTGTTCTTCTGAATTTTATTTCTTTAGAACAAACTCGTTAATAATCTATCTTTTTGAATGGTTTGAATCAGACATATATGGTTTATTATCGATTTATAATCATCCAGAAAGGTGGGTTGTTACAACAGGACGGTTACCTGCATGTACAAATACAATTCTAAGGTTCTAGAATCAATGACTTTTCTCATTTTTATCTCTTGTATTCAAATTTTGTAGCACAAACCCTGATTTCTAAATCAATTTGGAGGTTTCTCGATTGCATCATAGAAATATTTGTACATGTACGAAACGATCAATAATGGGAAAATATAAAGTATTTAGTAAAGTACTACTTTCATCTATGTCTGTTTTACCTCTTTTTCTATTGATCTTAAACCGAAAGGATTACATTACTCTTGGCAAGTAACCATTTACATCACTCAAAGATTGTGATACCCTCTTCACCAAAGGACAACTTGCATTTCAGCCAACTTAAAAGGTCTTGCTTTTGGAATTTAACCGGAAACTCCTTATTTTTGGTGTTGACTATTTTTGTGGTTAACATTTTAATGCTAGAAGGTGGCTCGAACCTCCGCCCATATCTTCCACTTCATTACCAGGTATAAGAAATCAAGTTCGACAGGATGGTTAGATCGAAAAAGAAAATTGAACGAGGATCCGACCAATCTTCCACTTTATAGAACTATATACCTCGGGGCAAATTCTATTTCAACCCTTGTTTTTAGTTAGTAGCCCCCCCCTTAAAAAATTAAAATTTTAATGACTAAATTGCCCTTAAGATTTATCTTCTCATGTAAACTCAGAACATCGTAAATTTCTTCTCAGTAAAAACACCTAAGCTCCAAAAAAACCTAGATTTCAAATCACTCAAGAAAAATTTGATTTGCAAACAAGAATACAATGGATTTTGAAGGAGAAGATGATTACTCATCCCAATCGCAGCAGGTAATTGAAGAAAAATTTAGAATTTGAGTTTTTTTTTTATTTTTCAAGTACAGCCGATGCAGTGCGATATGAGTGAATTAGTAATAAACCGCGTAGGAAATCTACTAGGAAAGTACATAAACCACGTAGACAATCAACGTGGAAAGAAACAATACCACGATTGAACACTGCGAGGTTTCCATATAGACCTCGCATTCATTATACGTGGTTTGTTTATATACCACACATAATTGAGTAAGTTATATTTTTCTGGTTTGAACTTAAAGTTTGTTGTATATGTTTTGTGCAGATTGTAGCATTATCTAGTGATGAAGAAAAGGATGATGAGATAGTATTGGATTATTCAAATGAGTTCACGACTTATGATGTACGTTTTCTTTGAATAATGCTGAAATAAATCGTGAATGCTTACATTTTATATAACATTTTAAATGCAGATATATCCTTCACGGAAAAAATTAGTTGATTGGGTTCGTGATACTGGAAAGCGTCTTGGTTTTGTTATTATAATCTTGAAATCGGATACCGGTGCTTCAGTCAAGAAACCAAGAATCACGTTTGCTTGTGAACGAAGTGGCGTTTACAAGAAGCGAAAGGATTTTCAACCGAAAAATCTCCGACTTACGGGTACCAAAAAATGCAATTGCCCATTTAGGCTGAAAGGCGAGAAACTTGGAACTTTAGATGAATGGCGATTGCATGTTGTCAATGGTGTGCACAATCATTCCGAATTGAAAAATACAGAAGGTCACTCGTATATTGGTCGACTAACCGAAGCTGAGATTAGGTTAGTTATAGAGATGCATAAGAATTTGGTAAAGCCAAAAGAAATTTTAGCCACCCTTAAACGAAATGATACTTCAAATTCTACCACAATCAAAACAATCTACAATGTGATAAAAGCACAGAAAGCAATTGAAAGGGCAGGGCGATCACAAGTTCAATACTTGCTTAGTAAGTTGAAAGAATTTGATTACTTTGAATGGCATCGTAAGACATTAGATGGTACTGATATTATTAAAGATATCTTTTGGGCACATCCTGTTAGTTTGGATTTTTTACGTACATTTCCTAGGGTTATCATATTAGATTGTACGTATAAAACCAATAGATACAAAATGCCGTTACTTGAGATTGTTGGAGTTACTAGCACGGATCTTACATTTTGTATAGCCATTGCTTATTTAGTTGCCGAAAAAGAGGAAAATTATATGTGGGCATTAGAGAGGTTGAAATCGGTGTTGGTTGATTCTGAAGTGGAAATGCCATCAGTCTTTATTTCTGATAGAGAAACGGCACTAATTAATGCTATTGGATTTGTGTTTCCTGAGTCTGCTCATATGTTATGCACGTGGCATATTAAAAATAATGTTCTCACTTATATGCAAAAAAAAGTAAAAGGTATGGAGCTTGAAGAGAAGAAGTCTTTCTTATTTGATTGGAATGAATTAGTGTGTTCAAAAAATATCGTTGCCTATAATGCGAATTTACAAGTGTTGCACGAAAAGTATGCAAACCATACTTTACTTCTGAAATATATTCACGAGATATGGTTGGATACTTACAAAGATAGATTTGTGCAAGCATGGACTGACGACTACAAGCATTTTGGAAATTACACGTCTAATCGGTAATTTTGTTTACTAATTGTTGTAACAATTACTGAAAGAATAATTGTTGTGATTAGTTCTAACTTATGTACATGTGTTAATGCAGGGCCGAGTCTGCTCATTCAAAATTGAAGAAACATTTAGCTAGTAGTTTATGCAATTTTGAACAAGCCTGGACGAAGATGCATTCATTATTGGAACTCTCGTTCACCGAACTTAAAGCATCATTTGAGCAAAGTATAACCAAAGTAAAGCACATATTTCATATACGAGAATTCAGAAATTTACGAGGTTTTGTTTCTATTAAGGCACTTGATTTGTTGCATTCCGAACTTCAGAGAGTAAAAGATGTTGGTGACGAAGAAATGTTATGTGGATGTGTTCTTCGTAGAACACATGGATTGCCTTGTGCGCATGAGTTAGCTCAACTTGGACCTGCGACGGCAATATCGCTTGATATGATAGATGTTCATTGGACGAGACTTCACCTTGTTGAAATAAGTGGAAAGAAAGATGCGGGGATAGCGGAGAAAATGGAAAAATTAATAAACGATGTGAAAAAAATGGATGCTCCGTATCAAATGCAAATTTATAAAAAAATGTTGGAGATTGTAGAACCGCGAACGACGTCTCTTGCATCTCCGAAAAGCAAAATAAAGACACGTGGAAGAGAAAGCAAAAAAAGTTCTAATACTTCAACTAAACGGATGACTTCGTCATTTGAGCTTGTTGATAGTGTTTATTCCCAAAGTTCTTATACTTCAAAAAAAGCTCGAACGAATAAGCTTCCTATTCGTAAACCAAAAAAAGGTAATAATCATTTTATTTGAATGCACATGAGTTGTATACTAACCTAATTTATTAAATTTGCAGCTGGACGAACAAACTAAAGGCATGAGAATGTATCTGCATCAAATTCCATTAGAGATGAGGGCTTTTGTCACAGATATTGTGGATGTTCGATCGGACGGTAATTGTGGATACCGATGCGTGGCTGCTTTGCTTGGATTGGGAGAATCTAGATGGAGCGAAATTAGAACACAATTGTACGACGAGCTATATGACCACCAGAGTATGTACGATAAAGTTTTTGTAGAACATGGTAGAAGTTCAGTTATTCTCAAAAGCCTTTTACACGAAAATGAAGATTTTGCACCAATGGAAAAATGGATGTCAATGCCTGATGTTGGATATATTATTGCAACTAGATACAATGTTGTGCTATTCAGCATTAGTGAAAGGCTTACGATGACAATACCACCATTGAGAGGAAAGATTCCTCCACCAGTACTACGCAAAGAAATTGCGATAGCTTTTGTCAACCAAGATCATTTTGTTCAGGTATGTAACGTTTATATTCAAAGATTATAAAATATGAGGAATATTTTCAAGCCTCACGGTTCATGGCTTGCAGGTTAAACTTGAGGACAAACATCCCGTGCCACCTATTTACAGAAAATGGTTCACGACTCGAGACCGGGATGCTAGCGACTGGGAGCATGTTTTCAACGATAAGAGACAAGCTTGGGAGGAAATAAATTCATATGCAGAATGGAAATAGTTTGGTTGGCATACGTTTGATTGGTTGTACTTTTGTTCGTCTAATTAAATGAGAATGTATTAGGAAATTGGTTGTTCTTTGGATATTGTATTAAACCACTTTTTGGCAATTGGAAAGTGTGTTGTTAATTATTATTTTTCGTTCTGTGTATATAATATGTGTTATTTGTTGATACAGTTTGGTTGACATATTTTTTTTGAAATTCTGGGCACACACGGACTGACAAAACGTGGTATGCAAGCCTTCCACGTAGAAGACTTACGTGGTTAGAAGAATAACCATGTAAAATATATACGGGGTAAAAAGGTGAACCACGTGTAGATACCACGTGGTTACTGCAGAAACCACGTTTTTACAGAGCGAGAGGACTTCCAGAAACCCTTTAAAAAAATTGTGTCCACCCTTTCTGCGCGGTTGGTTAGGAAACCGCGGGAGAACTCTACGTGGTAATCCACCAACCACGTAGTGCTTAAACGTGGATTACCACCTGACCACGTATGTACTATACGGGGTTTTGTTCCCGACCACGTTTTTACAGAGCGTGGCTGTAACAGAAATCAAAAAAAAAATACTGTCAAACATGAAAAAGTACATAACAGTGTACAGAACAACTGAAAACCATTAATATGAAAATCGACCACAATTAAACCAATAGATCAAATTAAACAATCCAAAATCCATTACATTAGCATTCTATTTTCAAAATACATCACATGATCAAACATGTCCATCCAAAATTAAACAACACTTAAATAAAAGTTGCATTACATATCACGTCCAAAATAAAAGTTCATCAAACTTAAACTGAACAACACTTAAACATGAGGCCTATAGTAGCGTCCAACGGCAATCCGAGCATTATCAATTTGAGGGTTTGGTTCGTTCAACATCCCATGCACGTCTTGAATGGTCTGTAGAAAATAAATCAAACTGAAATTATAACATAGTGTGGAGCTAGAACATAAAAATTAAACAAGGATATTATCGTGGAAAACAAATCTAAAGTAAATAAATAATTGAAACATACCGAGTATAACTGATTGTAGGTAGGCTGAAAATGTGGAGCTCCAAGCGCAACATCGTCCGGTAGGTGTAGCGGATTGTGAACACGCAAGACACCGTGTTCTCTATACCACTCCATATAATCATTTGTGTAACTCAAGGAGGATTGATGTAGTGGTATTGATCTACGCCCTTCTGCTATCACATGATTGTACCAATTCTCCCATATACTTTCCAAGAATTGATATCGTACTCGGGTGTATGTCGTAGATGTAGTACCACGGCGTGCATTTGTTGCCACAGGAGGAATAGGTGCCGCGGGAATGTTCTGAACTCTGCCAAACTGCCTGAGTACTCTGTCGGGATGATATGGTTCTACAACATTTATACAAAGAATGCAACCACTATACCAAGATATAGGATGGAACGGATGATAATGTCGTGCATAAATATAAGGATCATAGATAACCTATTCAAAGATATAAAAAATTATTACTACTACACGTAATGAATAATTATTAGTTATTTGTGAAATGAAGAAATTTACCTGATCTTCTTGAATGTTATCAAGGAATATACGAAGTTCAACTAGTGAAGCGGCACAATCTATCGACGGATTCCACCGAGCAGCACGTGGTAAATTCTCATAGTAAAGATTTGTTGATGGGTGGAAGCAAGGAAAATGTTCAAAAATCCACGACTCAAGTAAACAAAGAAATCCGGCAATTTGTTTCACGCCCATACGAGTTGCTAATCCAAGCTGCCTGTACAAGAAAGCAAGTGCTGCCGAACCCCAAGAGTATGTGCTAACAGAATCCAAATGTTTAAGTGGTTCTAGAAGGCATATGTGCACATGAGTCTTGCTTTTATCCGCAAACAACGTGTTGCCAAGAAAAAACAACAAATACGCCCGAGCGGCACGTCTAATAGCTCGATCGGTCCACTCATCGCTTACATCTTCAAATACACCATGCAACGCAGACAAACTTAGCTTATAACCAACCCGGTCGTTCATTTCCATCCTAGCTACTTGATTTGAAATTCCAAGATACTTGTGAACAAGGCTAACCGCCTGTTCCTTGTCATATGTCATGCTCTGTATCGGTTTGCCTTCAATTGGAATGTGTAATAGAGATGCGACATCATCAAAAGTTATTGTCATCTCACCGAATGGCAAATGAAAAGTGTTAGTCTCTGGATACCATCGCTCCACGAAAGCCGATATCAAGTTCTTGTTGACGCTCTTGTAGCAAGTGCTCACAATAGGATATAAACCTGACATCTCAACGACGGCTTTAAATCTAGTAGCATCATCCGGTATCTTCCACTCCGTTACCTTTTGAGCATGATTTACACATGTAAGTGGTCCTCGGTCCTACATAAATTTATTGGAAAGTTATAAAAAATGAAATAATTATAATTCACTTTAATATAAATAATAGCCACGAACCTGATCGAGCCATATCATAGAAGCTACATGAGTATCAAACTCTCTAATCACATCATTATTTCTTGGCCCTCCTTTCTCATTTAAAGCTTCTTCATCACCTTCTTCTTCATCACCCTCTTCTTCATTTTGTTGTTCTTCATCCTCTTCTGCATCATGTTGTTCTTCTGCTTCTGGCCGTTGGACGCTACTTCCCCTTAATACAATTCTGAACTGATCCTCAGCTTCACTGTGTCGCTCTTCATCGGTCCCCACATTCATGTCTCCACTTGTGCCTTCGGCTGCCTTGCCCGCTCTTCTTCTTCTTTCTGAAGCAGTCATTGGTTTACGAGGAGGCATCTATAAATTTACAAATAGATTGGGTTAGTTAAAGTCATCGTCTAATTTTTTTTCAACATTACAGGTCCCCACGCTATAGTCGTACGTGGTGAGTAAACAAACCACGTATAGCCACTACGTGGTTTGAAACCATTCCTCGTTTTCACTTCACGTGGAAAATCTGTAATCCTCGTTTTCACTTCACGTGGAAAATCTGTAATCCTCGTATGTATTATACGTGGTTTATCCTATTTCCACGTTTTTACAGTGCGTGGTTGCCTGGAACAATTAAAAAAAAATACCAATTCTGCAGATTCAAATGCACCACAAACATCAACAAAATCATTCGATTTCCATTCACACATACCACAAAAAACAACAAAAACGAGTCAATCTTCAATCCTATCACTTACTCCACAACTATAAACTCAAAACCCTAATTACTAAACCCTAAATTATTAAACTTTACATGTACCGTACCTTGTAGTTGCTGAATTCGAGATGGATGATGGAAAGAAAACGATGGAGAGAAGAGAGACCGCGCGAGAGAGGAGAGACCGCGAGAGAGAAGAGAGAACGCGCGCGAGAGAAGAGAGAAACGCGGTTTTCTGATTTTCCACGAGAGAGAAAGATGTTAAGTGAGGGGTAACTTTGGAAAATAGGGGGGCTACTTACTAATTTTAGGGGTATATGGTTTTTTTCTTGGTTTGGGGGGCTGCTAACTAAAAAAGTGGGTTGAAATAGAATTGGCCATACCTCGGAACTTCAACACAGAAAAACTGGAAATTAGACAATCTTCAACCCTAATAAAGGATGCAGATAATGGATTGAAATATTAAACTTGGCTTTATAAATTGATACCACCAGAAGTTTTTTTGAGGAAGATCTAGCTAGAAGGTCTTCCGAAGCAAAACCATACGAAGAAGAATCGAGTGTGATAATGGCTTTAGATCTCGACAGCCAAGTTAAACTTACTTCAGATCTACCAAATAGTTCAACCTTACATAAAAGCGACCAAAAATTAAAAGAAGGGCTTGCTTTAAAAGAAAACGAAAGCTTGGTACCTAGAGAAAGTGTAAAATTACAGGGAATCTCGTTCTTTAAAGAAATAATGTTTATCAGAATTCCAGCTGGTATAAAAGTGTCATTGCTTATATTTGATGGAACTACAGGCCCTAAGGAGCACATCTCCATTTTTGAAAGTAACATGAACCTTTATAACGCCCCCTAGCGTTTTTATGCAAATCTTTCATGACAACTCTTCATAAAGTGGCTAACAAGTGGCGTAGATATTATCAAGGACCTATCATCGACACTTTGGTATAATTATTTATCCTCTTTACTACACAATTCCACATGAGCAAAGAATCAACTACAATATTATTTTGATGTAGCCAATATTAAGAAGAAACCAGAAGATTCACTAAGTAACTACCTAAAAAGGTTCCACAAAAATAACTCAAGATAAAGAATGCTATCGAACAAAGAAAAGCTAGTAGCAATGCATTCAAGGCTACTTGAATTGTCCCCTTTTGCGGGAATGTAAAGAATCGAGTGATTTCTATGCTATGACCAATAAATTCATACGGATGGAGAAAAGCCTAACATGGTGCAGGCTGTACCAAAGGAAGAAGCCTCCAATTCAAACTCACTCCGGCATGAACCCAAAAGAGAAGGGAGTAAGAGGGAGATCCAAGAAAATGTTTGTCAATCTAACCCCATAAGCTTAAGCCATTCTCTTTATCATATTTATGCATCACAAAGGATAACAGAAGCTTGCTTGTTCCTCGCAAGGAAAATATAGAAGCTGAAATAATATATAATGAGGAATACTGCAACTACCACTAAGTAAATAGGTACAGCACATATAACTTTCGAACTCTACCGAAATTAATTCAGAAAATGCTAAAAGCAAGATTAATCCAAAAAAAATCCTAAAAATCTTAGCAAACTCCCAAAATAAAGGGAAAAGAAAGAACATCAAAAATTGTTCAAGTTTTTGTTAGCCTATAAGATGACTTCTCTAAACATTGTTTACTCTTTTATTATGTTTTCATTTTATTTTGCTTTCGATCAGGTCTTGACAAACATTCAAGTGCTATTGTAAGTATGGATGAAAGCATGTTAAAGCCTCAAGACCTCTCTTTAAAAAAGCTCGTTAGAACCATAGAAGTTGCGTCCATTCATACAAACATTGAACTAACTTGTGGAAAGAAGCATTACTAAACGAGTAGACACGACGTAAGTAGACATTGGAGGAGTTTCCACAAAACCGATGATCAACAAGCTCATAGAAGATGAAAAACAAGGAAAAATATTCGACAATAGCTATGGCTTGGCTTATACAATAATTAATCTTAACCTTTTCTATTCTAATTTGATATCCCATGTGATCTACGGTACTAAAATAGATTATATTCGGACGAAAATCCATATGATTTTGTAGGCAAAGATGAAGCCTCCTTAAGCTCCAACAAGCCACCAATAAGCTTCAGAGAAAAGATACAAAGCCTTTGGAAAAAAGGCAAAACAATAAAGCCTCCATAAGAGAGAATGAATCAGATAAAGCCTCCAGAAGAAAGGATAAATCAAACAAAGCCTCTAGAAGAGTGGATGAATCTAATAAAGCCTCCAGAAGAGAGAAAATCAAACAGAGACTCTAAATGAGAGGACAAATCAAATCAGACCTCCAGGAGAGTGGTAAAGTTTATAAATCCTCCAATGTCCATTCTAGAACTCCTCTAAAGCCTCTGATGTCCATTCCGAAGCACCCCCTTATATCCTATAACGTCCATTTTGGAGCTCCCCTTTAAGTTAGAATAATTCATCGCATTAGAAAAAAGGGCTTAGCCACTTCCACTATTGGGTAAGGATTAGAATAAGGAGTCAGTAGCTCATTGGCTGAATAACCAAATGGAACTATCTAGTTGAATGTTTGGATAGATAAATGACCAAACGAAACTATCTTGCTGAACAATTGATAAATCAAATAACCAAACGGAACTAGTTTGCTAAATGGTCAAACAATTGAATAGCTAAATGACTAAACGAAACTACTGTTGAATGGTTGGATTAAAAAAAACAATTGAACGGAACTACCCCTGAATGGTCAAATAGCGAGAAAGTTGAGCAGTACTCCTACTGAATGGTTAAATAGTCTAAAACTAGATAGGATTAATTATTCCAAAAATAGACCTTTAGTCTTCCGAAAATCACTTTTTGGAATATTTTAATTTCTTTCAACCATGTGTTTCATCTAAAAGCTTTTAGACAAGTTTCCAAGGAATATAGGAATGATATATATTTGCTTGATGACTTTCGGTGAAGCTTGGTTTGCTCAATATTGTCCACACGGGTGATCTTTAAATATTTTTTGATGACTTGATGATGTTGCTATGATTGGAACATTTTATTTGGCTTTGATGTTTTTTAAGTGAATTTTAATTGAAATATGATTTTCAAATGTCTTTGGATTAGTTTCATTACTAATTGAACAACTGAAACTTTTTATGGTTTTGATCTCTTCATACTGTTCCCTTACCATAAATTCCTACCCATAAGATGGCTATTTTGAGTGAATTCTGATATCTTTATTCTAAACTACGAGTCAACAATTTCAATTCATTTGTATAGGCATATAATGTTTTTTAATGTCTTTTTTATAAAAAAAATTAATATTATGTAACGACACTTATTTCGCCCGGACCTAATCGATCGTTAAACCGACCAAGACCGTTCGAATCCCGCATACGCTAACTTTGGGTATACAACACATCAGAACAAATAACAGAAGACTTCAATAAACATCATAATAATGTTACATCAGAGTACAGAATATCAGAGTATATCGAAATATAATACACAGCGGAAGATAAATTTACATAAATGTAAAACAGTGCACAGCGGAAATATAAACTACACAGCGGAAGACTGTAAATGTCTGGACACAGCTTAAAGCTTCAATCCAGAATCCTGCTCAAAACATCTGCAAAATAAAACTACTCGACTGCCCGTGTGGAAAATAGGGGCACCCGAGTTCGCAAGGGAAAAGCAAACTACGAGTCAGTCATGGGACTGGTGTGAGAACTCAAAAACAGTTGTTAACTTTGTTCAAAAATAAGGCAAATCACGGGACCACGCCACTTTCGCAGAACGGGTTTACCCCCATGAAAGCCAGTGTATAAACAACAATCAATATAGATATATGGATCTACTATGCATCAATCAACATGCAATATCCCAATCTACCCATTTAGATTAATCACCACACTTAGATTTTCCAAATCCAATTCAATTTACAGAAATTATTCCTTTGGATTTTATTCCCGATTTCTTATTTCAAATCATTTGAAATACATATCTAACTTTCTATATCAAAGTAGATTTCACTTCGGGATCTCAAATCAAATCATTTGGAAATATGAATTCCAAAACATAACAATGCATACAAACAAGTATGCAACCAAATATCGTGCTCCCCATCGACAAGGCAAAGGGTACGCACCTCGCAACTCGATATATATATGTGCACCTACCCCACATAGGAGTAGGCTACACCGACGATGCACCTCCCACTCAGGAGAGCATACACCGCCCTCTCACCCATACTTTTAGTCTCAGGGTTACCCGAATCTTTAGTCACATACTAAATCATTTCATATCCCGAAGTAGGGAAAATCATTTCACAACATAATAATCACAATGTAACATATAATACATTTCTAAATCACTTTAGAAATCATCGGGTTTTGGGCCTCGAAATCCTTTCTGTTTTATAAAACATTTTTATAAAACATTCCCTGTCCAAAATCGGGAATACATTTCTTTTCACTTAAGAAAAATATCATTTCACAATCATTCGTTAAATTTGAAATGAACACAACATCGCTAAACACCTTATCGTCAAATCGTGAAGTCTTTCACAAGGCGTTAGCACACAGATATTTTCAACCCAACCCAATGCTAAATGTAAAAGCATATTCTGCTCATAAACTGGTCGAGCACAATCCAAACCATCAATCAATCAAATTTAACATACGCCTCATTCCAATTCATTAGTCACTAACCGTAAATTAATCAAGAGAATAATTCCCCAAATATTAACCCCGAAGGCCGAAACCAACATCAGATCAATATCCAGAAAACCATTCTGCTTGGCTAACCGACAGTTAGTTTCTAAATTTCACGTTCAAATCTAATTAAAGATTTAACTATCGCCTGGAGCAAAACTGGTGATACTCCATTCTCGATCCTTTCAATCTAATTAAAGATTCATTAAAACTCCACTTAGTTTTAATCTGTGACTGGGTTAAAGAATCAGTGTCATCTAAAAACACGGTTCGCGATAAACCCAAAGTCACATTCCATTAATTATCGGGTTAAAGAACGAGTGTTATTTAAAAACACTGTTCACGATAAACCCAAAAATCATTCCATTAATTATCGGGTTAAAGAACGAGTGTTATTTAAAACACTGTTCACGATAAACCCAAAAATCATTCCATTAATTATCGGGTTAAAGAACGAGTGTTATTTAAAACACTGTTCACGATAAACCCAAAAATCAATATCAATTCAATTCCAATTAAATATTATTTAATTGGTACACTTCATTAAATCTAAATAAAAAGATTTAATCTTTTCTCAACTGGGTTCAAGAACAGTGTTAGTGAAGACACCATTCACGACAAACCCAAATCACATTCGATATTCAATACAAGTCTCTGAATAGAAAATATATCGGCTTATATTCAATATCGAGTTCTACGACTAACAGATGTCGTATGGGAAATAACGATATATATATGTATATCTTTCAAATTTCCATAACAACACCTGTATAATCACGAATCCCAACATCGAAATATTCCGAAGACAATTTCGATTCAAATCCACTCCAATGCAATCATTGGAATTTTGGTTATTTTTAAAACCCTTTTCGAATTCAATTTATTTATTTAAAAATAAATAAAATTATAACTCTAGTTCAAAACTAGTTCATTTCGATAAAAATCCATTTTTATCTTTTCAAATATGGAGTTTTTCATCCCAATTCTTTCTAAATCATTTCTTATGATTTTACACAAATTATTACTATTTTTAATAATTTTATCAAGGCCCGTACAGTCGATTTCCATCAATGGCCATCGAACTGCACTTACAGCGACCTTTTTCGAATTTGATTTGGACATAATTCCAAATCCAACCGTTAGATTTCTAATTTCTATTATTCTTTAGAAAGCTCTTTTCGATACGAACCCAACGGTTCCGGTTTTAGGAGAATCCGACGGTCGGATCTCCCGTAGTGTCCGTTTGAAATAAATGGTCGAAATTCGCGAACTGCCGCGGCGCGGCGCGTTCTATTCAGGCCATTATATTATATATATAATATATATAATATATATTTCGTCGATTTCTATTTAAAACGAATTATATAAATAGTTTTGAATTCGTTTCAAAATCTATTTCAACTTCTATTTCAATTCAAAGCCAAAATTGAATTCTTCTTTATAAATTCGTTTTAAAATTCATTTCTATTCAATTCGAATTTCAATTCGAATTTCAATTCAATTTGAATTCATTTCAATTCGCTTTCAATTCAATTCGAATTCGTTTTCTATTCAATTCAATTCGAATTCGTTTTCTATTCAATTCAATTCGAATTCGTTTTCTATTCAATTCAATTCGAATTCGTTTTCTATTCAATTCAATTCGAATTCGTTTTCTATTCAATTCAATTCGAATTCGTTTTCTATTCAATTCAATTCGAATTCGTTTTCTATTCAATTCAATTCGAATTCGTTTTCTATTCAATTCAATTCGAATTCGTTTTCTATTCAATTCAATTCGAATTCGTTTTCTATTCAATTCAATTCGAATTCGTTTTCTATTCAATTCAATTCGAATTCGTTTTCTATTCAATTCAATTCGAATTCGTTTTCTATTCAATTCAATTCGAATTCGTTTTCTATTCAATTCAATTCGAATTCGTTTTCTATTCAATTCAATTCGAATTCGTTTTCTATTCAATTCAATTCGAATTCGTTTTCTATTCAATTCAATTCGAATTCGTTTTCTATTCAATTCAATTCGAATTCGTTTTCTATTCAATTCAATTCGAATTCGTTTTCTATTCAATTCAATTCGAATTCGTTTTCTATTCAATTCAATTCGAATTCGTTTTCTATTCAATTCAATTCGAATTCGTTTTCTATTCAATTCAATTCGAATTCGTTTTCTATTCAATTCAATTCGAATTCGTTTTCTATTCAATTCAATTCGAATTCGTTTTCTATTCAATTCAATTCGAATTCGTTTTCTATTCAATTCAATTCGAATTCGTTTTCTATTCAATTCAATTCGAATTCGTTTTCTATTCAATTCAATTCGAATTCGTTTTCTATTCAATTCAATTCGAATTCGTTTTCTATTCAATTCAATTCGAATTCGTTTTCTATTCAATTCAATTCGAATTCGTTTTCTATTCAATTCAATTCGAATTCGTTTTCTATTCAATTCAATTCGAATTCGTTTTCTATTCAATTCAATTCGAATTCGTTTTCTATTCAATTCAATTCGAATTCGTTTTCTATTCAATTCAATTCGAATTCGTTTTCTATTCAATTCAGTTCGAATATTTCATATGCATCGTTTTCATTTCGAATATTTCATATACATCGTTTTCAATTCATATATATATTTCATATACATCGTTTTCAATTCATATATATATTTCATATACATCGTTTTCATTTCATATATATATATATATATATTCACCTTTCACTATATACGATATTTTCATTTTCAATACATACGATATATTCATTTTCAATATATACGATATATTCATTTTCAATATATTCGATATTTTCACTTTCGATATATTCGATATTTTCACTTTCAATATATATATTTCATACTCTTCTAATATATATAATATTTTCACTTTCAATATATTCAATATTTTCACTTTCAATATATTCAATATTTTCACTTTCGATATATTCGATATTTTCACTTTCGATATATTCGATATTTTCACTTTCAATATATATATCGTTTTCACTTCATATATATATATATATCGTTTTCAATTCGAATATTTCATATACATTGTTTTCATTTCATACATATATATATATATCGTTTTCAATTCGAATATTTCATATACATTGTTTTCAATTCGAATATTTTCACTTTCAATATATTCGATATTTTCACTTTCAATATATTCGATATTCACTTCGCTATATATATATAAATTTCACTCTTCATATATATGTTATTTCACTTCGCTATATATATAAATTTCACTCTTCATATATATGTTATTTCACTTCGCTATATATATAAATTTCACTTTTCATATATGTGTTATTTCACTTCGCTATCAATCAATTTTCACAACAATTTCAACCAATAAATATCGTCCATGGTTTGTGGACGAGGGGCGTATATATATATATATAGATATTTATATATAGCAATTCACTTCCACTTTCAACACATATATATAAAATTATAAAAAGAAATTGAAGAGTGAGAAATCCTCACCAATAGCTATCCACTCACACGACTCTTCCTTTATGGAAATCTTCGCCTATTTGTCGCTTTCACCCGTATTCTCTACATATGTAAAAATCGAACTTTTACGATGCTATTCAATATATAAAAATCGAATTTTTACTTCGACTTTCGATATATAAAAATATGATTTTTCCTTTTTAAAGTTCAAATCCTTTTTCGAAAAAAATCAGTTTTAACCTTTCTTAAAAAATCTCAGTTTTAACCTTTTAAAAATCTCAGTTTTAAACTTTTAAAAATTTCAGTTTTTAACTTTTAAAAATTTCAGTTTTTAACTTTAAAACAAATTCAGTTTTTATTCCTGTTTTAAAATTCAGGTTTTTATACTTTTTTATTTTTTTTAAAATCCAGTTTTTAAAATCCTTTTAAAACAGTTTTAAAATTCCTAAAAAAAATGCAGTTTTGCTCTTTTAAAAAAAAAAAAAAAAACAGTTTTATTCTAAAGAAAAAACTACAGTTTTAATCTTTTAAAAAAAATAACAGTTTTTAAATAAAAAAAAACAAATAAAAAAAATGGCTCACCGATCTTCGAAGTGGAGGAGGGAAGGAGCGTCGGCGGTGTGGTGTGGTTCAGGGAGCTGCGGTGTTGCTGCGGGGTGGTCGGCGACTTCGAGATGCGGTTCGAGGTCTTCGCTGGAAGGAGGAGGTCGTCGAGGGGTTGTTCGGTGATGGGAGGAGTTCGTCGGCGGCAAGGGTCCAGGCGGCGCTCGATTGGACTTAGGGTTAGGTTTTTTTTCTTT